>CM053030.1:320391842-320936842 GCA_028564925.1 Lithobates sylvaticus
TCAAGGTCTCCTGAAGATGTTTCATCCTCTGCTCCCTCTGCGAAGGCAGGATGAGTTCTGCAACCTTACCCTTGTAACATGGATCAAGAAGGGTTGCCAGCCAGTAATGATCCCTCTCCTGGATACCATGAATTCTAGGCTTTGCAGAATCAAGGAGGCCATGCAGCGTAAGTTTGCAGAGGCATTCGATTGTGAGTCCTCTGGGTCACTAAGGATCACCTGATCCGTAACTACCTCCTCCCAGCCACGTACAACTCCTTGGGTTTCTGGGGACTGAAAACTATCCCTTGAAGTCTGCTGCTGAGTGTTATCTTCCACCTCCATGCTGACACAATCCTCTTCCTCTTCTTCCTGTGTGTATGGCGGACCCGCAGGAATGCTATCTGGATAAAGGGGGCCTTGAGTGGTAAGGAAGTCCTCCTCTTCCTACCGCTGTTCTGCCTCAAGTGCCCTGTCCATGATTCCATGAAGCGTGTGCTCCAACAGGAAGACTAGAGGGACAGTGTCACTGATGCATGCATTGTCGCTGCTCACCATCCTTGTGGCCTCCTCAGGGCAGTGCATGCCTCCTTTAGCAGTAGCCACTGTCGTGGCAAAAAGAAGCCAAGCTCCCCTGACCCTGTCCTGGTGCCATACTCGCACAGGTACTCATTGATGGCCCTCTGCTGTCTGTGCAGACGCTGCAGCATTGCCACTTTGAGTATCACCTGGTGGGCATGTCACAAATGAGGCGGTTGGTGGGCAGGTTGCATTCCCTTTGAATGTCAGCAGCCGAGCACTGGCATTGTATGACCGGCAGAAATGACCACCAACTTTTCTGGCCTGCCTCAAGAGATCCTGTAAGCCTGGGTACCTGTTCAGGAACCGCTGCACCACCAAATTCATGTCTGCCAAACATGGAACATGGGTCGTGTCCCTGTCGGAGGGTGGAGAGAAGGTTGGTGTCATTGTCACATACAAACATTCCGGGCTGAAGCTGGCGTGGCATCAACCACCTCTGAGCCTGCCCCTGCAGATCTGACAGAATCTCTGCCCCATTGTGGCTCCTGTCCCCTAGGCAGACCAACTCAAGCACCTTGAGCCTGACTGCTTGCGTAGCAAAATAGGCCATAGAGGAAAAAGAAGAGGAGGGGTGGAGGAGAGAGCTGTGGCAGAATCACCACTAGCATTTTGGAGGTGTGGTGGCGGAACAAGCTCCAACAACCCTGAACCCTGCCCTGCATCCTTCCCAGCTGCCAGCAGAGTTACCCAGTGTGCCGTGAAGGAAAGGTAACGCCCCTGCCCCTGCCTGCCAGACGATGAGTCAGCGGTAATATGCACCTTACTGGTGACCGCCCTGTCCAACGAGGCCAAGACATTGCCTTCCACATGCTGGTAGAGAGCCGGAATGGCCTTCCGTGAAAAGAAATGGCATTTGGGAACCTGCCACTGAGGTACCGCACATTCCACAAATTCACGAAAGGGGGCAGAGTCTACCAGCTGAAAAGGCAACAGTTGCAGTGCTAGCAATTTGGCCAAGCTAGCATTCAGACGCTGAGCATGTGGATGGCTGGGACCAAATTTCTTTTAATGGTTTAGCAACTAGGGGTAGGAAAATTTGCCTGCTAAAATCCGTTGTTGGTGTACTGCTATCAGATTGGCCGCAAGTACTTGGGACACCTATTTCTATACTTTCATTCCTCTCAGTGCAGGTTTTTGAGAGAACTGGAGGTATAGTGGGGTTGGAGATCCCAACTGATGAGGACCAAGGAGAGGTCTGCTTTGTTCTTTGATGTGGGTCTTTTAAGTATGGACTGCATGGGAGGTCGTCATATGTCTGGTGAAGCATGTGGTGCCTAAGCGGCTGCTGTTTTGGCCATGCTTGATACGCTTCAGACATATGTTGCAAACAGCAATGGTGCAATCTGCTGCACACGTGTCAAAAAAGGGCCACACCAAAGAACTTTTCAAAATATGCGGGGAGTTAGCAGCGCCCTGAACCTGCTTAGCTCTGCGGTGTGATGCAATAGGGTGGCTGCCCTTAAGCTCCTAGCTCGTTGGAGATGTGCCTCCTCCTCCTCTTCTCTTCTATCAGGCACCCAAGTTGAGTCAGTGACCTCATCATCCCCTCCCTCCTCGTCTCTAGAGCTAACTTGACAGTTTTTTTACCTTCTTGGGCACCCCCTCTCTCTAGGCTGACGTTACTCCTTTCCTCAACCTGGGTACCATCATCGGAACATTCAAATCGCTGCGCATCCTCCTGTAGCATGTACCCGACACTGTGGTCGAATATTTCGGGGGACTCCTCCATGCATGATGGTGGGGCTAGGGAAGGAGTGACTGTTGACATGAAGCTGATGGAATAGGCCACTTTGGCAGCTGCATTGGAAGGCAAACTACTCTGAGCCTGGGTGACAGAGGATGAGGAGGATGAGGACGGCTTTGTTATCCACTCCACCAACTCTTCTGCATGTTGTGGCTCAATAACACGGACAGCTGCAGGGAAAAAGGACAAGCGGGCCCCGCGGCCATGTGCTGAGGATGCACCGTGTCCACGACCAGCACTGTCGACTGTAGACACAGAGCCTGCTTGCCCTCTTATACTGGCCTGTGAGTGTCTGCCTCTCCTTGGTGGCCTTCCGGACACTGTATTGTGTACTGTGTACACCACCAGGAAAGTGGTAGCAACTGCACTAGGGGTGCACGGTACTGTGTACCCCAACAGAAGTTTAATAACAACTATGGATGTACTGTATTGACCACCAGAAACGTATGAGCAACTGCACTATGGATGCACAGCACTGTGTACTGTGTACACCGCCTGAAGAATATTAGAAACAGTATACCAGGGACGACTTACAGTCAGATATAGCTAAACTGGATACAGTGGATATGGGGCGGCACAGTGGTGTAGTGGGTTGCACTCTCGCCTAGCAGTAAAAAGGGTCGCTGGTTTGTATCCCAACCACGACACTACCTGCCTGGAGTTTGCATGTTCTCCCTGTGCCTGCGTGGGTTTCCTCCCACACTCCAAAGACATGCTGGTCGGTTAATTGGCTTCTGTCCAAAATTGGAAATGCCGACAGAAAAAGACTGATGGGCATACACAAGGTCGGAAAATCCGATCAAAAGCTCCCATCGGACTGTTTCCATTGGAAATTCCAGCCGTGTGTACACGGCATTAGTCCCCCTGAGCCATGATTGGCAAAAAGCACCCTGCCTTTGGCCAATTATGGCTCTCTTAGCTGAGGGCGCTGTTATTTGCCAAAGCATGCAGCTCATTGTGCATGCTCTGGCCAATCATCATACAGCAATGCACTGCGCTCCCGTAGTGCATTATGGGCCATTACGCGCCGCTTGAATTTGGCACGAACTGCCTATAATGTTCAGTTTTCGACGAATGGGCGAACAGCCAATGTTCGACCTGAACAAAAAGCTCATCCCTAATGCAGAGTATATATATATATATATATATATATATATATATATATATATATATATATATATATATATTGTACAGGACGCCAAGGTTGGGTCCTGGACGGGTGCTATATAGCATCAGTATTTGGGTTGTGGTCCCTTTAAGGGAATCGCAGTATTGTTCAGGGGGTCACCCAAAATGGGTGAGGGATTCCGGATTAGCCAAGCAGGAGAGGACTGACTCGCAGTCCTCTCTATATTAATAGAGAGTTATTTGGAACCCGGAATTTGGGAGGCTCTGAAGTGATATTCGGGTGGGAATATCTGACCACAGGGATTGAGCACACAGGGGGTTAAGGGCCTCCAGGAAACTCATAAAGAGACAGGAAGTAGTGGAGAGTTGGTGGTGAGGAGGAGTAGGTGATTACACCTGTCTGATGAGCTGTGTTGCTGTTTGGAGGCTGCTAAAGATTCAGCAAGGACTTTAAACCCTGGGGTGAAGACCCAGCTACAAAAACTGTATGTGCTTTTTCCTTGATTTTGTTTTGTGCTGAAGATAAGCAGACTTTATTTTATGCTGAAGATAAGCAGACTTTGTTTTGTATTTTTGACCTGTGTGCTGAAGGAAGCCTTATTTTAGATTTTCTTATAAATGAATGTCTTTTGTTTCAAGTTTAAACGGTTTATGCACTTAATCCCTTGGAGCTAATATCCCCAAAGTTTACAACTGGTGGAGAATGTGGGCAAAAGTGCATTTGCAGCCGCAAAAAACGTTTAAAAACGAAACTGAGATTTGTGCTCGGAGTCTTAACGAGAGATCGAGTAAGTACGTGATGAAGGAGCATATGAAAAAGACCTGGGGTGTGCCAAAGGTCTTGTGGTCAGTATGCCTAAAAGGGGGCAAAAAAAGACAACAATAGGGTAAATAGATAACAAATTTATTAAAAGCAACCTGACATCAGTCAGTCAAATGCGTGAAGGCCTGAGCCATCTCAACATGCGGATCCGGGATATATCTAGCGAAACATGCAGATTTCTATCTCCCCAGCTTCTTGATGACGTGAGCCGGGATCCCTAGGCGAGAAGCTGCAGAAGCCGCCCCTATCCCTGTCCCTGGGCTTGCTTGAGACCAATAACATAAGTTGATCCAAAACTGCCACGGGGCACCACGCACTGCCGGATTTGAAAAACCTGACATCAGTACCCGCCCCAAACTGCTGTGTCTTGCATGCAGACAGATGTAACCTGAAGTGATCCGGATATCTGACCAACTGACTGATCGTGAGTACCCGAGAACCCGAGCCAGTACGAGTTAACTCGCCTGGCCTGAGGAACCCAAAAAAAGCCAAGTAAATGGCAGCTAACAGGAGTAAGGAGGAGGAGGGCGCGTTTAAATACCCCCCGACTCCTCCTACAAACTCAGGCCAGCCTGCGGCCCACCTTCTCGTTTAAAGAGACAGTGTACAAATGGCATGTCGTGGGTGAAGTCAGCTCAGACGCTGCAAGCAGCAGGTAAAGACATGGAGGAGGTCATCAGGGCTTTGGCACAAGCCACCGTGACCTAGCAGCAAGCTTCAGCAGATGCAAACCATCGCCATGAGGAAGCGATGGCTCAGCAGCAGCAGGCCCTGGCACAGGCTATAGCTGCAGAGCAGGAAAACACACGGTTGCTAGCCGCCCAGTTTACTGCTCAGCAGGAGTCGACTCAAGCACAGGAAGACTGCCTTACAGGAGGCCGTGCAGCGGCTGGCTCAGGGACGAGAACAAGCGGTCGTCGCCGCTGTCAACCAAGTGTCTGTGAGAGCCAGCCATTTCTTACAAAAACTGACACCCAGCGATGACGTAGAGGCCTTTCTCACCACCATTGAGAGGATAGCAGAGAGAGAGGGGTGGCCCCGTGACCAATGGGCCAGCATTATCTCTCCTTTCCTCAACGGTGACCCGCAAAAGGCCTACTTTGACCTCCCAACTGAACATATCAGCAAATATGAGCGTCTGAAGGCAGAGATCCTGGCCCGCCTAGGAGTGACCATGGCCGTCCGGGCTCAGAGGGTGCATCGCTGGTAGTACAAACCTGACCGACCACCCAGGTCCCAAATGCATGCACTGATACAGCTGGTTAAAAAATGGCTGCAGCCAGAAAAGCTGTCAGGCCCACAAATGGTGGAACGCGTGGTGATGGACTGGTACCTGCGGTCCCTGCCAGATGACCTACAGCGCTGGGTAAGCCATGGAGACCCTGCAACCGCTGGTTGAGTTGGTTGAAAGGTACACCATGGTGGAGGACCTGCTTGGGCCTGCCAAGCGTCGGGAACCCACACCAAGGGCAACCAGACTGGCCACAGCACCTAGGAGAAAAGCCCTGCCAGACATTGGAGCCCGCAACCCTGCACCATCTTCTGCAGAACCTTGAAGGTTGGTTCCTGTGCCAAGGATGGGAGGCCTACAGTGTTGGCGATGTCTGTCCTGGGGGCATACCCGGGCACAATGCCCACTTCAGGAGGAGCCGATGGATTGCGGGACTGGTCGGAGAAACTCCTTCTATGCGCAAAGAGTGTGTACCGCTCATCTTGATCTGGTTGAAGGACGGTTTGAGTGTGAAGTGTGGGTGAACCACCTTCCTGCCAGGGCCCTACTGGTAGCATGGTAACACTGGTACATGCCAGAGTGATTGGGAGACTTGGCCCCGTAAATAAAACTCTACGTGTAGTGTGTATCCATGGGGATACCAGGGAGTACCCCCTGGTCCCGGTGACTGTTTCTTATGGACGTACCTCAGTGACACAAGAGGTTGGGGTAGTAAGAAGTTTAATACATGATATTATAGTGGGGCGGGACTGTCCGTTATTTCTCGAACTGTGGAACCAGGCACAGATGGGGCTGCCAGGACAGCCAGGAGAACTGGGGACACTGGGCCTGAAAGAGACAGAGTCTGAGGGGTCTAGACCTGAAACCCCACAACACACCCCTCTGATACAGAGATACCTGTCACTGATAATGATATTGCAGAGAATGTTAATTTGAATGATAATGTTTCTGTTTCAGGTCTCAAAACGGAGTTGACCTCTGAGGGGGGGGGGAGTCTTCCCATTACAGGTTATGCTGGGGGAGGATGATGAGGAGCTCTCCCCGTTGCAGTTCCCGGTTGAGGAGGGTGAAGGGGAAACATCCTCAAGGTCAGTGCACCCAGGGGTGCGTTTGGCACCGCTCAGTTGCAGGATTCTACCATGGTCAATGCTCGAGAGCAGGTTTCTGTTGATGGGGTCTCACAAATACCAGGGGCAGATCAGAGGTTTCCTCATTTTGCGTTAAAGGGTTACTTGGTTTATCGAGTGTCTGAAAGCCGAGGGGAAACTGTAGAGCAGTTGCTGGTTCCCCAACCGTATAGGCGGATGCTACTTGACCTAGCCCACAATGACGTACTGGGAGGACACTTGGGGGCAGAGAAAACGGAGGCCAGGATAACCGACCGGTTTTACTGGCCAGGGGTGAAGGCCGAGGTTAAAAGATATTGTGCATCTTGTCCCATTTGCCAGTTAACTGCCCCAGTGCCACACTATAGAAGCCCTCTGGTACCCTTGCCAATTATTGAGGTTCCATTTGAGCGGATCGCTATGGATCTCGTGGGACCCCTGGTAAAGTCGGCAAGAAGGCACCAATATATATTAGTCATCCTAGACTATGCAACCAGGTATCCAGAAGCAGTTCCTTTGAGGAAAACTTCCTCTAAGGCCATTGCCAAGGAATTATTTCAAATGTTTTCACGAACTGGATTCCCCAGAGAGATAATTACGGACCAGGGCACCCCTTTTATGTCAAAGGTGATGGCGGACTTGTGCAGACTATTTCAGATTAAACAGTTGCGGACGTCCGTCTATCACCCACAGACCGATGGCCTAGTTGAGAGGTTTAATAAAACTCTAAAGTCCATGTTAAAAAGAGTGGTCCAGAAAGACGGGAAGGATTGGGATATGTTACTCCCTGCCCTCTTGTTTGCCATCCGGGAGGTTCCACAAGCATCCACGGGCTTCTCACCGTTTGAGCTAGTGTATGGACGAAGGCCCCGGGTGTTGCTCGATCTAGTAAAAGAAATGTGGGAAAGTGAGTCCTCACTGCACAAAACCGTGGTAGAGCATATCTCTCAAATGCGAGAGAGGGTGGCTAAAGTGATGCCGCTGGTGAGTAAGCACATGCAGAAGGCTCAGGATGCCCAAAGAAGGGTGTATAATAGATATAATAGATCGGCTAAAATTTCAAGTAGGAGACCGGGTGGCTGTCCTAATACCCACAGTGGAGAGCAAGTTCTTGGCATGGTCTGTTTGCGGTAGTAGAAAAAGTGGGTGAAGTGAACTACAAGGTACACCAGCCAGGGAAAAGAAAACCATACCAGATCTATCACGTAAATTTGTTGAAACCCTGGAGAGACAGAGAACAGGTATCCGCTGTGGTTGCGGTACAGTCAGGGGACCATGCATGAATCGACCTGGTGCAGGTTGCTGCTACCCTAACTAGGCCCCAAACCCAGCAAGCAAAAGAGTTTCTGCAAAGAAATAGGGACATGTTTTCCGGGTTGCCGGGTCTCACCAACGTCATCGAGCATGACATTGTAACAGAACCCAATGTAAAAATCCGGTTAAAGCCTTACCGTATCCCAGAAGCTCATAGAGTGGCAGTGTCTGAAGAGGTCAAAAGAATGCTTGAGCTTGAAGTCATTGAAGAGTCGCAGAGCGAGTGGTCGAGTCCAATCGCGTTGGTACCCAAACCCAACGGCACCCTTCACTTCTGCAACAACTTTAGAAAACTTAATGAAAGCTCCAAGTTTGATGCTTATCCCATGCCACGAGTAGATGAGCTAATTGAGAGGCTAGGTCCAGCCAGGTATATAACCACACTGGACCTCACAAAAGGGTACTGGCAGATTCCCCTGACCAAGAAAGCCAGGGAGAAAACAGCTTTCTCTATACCGGAAGGCCACTTCCAATACAAAAGAATGCCATTTGGTCTACACTCTGCCCCCGCTACGTTCCAAAGGGCCATGGACAAAACTTTGCGTCCACATCAACGGTATGCTTCTGTTTACCTAGATGACATATTCATTTTCAGCACTGATTGGGAGTCCCATCTTCCCCAAGTTCAGGCAGTCGTAGACTCCTTGAGAAGAGCAGGATTCACTATCAATCCGGAGAAATGCGCAATTGGGGTGGAGGAAGCCAAGTACCTAGGGTACATTGTGGGTAGAGGGCTGGTGAAGCCCCAAATGAGTAAGGTAGAAGCCATACAAGACTGGCCCCGTCCCCTAAACAAGAAGCAGGTCAGAGCGTTTTTGGGCATAGTTGGCTACTACCGGAGGTTTGTCCCCAACTTTGCCACCATTGCGGCACCATTGACTGACTTGATCAAAGGCAGAAAGTCAGTAATGGTAAAGTGGAATGACAATGGCGAAAAAGCTTTCCAGAAGCTTAAGACGGCATTGTGCCAGGATCCGGTGCTTGTGGCTCCGGATTTTGCTAAGGATTTTTTAGTACAGACAGATGCTTCAAGTGAAGGGTTAGGAGAAGTCCTGTCTCAAGTGATCAATGTGGAAGAGCACCCCGTAGTTTTTCTAAGTAGGAAGCTGATGGCAGCGAAGATAAAATATGCAGTAGTGGAGCGGGAGTGTATTGCCATCAAGTGGGCTTTAGACTCTTTACGGTATTTCCTCCTAGGTAGAAGGTTCCGCCTAATGTCTGACCATGCCCCACTGACCTGGATGAGGCAAAACAAAAACACCCATGCCAGGGTGACAAGGTGGTTCCTTTCTCTCCAGGAGTTCAATTTCGTGGTAGAGCACAGACCCGGGAGACAACATCAGAAAGCCGATGCCCTCTCCCGGGTCCATTGTATGATGTCGAGTGGTGCCTCCAACACCTCCGCGTTGAGGCAGAGGGGGGGAATATGTACAGGATGCCAAGGTTGGGTCCTGGACGGGTGCTATATAGGGTGAAAAATGGGTGAGGGATTCCGGGATTAGCCAAGCAGGAGAGGACTGACTTGCAGTCCTCTCTATATTGATAGAGAGTTATTTGGGACCCGGAATTTGGGAGGCTCTGAAGTGATATTCGGTGGGAAAGAGCCTCCCTCCCTGACCACAGGGATTGAGCACACAGGGGGTTAAGGGCCTCCAGGAAACAGCTCATAAAGAGACAGGAAGTAGTGGAGAGTTGGTGGTGAGGAGGAGTAGGTGATTACACCTGTTTGATGAGCTGTGTTGCTGTTTGGAGGCTGCTAAAGATTCAGCAAGGACTTTAAACCCTGGGGTGAAGACCCAGCTACAAAAACTGTATGTGCTTTTTCCTTGATTTCATTTTGTGCTGAAGATAAGCAGACTTTATTTTATGCTGAAGATAAGCAGACTTTGTTTTGTATTTTTTTTTTTGACCTGTGTGCTGAAGGAAGCCTTATTTTTGATTTTCTTATAAATAAATGTCTTTTGTTTCAAGTTTAAATGGTTTATGCACTTAATCCCATGGAGCTATTATCCCCAACGTTTACAATATATATATATTTTATTTATATATATATATATATATATATATATATATATATATATAAAAACACTGCCTGCACTGACTGAATATAGAGTAAAAACTGAACATATAGTCTTTGCTAAATGCAGAGTATATATATATATATATATATATATATATATATATATATATATATATATAAAAAGGCCAGTATGGTCTTTTTTTTAACCAGACCGCTAGCCTGTGGTCTTTTTGTGGAGTTCCCGTATTTGTCAGTCCCGTCATTGTAAGTTTCGTGTTCTTGAGTTCTGTGTTTCGTGAGTTCCGTGTCCGTGAGTTCCGTGTTCGTAAGTTGCCATTTTTGAGATTTTCGAAGCACTCATTATTGAGTCGCAGTTGTCGTACAACGTATCTGGTTCGTTTTCATTTCACAAATTTCAAGTTATCATGTCACTAAACTGTGATATCCAAACTCACGAATTACTCACAAAACTTTTCACGTAACCGTAACGTATAATTCTCACTCGCACCGTTGTGTTTGCATAAACAAACACCGTTGTTACCACGCATCACAAGACGAATCGTTGTCTCTTGCTTGTGACACACACCGGTCGATGCCACATCAGGCATTTATTTCGTAAACATTTCAATCATTTCAAATCATTTCTAATCATTTCAAAGCATTTCGAATCATTTCAAAGCATTTCAAAACATTTTGAATAATTTCCAATCATTTCAAAGCATTTTGAATCATTTCTAACCATTTCAAAGCATTTCATTAATTTCTGTCACGTACTGCGCTCCTATTCGAATCTAGTCGCATCTTCGATGCACCGATTCGCTCTGGTGTGCTCCAGTTGTTCACGGCCTCATTTCAGTACATGCTCCAGAGACGGATTCACTTGTCAGTTGTGGGTTCGGTCACTGATTCTTGTCTCTGTCATGGCATATCATTTCTTTGTCACGTATTATGCTCCGATACGAATCCAGTCGCATCTAAGATGCACCGATTCGCTCCGGTGTGCCCAGTTGTTCTCGGCCTCATTTCAGTACATGCTCCAGAGACGGATTCACTTGTCAATTGTGGGTTCAGTTACTGATTCTTGTGTTTGTCATGGCATATCATTTCTTCGTCACGTATCACGCTCCGACACTAATCCAGTCACATCTACGCACTAATTAGTCTCAGTGTGCCCCAGGTTTTAAGCCACATTTCCAGAGTCTGATTCGTGGTCAGTCGCAACAGCGGCATGGTCAATTCATGCCTCTGTCATTGCAAACAAATCATTTCACTGTCACATACCACGCTCCAATTCGAATCCAGTTGCATCCGTGATGCACCGATTCATCCCGGTGTGCCCCAGCTATCTGGCCTCGTTTCCCTGATTGCCTCATTTCATTACATGCTCCAGAATCCGGTTCGCTGTCAGACGCAACTGCGGCACGACCGAGTCGTGCCTCTGTCATGGCAGATATTTTCATTTCATTCACGATCAAGGCAAACATTTCATCCATTCCATTTCATTCGACTCACTGCCGCCTGTTAAAGTCACCATTCTAGTCACTCTGTCAAGATAGGTAAACAAGTCCTTCACGAGTTTTCACCTCTCATCTTTCTTCAGGTCAGTCGGGTTCAGTAGGTCCACCCTGCACCAGGTTGGACGGTATTCCCCCAGGTTCCGGTCAATCAAGACTCGACCCCGAGGACAAGACACCGTACCTAGGGCATTAGAACACCAGAACCATGTCCCAGGCTGGCAGTGAAGATCTTATCATACAAAAAACCTGGTATGTTCCTGTCTAGACAGACAGGAACCAGATGACCAAAAGAGTATCACAACGTGCAAAGATGAAGATAATAATAAAAAAAAGGTTCATTTATTGTAAATCCAAAAAAGGAATTTGTATATTATTCCACAATCGGAACCTTTAAAAGTAATTGACATGCGCAGCTGAATTACCACCATTGGAAATACCATGTCAAGTGAATCCAAGATGTAACTACAAACAGGACAAAAATGACACAAAACAAAATAACCAAACAACATGTAACAATGCGTCCGGACGCCGAAAATATGTGTGTAGATATCGCACACTGGTCAATTGACGAGTGTGTACAGACACCAAAACTGTCTATAGATGGGGGTATCTACACAGAGGTCCCAAAATGACTCAAGCCAATATAGGATGGGGAGAGGGAACATTCCAGGAGGAAAAGAGAAGGGAAGAGGGAGGATAAACTGTATGGAGACCAGATAGAAAAATGCACATCTATTACGAGTATGATGATGAAAAGGAAAATAATATTATTTTCTCCTATTCCAAGTAATGAAAAGAAATGTCTCAATATTGAGGATAGATCTTTCTCCTATTATGCATCATAGAGAATGGCACGTGCATTATACATGGTGGCACAGACATAAGCAGGGGATGCAATCAGTGCCTGTAGAAAAAGTCTATAGCATTCACTCGTCCAGTATATTTCTTGTCAGATAGTCACTACCCCATGTATAAGATGATATCCACATATATATATAAATTGCAGAGCCAAATGTGTGGCTACAGCATGCATATAAATACACTCCAATGTAGGGATTTCCAAAGTAATGGGTTGAAAAATAGTCACACAATACCAAGTCCTGGTCCACTGGAATGATTTATCCTGTTAAACACATACTGGGGAGGAAGGACGTGCTGATCCCATAGACATGGACTCCTGTTTGAGTCACTTACTTTGTAAAGTTTTATTTGGCAGGTGCACTAAGAGTGCTTGACTGTAGTTAGCTCTGTCAAAGCGCATATAGGTGCATCGATCACTATTCCCCTAGTGCCATGTTCATCTATCAATACCAAGTGTGGTATCTGTGCTGGTACCGATTGCTGGTACCTGTGCTGGTACCGATTCAAAATTTATATTGGGTCTCCGTCCTCCGTACCCTGTCTCCGCGTCTCCTTTAACTCAAACCCAGCCGGGGCTGTCTTCCAGGATGCGCGGCGGCGCCACGTGGCGTGATGAAGATCTCACGGCCCCTCTGTCCCCCTCTCCGGTCTCAGAGAGTGACAGTCGCTCAGGGGATGGACCATCCCAAGACCGCAGAGCTGAGGCGTAGAGGGGTGCCCTTTCTTGCTACAGCTAGGAAGGCCGAGCTCTTCAAGCGTCTCTTTCCCCCACCAGACGCAGCAGGACCCAGCACCCAGCAGGCGTCCCTCCAATCCATTTCATTGACCATATCACAGCTGCACACCTTAGTGTCATCTTTGACCGCCTCAGTTTCAGAGGTTCAGACCAGAGTGGCACTCCTGGAGACCCGTCCGGCTGTTGCTGTCCCCGACCCTACCGTAGTCCAGGCTGTAACAACCCCTTCTACAGGTACCACAGGGTGGAGTCCCGTTGTGTACCCATCCCATTTGGTTCCGACCAACATCAGGAAGGACATCGTGGACGGCAGGGAAATCAACCTTGCCTCTTTGCTCATTTCTGTGCATGATTTGGCGGAGAATAAAGCCTACACTTGGGTTCAATCGGAAGTTATCTGTACCGGAGTTCACATTGGCCTTCGGTATGAGGGATGTCAGATGTTCAGTCTCTCCCAGCAGAAGGGAAGAGCTGGATCTATACCTCCATACTGTGGTAGACTTGGGCTACAAGTATGGAGGGTTTTGCTTTTACGACTACCACCACTCCTTCTCCGCCAAAGCAGCAGCCAAGTTCTTACAGTTCCAGACGACCACAAATCTTATGGACACAGAGCTGTTCTGTCGCCACTTTGCACCATTTGCCAATCTGCTACCCACACCGCCACTTGGTTCGCCAATGCGACAACCAGTCGCCCCTTCGAAAATCCCTCTACCTCCGGTGTAGTTCAGGGCCAGCAGGCCCCTGCACGTATGCCCCAGATGGACAAACTCGGACACCCAGTCCGGACCACGGGAAGAGTAGCTATCTGCAATAACTTTAGTTATGGTTCCTGTAACTTCAGCCAGTGTCGCTTGCTCCACATCTGCACCTTATGCCAGAGGGCACATCCTAGGATCCTGTGCGAAGTCAAGCAGCTGAAAAAGGCATGACTAAGCCAGGTCAATGTCACACGGCTCGGTTTCTACCTTTCCGCACACCCCACTCCCTCCCTGGCCACCTACCTTATCCAAGGTTTCACAGAAGGGTTCCACCCTGGCCTAATTTCTCTGCCCCACACTACCCATGAGTGCAGGAATCTTCGTTCAGCAGCCACCGATGAGCAGGCCATAGACCAGCTCCTACAGACCGAAATAGACCGGGACTTTATAATAGGCACTTTCACTCAACCCCCGTTCGGTACCTGGAGAGTCAGCCCTATTGGACTTGTCAAGGGCAAGTTCTCCAATAAATTACGTCTGGTGTACGATTTGTCTGCACCTCATTCTTCCCCCATCCCCAGTCTTAATTCCCTTATCCCCTCCGAAGAATTCTCCTTTAAATACGCCTCCGTGGATATGGCGATCCAAGCAATACTTACGGCAGGCACGGGTACCTGGCTCTCCAAAGCCGTTATCTCGGACGCCTTCAAGCTCCTACCTATCCACCTGTCCCTTTGGTGCTGGCATGGCATCAAATGGAATGAGGCATATTATTTTGCCAACAAGTTGACCTTCGGGTCAAATAGTAGCCCCTGGCTCTCATTCGCGCAGTCTCTTACCTGGATTCTGTTGCACAAGGCCCAGTGTCAAGAGGTCATCCAATATCTGGACGACTTTTTACTAATAGAACCACCCGGCTTGTCCCCAGGGGACCTTGACAAACTAAGGATCGTGTTTAAAAACCTTAATGTTCCTATCGCTGAACACAAAGTCGACGGTCCAGCACATACCATCACATTTCTTGGAATCACTCTTGACACCTGCGCCATGCAGGCCAGCCTCCCCCCAAACAAAGTGACCAGCATTAGGGCAGTCCTCCGAGACTTCACCCACACCAGAGGGTGCACCAAGAAACAGCTGCAATCCTTCCTAGGGATGCTTAACTTTGCCATGCGCATCATCCCACAGGGTCGCTCTTTCGTGTCCCGCCTGCTGGTGTTCCTTTCTCATACACAAGATCCCGACCAGGTCCTCAGTCTATACACCGCAGCAGTAGTGGACCTCTCCATGTGGGAGGAGTTCCTTTCCACCTGGAAAGGCATATCCCTATTCATTCCCACCGTATCTTCCCTGTCACCCCAGGTAGTGACAGATGCTGCAGCATGCACAGGCTTTGCAGCAATTTTTGTCCATCTCTGGTTTGCAGGACCCTGGCCGCCACAGATACTTGCGATTCCCGGTTTCACCAGAACATCTTCCCTCTTTGAGCTCTATCCCATAATGGCAGCCGCACAGCTCTCGGGTCATTGCTGGACAGGGCAAACTGTGGCCTTCACCACCGACAACCAAGCCACAGCAGAAATCATTAATAAAGACAGGTCCAAATCCCTTGCAGTCATGTCCTTCCTGCGTAGGCTGGTACAACTATCATTACAATTTCAGTTCAACATTTATTGTTCATTTGTTCCAGGCAAGCACAACCTCGCAGCAGAAACACTCTCACGTTTTAACTACACCTCCTTTTTTTGCCCAGGGCCGATCCAGTATCAGCCACTATCCCTGCCTGGTCTCAGCTGACCCTGGATTAGCTCAACCCTGACCCTGGATTAGCTCAACATCATGCAACACCCTCAAGGCCTACCAGACAGCCTGGAGGGCCTTCAACAAATTCCTGACACACCACTTCAAGGAAACTTCAAGCATCAAACAGATACTGGCCTTCATTTCATACTGTCCTACCCAGCTGGCCCTATCCCACAACACTATTCGGCTATACCTAGCCGGCTTCCAACATTTCTTGTCCCTACGGGACCCCGCAAAACCCTCCTTATTCATGTCCCACGCAATACGAGCCATTCTACGTGGCATTCAAAAGCTCAAACCGGTAGTCAGCGCCAAGCGCTTACCCATAATGGGAGACATCTTTAGGGGTATGTCGACCATCCTGGCTACCTCTCCATTTGGTCTCCTCCCCAGTATGGTCCTACAAGCAGCCATGTACTTGGCCTACTACGGGTTCTTGCGACCTGGAGAGTTCACTTGCAGCAATCCTACAGGCCAAGTCCTACGTAAACGCCACTTGGTCTGCTACAAAGATCACTTCATCCTGCACCTAGCGGTTTCTAAAACCCAGCAAGTAGGCTCAGGGATAGACATCCACTTTTACAGAACCAATAATAGCTGGTGTCCAGTTTCTACACTCAATCAACTATTATCACTACTGCCCGAACAGCCGGACTCCAGTCCCCTTCTACCTTTTCCTGTCAAGCCCTTGAGTACCTGTCAGTTTATGAAACACATGAGGATACTTCTCCGCAACCTTCACCTGAACCCTAGCCAGTACTCCGGACACTCCTTACGTATTGGGGCAGCCTCAGCAGCATCCCGTCACGGGGTCCCAGACCATGTCATTAAAAGACTAGGCAGGTGGAAGTCTGCCTGCTTCGCCCCCTACATCCCCAATCCGCAAGTAGAAATGGCTCAGGCGTTTACTAAACTCGCTCAATGATCAAACCCAAATTAATAAAGAACTATCCGCTACCTGAATGTTTTTGCCCCCTTATTTTGGTATACTTTCAGGTCCATTTAAGTTTTATGTTAACTCTGAATGTTATCCGTATCGGCCATAGGGCTCCAACCATGAATAAGAAGGCCAGTATGGTGGCCTGAATTTATGGGAGTAGCCCGGGGGGTATTTAAACAGCCCGCTCGCCTGTGGTCTTTGTCGGTTTCCTGTGCGCGATACCCACCCTCCCATCCCCTTATTAGGGCATTTCTCAAAGTATTCATACTCCTCAGAGATTACCCATTTTATCTCATTTCATATTTATTTCATTTCATTCCTCATTACTTATCTAGGGTATGCTCCCTTATTTTGGTATCCCATATGTTAGACCAGGGCACACTTTCAGGTCCATTTCATGTGGTAAGTTTTATGTTAACTCTGAATGTTATCCATATCCGTATCGGCCATAGGGCTCCAACCATAAGTGTGTATATATATATATATATATATATATATATATATATATATATATATATATATATATATATATATATATACACACACACACATCCTAGACTGACTGTACATATACGGTATATCAAATACACTGCCACTAACTGAATAACCTGCCTGCTTAATCTAAATCAAGCTGTCCACGCCAACAATACTACACATGGCCGTCGTTTAAGCAGCCTTATATAGTGTGGGCCGTGGACTTAGTCCTCCTGAGCCATGAATCAGACCGAGACAGAAGAACAGTTACTTGTTTAACCTCTTCAGCCCCGGAAGGATTTACCCCCTTCCTGACCAGAGCGTTTTTTGCGATTCGGCACTGCGTCGCTTTAGCTGACAATTGCAATCGTGCGACGTGGCTCCCAAACAAAATTGACGTCCTTTTTTCCCCACAAATAGAGCTTTCTTTTCGTGGTATTTGATCACCTCTGCGGTTTTTATTTTTTGCGCTATATACAACAAATGAGTGAAAATTTTGAAAAAAAACGCATTATTTTTTACTTTTTGCTATAATAAATATCCCCCAAAAATATATAAAAAAAAACGTTTTTTTTCCTCAGTTTAGGCCGATACATATTCTTCTACATATTTTTGGTAAAAAAATAAATCGCAATAAGCGTTTATTGATTGGTTTGCGCAAAAGTTGTAGCGTTTACAAAATAGGGGATAGTTTTATGGCATTTTTATTAATATTTTTTTTTTTTTTACTAGTAATGGCAGCAATCAGGGATTTTTATCGTGACTGCGACACTATGGCGGACACATCAGACAATTTTGACCCATTTTTGGGACCATTGGCATTAATACAGCGATCAATGCTATAAAATTGCATTCATTACTGTAAAAATTTCACTGGCAGTGAAGGAGTTAACCACTAGGGGGCAGGGAGGGGTTAAGTGTTCCTAGGGGCATGTTTCTAAATGTCTGGGGGCGTGGCTGTGTGTGACACCACACTGATCGGTGCTCCCGATGACAGGGAGCAGACGATCAGTGTGCTGTCATTAGGCAGAACGGTGAGATACTGTTTACATCAGCATCTCCCCGTTCTTGAGCTCCATGACATAATCGTGGGTATCCCAGCTGTGATCGAGTCCACGGGACCCGCGGGCACGGTCACAGAGCTCACGGCAGGCGCGTGCGCACGGGCACGGCGGGAAGTTCAAAGTAACGTACCGGTATGTTACTTTGCCCAGCCGTGCCATTCTGCCGACATATATATATGCAGGAGTCGGTCGGGAACTGGTTAATTAAAAAAGTAAATAGAACAAACGTAGTCTCACCATCGGAACGGATAGTCAGACAAGCCAGAAAGTCAGGAAGCCATGGAACAGCATAGTGGAACAGCAAGCAGGATCTGGAGCCAGAAGGAATGTCAGCCAAGCAAGTCAGCCAACAGGAACGCAGTCTCTGTGATGTTGACCAAGGCGAAGGCAGATATCATCTGGGCTGAACGGCTTAAGTAGGCAGGACTGACAAGCAGGATATCATCAACAGGTGAGTCACTGTGGAGAGATAGGAGCTGGCAATCAGCTGACAGCTTAGCGGCCAGCTCAAAGAAGGAAGGGCTGAGCCCAGCTTTGACAGTACCCCCTCTTCAATGACCCCTCCCCCTCAGATGACCACCAGGCTTGAGGGGAAAATGTCTATGGAATTCACGGAGGAGGACAGGGGCATGTACATCCAAGGATGAGACCCAAGAGCGTTCCTCTGGATTGTACCCTTTCCAATGCACCAGGTACTGTATGCGCCCACGGAACCTACGGGAGTCAACAATGGACTGTACTTTATACTCCTCATGGTTCTCAACCTGTACAGGGTGAGGACGAGGCACTGAGGTGGTAAAATGGTTTCAGACCAAAGGTTTTAATAAGGAGACATGAAATACGATAATTTGGGATACGCATATTAGAAGGAAGGTCTAACGCGTAAGCCACTGGGTTAATCCTGCGAAGAATACGGAAAGGCCCAATAAAAAACCAAGGCGCGAACTTCAGAGAGGGAACACGAAGTCAGAGGTTGCGAGATGACAGCCAGACCCTGTCCCCAACCTGGTTGGACAGTGCAGGCAGGCGTCTGGTCAGGATGGAGTCTGTACCTATCATTAGCATGTTGCAAAGCCTCCTGGACTTGTGCCCAAGTGGAACGAAGACCACGGAGATGCTCCTCTAATGCAAGAATACTCTGCGGAACAAATGAGTCAGGCAACATGGAAGGTTGGAAACCATAGTTCGCCATAAACGGGGACAATCGGGAAGCAGAATTTAAGGCACTATTTGAGTAAACCTGGCCCATGATAAGAGGTCTGACCAGTTGTTAAGATGGTCAGAAATATAGCAACGTAGGAATTGCTCCAAGGACTGATTGGCTCGTTCTGTGGCCCCATTAGACTGCGGGTGATACGCAGAGGAGAAAGCAAGCTGAATTCCCAACTGTGCACAAAAGGCTCGCCAGAACTGGGACACAAACTGACTAGCCCTGTCTGAGACAATCACCTTGGGTAGCCCATGTAAGCGAAAGATCTCCCGAGCAAAAATGGAAGCCAGTTCCTTAGAAGTGGGCAACTTCTTAAGTGGAATACAATGAAACATTTTTGAGAACCGGTCAGCCACCATAAGGATAACTGTGTTGCCCTGGGAGTTGGGTAACTCCACAATGAAATCCATAGACAGGTGGGTCCAGGGCCTCTCTCCATTGGGTATGGGTTGTAGGAGGCCCACTGGAAGGTGTCGGGGAGCCTTACTCTGAGCACACACGGAACAGGCAGCTACGAAGGCGGTTACATCAGCACGTAGACTAGGCCACCAGAATTGTTGGCAAATGGCCCAAAACAGTTCATTCTTCCCAGGGTGGCCAGCAGCCTTGGGAGAATAGTAAGTCTGGAGCATGGCAGTACGGAGACTCTCTGGGACAAAGCAGCGGTCACAATGTTTCTCAGGAGGAGTATGGACCTGAGCAGCAAGAATTTTTTCACCAAAGGAGAAGTGAGATTGGTGCGAACCGTAGTCAGAATACGATCAAGAGGAATTACAGGAACCAGAACCGACTCCATCTTGGAAAATTGTCGAGACAAAGCATCAGCACTTACAAACCACCACACATAACCACCACACATAACTGCAACAAATCTCAGAGGATATTGTTAATAAATTCCTGGAAAACTGCCGGGGCGTTACAAAGACCAAGAGATTGTATGCCCTGCTCAAATCAAGCTTTGTGAAAACCGTTGCTTCCTTGAGGCGGTCAAATAACTCCGTAATCAACGGAATCGGATAGGCATTCTTAATCGTGAAACAACTGAGAGACCCCTATAATCAATACAAGGTCTCAGTTCACCACTCTTCTTCTTCACGAAGAAGAAACCAGCACCAGCAGGAGACGAAGATTTGGACATGAAACCTCGAGAAAGTGCGTCTGCAACTCCTGCATGGTCTTATCCTCCAAGACCGGATTTGCACCAGGTTGAAGGTGAATTGCGCAATCATACGCATACGCAATCATACGACCGGTGTGGAGGCAAACTACCGGCTTGACCTTTGTCAAATACATCCCTTAAATCACGGTACTCCTCCGGCAGGGAGGAGAGTGAAGAGGTGCACAGGACCTTGGCTACCTTCTGGAAGCATGTCTTACTGCATTGTTGCGACCAGGAGAGAACTTCAGCACAGAGCCAATCAAAAGAGGGGTTGTGCCTCTGTAACCAAGGATAACCAACAACCAGCAGAAACTTAGGTGAGGAATTAACTTGAAATTGGATTATTTCATGGTGAAGAGCCTATGGCCATAGACAACGAAACAGTCTCATGAGTCACATGGGCAGACTGTAGAGGTCTCCCATCAAGAGCCTCAATGGTAAGTGGAGTATCACGCAGCTGCAGCGGAATTGAGTGCTTCGATACAAAGGCAGCATCAATGAACAGGCAGCCCCAGAATTTAGATTAGAGCCTGTATCTCAATGGACGACTCAGCCCAAGAAAGGGTAACCGAAACCAGGGGCTTATCCTTCTGGATAACTGGGGACAAAACAACGCCACCTGAGGTCTGTCTGTGACAGGACCTCAAGGTTCGGGCGTTCCCTGGACGAGTAGGACAAGACTTCAAAAAGTGACCTGCCTGGCCACAATAAAGGCACAATCTCTCCCTTCTCCTAAGGGGGTTCTCTCAGCCGCAGAGAGACATGTGAAGCCCAAGTGCATGGGTTCATCTTCACTGACTGACTCTGTACCAGGAGGCATGGGAGGTGAGGAAGGCAAGGGTGGGACCGCAAAGTTCGGAGACAAATGTACAGGAGCACTCCTTAAAAGAGAGTCTTTCTCTGAGTCTGGAGTCAATGAGGATGGCAAACGTGATCAACTTCTCCAGCTCAGTGAGTATATCTCGGGCTGCTATCTCATCCTTGATGGTACCCGAGAGACAATGAGAAAAAGCAGCCACGAGGGCCTCATTGTTCCAAGCAACCTCTGCTGCCAGAGTATGGAATTCAATGGCGTAATCGGCAATGGCGTAATCGAAAACAGTACTCATACTCTGTTTGATGGACATGAGGCACTTGACAGCAGAAGCGGAGCGTGCAGGAACGTCAAATGCCCTTTTAAAAGAGGCCACAAACTCAGGGTAACTCAAGACAACAGGTTTTTGCATCTCCCATAGAGGGTTTGCCCAGGCCAAGGCTCACTTAGAAAGCAAAGATATCACAAAACCTACTACAACACAGGTTGTACCGGAGCAGCCACAGTGGGAGATTCCAGTTGAGCCGTGTGACTCAGGAGCATTTGTAATGCCATGGCAAACTGATCCATGCAGTGATCCTGCTCATACAATCTGGAGAAAATATTACCAACAAGTGGATTGACTGCATCTTCTGAATTCATGGCCTTCGCCTACTGTCATGAATAAGACCGAGACAGAAGTACAGTTAAATCACACTTGTTTAATAAAAAAAGTAAATAGAACAAATGTAGTCAAAACATAGCCAAAGTTTGGTAACCGGAACGGATAGCCAGAAAAGCCAGAAAGTCAGGAAGCCAGGGAACAGCGTAGTGGTACAGCAAGCAGGGCCGGACTGGCCTACGGGATACCGGGAAATTTCTCGTCAGGCCGCCTGCCCTGGGGCCGCTTTAAATGGTGGCTCAAGCAGGGCCGATCCTGCGTGGCTGCACTGGTCGCCGAAGTTTCCGTGCTGACCTGCCCTCCCTCTTCCTTGTGTGGGCCACACACACAGTTCTCCCGGCTCCCACTGTGTTTGAACTGTTTGGCGGTGCTGTAAGAAAGTCCCTACTCTAGACCGGCTTCTGTGACTGACGGATAAATGATCCAATGGGCCATTGAATCAGTTTAATGTGTGTCACAGGAGGCAGGACTTTCTTACAGCTGCTGCCCGGGCGGGCAACTGAAATCCAAGTTTCATGAGGAGATCGTAAACCAGGTACTGGTGGGCACTGCACAGGTGGGCTGCATTAGGTTGGCATTGCACAGGTAGGCTGAATTAGGTGGGCACTGGACAGGTGGGCTGCATTAGGTGGGCACTGCACAGGTAGACTGCATGGGGTGGGCACTGGACAGGTGGGTTGCATGAGGTGGGCACTGACTGCACAGGTAGACTGCATGAGGTGGGCACTGGACAGGTGGGCTGCATGAGGAAGGCACTGCACAGGTAGGCTGCATGAGGTGGGCAGTGGACAGGTAGGCTGCATGAGGTGGGCACTGCACAGGTAGGCTGCATTAGGTGGGCAATGGACAGGTAGGCTGCACGAGATGGGCACTGGACAGGTGGGCTGCATTAGGTGGACTGCATGGTGTGGGCACTGCACAGATGGGCTGCATGAGGTGGGCACTGGACAGGTGGGCTGCATGAGGTGGGCACTGGACAGGTGGGCTGCATGAGGTGGACTGCGTGAGATGGGCACTGCACAGATGGGCTGTATGAGGTGGGCACTGGACAGGTGGGCTGCATTAGGTGGACTGCATGGGGTGGGCACTGCACAGGTGGGCTGCATGAGGTGGGCACTGGACAGGTGGGCTGCATGAGATGGGCACTGGACAGGTGGGCTGCATGAGGTGGACTGCATGAGGTAGGCACTGCACAGATGGGCTGCATGAGGTGGGCACTGGACAGGTGGGCTGCATGAGGTGGGCACTGGACAGGTGGGCTGCATGAGGTGGACTGCGTGAGATGGGCACTGCACAGATGGGCTGTATGAGGTGGGCACTGGACAGGTAGGCTGCATTAGGTGGACTGCATGGGGTGGGCACTGCACAGGTGGGCTGCATGAGGTGGGCACTGGACAGGTGGGCTGCATGAGATGGGCACTGGACAGGTGGGCTGCATTAGGTGGACTGCATGGGGTGGGCACTGCACAGGTGGGCTGCATTAGGTGGGCTGCATGAGGTGAGCACTGCACAGATGAACTGCATTAGGTTGGCATTGCACAGATGGACTGCATTAGGTTGGAATTGCACAGGTGAGCTGCATTAGGTGGGCACTGGACAGGTGGGCTGCATTAGGTGGGCACTGGACAGGTGGGCTGCATGAGGTGGGCACTGCACAGGTAGACTGCATGGGGTGGGCACTGGACAGGTGGGTTGCATGTGGTGGGCACTGACTGCACAGGTAGACTGCATGAGGTGGGCACTAGACAGGTGGGCTGCATGAGGTGGGCACTGCACAGGTAGGCTACATTAGGTGGGCACTGGACAGGTAGGTTGCATGAGGTGGGCACTGCACAGGTAGGCTGCATGAGATGGGCACTGCACAGGTAGGCTGCATTAGGTGGGCACTGGACAGGTAGGCTGCATGAGATGGGCACTGGACAGGTGGGCTGCATTAGGTGGACTGCATGGGGTGGGCACTGGACAGGTGGGCTGCATGAGGTGGACTGCGTGAGTGGGCACTGTACAGATAGGGCTGCATGAGGTGGGCACTGGACAGGTGGGCTGCATTAGGTGGACTGTATGAGGTGGGCACTGCACAGATGGGCTGCATGAGGTGGGCACTGGACAGGTGGGCTGCATGAGGTGGACTGCATGGGGTGGGCACTGCACAGGTGGGCTGCATTAGGTGGGCTGCAAGAGGTGGACACTGCACAGATGAGCTGCATTAGGTTGGCATTGCACAGATGGACTGCATTAGGTTGGCATTGCACAGGTAGGCTGCATTAGGTGGGCACTGGACAGGTGGGCTTCATGAGGTGGGCACTGAACAGGTGGGCTGCATTAGGTGGACTGCATGAGGTAGGTACTGCACAGGTGGACTGCATGAGGTGCGCACTGCACATGTGTGGTGCATGAGGTGGGCACTGCACAGGTAGGCTGCATTGGGTGGGCACTGGACAGGTGGGCACTGCACAGTTGGGCTGCATGAGAGGTAGGCACTGCACAGATGGGCTGCATGAGGAAGGCACTGCACAGATGGGCTGCATGAGGTGGGTACTGCACAGATGGGCTGCATGAGGTGGGTACTGCACAGATGGGCTGCCTTTGCTGGGCACTGCGCAGGTGGGCTGCATTAGGTGGGCACTGTACAGATGGGCTATATTAGGTGGGCACTGGACAGGTGGGCTGCATGAGGTGGGCACTGCGCGGGTGGGCTGCATTTGCTGGGCACTGCGCAGGTGGACTACATTAAATGGGCACTGCACAGGTGGGCTGCATTTGGTGGGCACTGCACAGGTGGGCTACATTTGGTGGTCTGAATTTGGTGGGCACTGCACTGGTAGGTTGCATTTGGTGGGCACTGCCCTGGTAGGTTGCACTTGGTGGGCACTGATAAGGCTACATTTGATGGGCACTGATGAGACTGCATTTGATGCATTGATCTCTTGCACCTGAGAGGAGGTCACCATCAGTGCTGCCAAACCAGTCTGGGGGGGTCGCTGATGTAAGGGGGGAGTGAATACAATAATGTAGGGGGGCACTGATTATATATATATATATATATATATATATATATATATATATATATATATATATATATATATCCCCCTATGTGCTTTCATATCTGTCTTATCTATATATAATACACTTCCAATCTGCTTTAAAATGCATGGTTTTCCCTTTTATGAATAAGAAAATGACATAATGCAGTTGGGCTGATATAATAATGCTATGGGGCTGGTATGACATTTTTTCCAGGGCTGGTTTTATTTCCAGTCCGGCCCTGACAGCAAGCAGGATCTGGAGCCAGAAGGAATGTCAGCCAAGCAAGTCTTTAACAGGAACGCAGGAGATAGTCTCTGTGATGTTGACCAAGGCCATGGCAGAGATCATGTGGGCTAGACGGCTTAAGTAGGCAGGACTGACGAGCAGGATATCATCAACAGGTGAGTCACTGTGGAGAGATAGGCGCTGGCAATTAGCAAACGGCTGAGCAGCCAGCTCAGTGAAGGAAGGGCTGAGCCCAGCCCTGACACTTTGGCCAATTATGGCTCTCTTAGCAGAGCGCTCTGTGATTGGTCAAAGCATGCAGCTCAGGTGCATGCTTTGGCCAATAATCATACAGCAATGCACTGCGATCTCGCAGTGCATTATGGGGCGTTCCACGGTGCTCAAATTTGCCGCGAACACCTGATGTTCGAGTCAAACTTATGCTCGACCCAAACATCAAGCTCATCCCTACTAAGTCAAAATGTCCAAATTGGGCCCAAAGTGTCAATATTTTGTGTGGCCACTGGCCACCATTATTTTCCAGCACTGCCTTAACCCTCTTGGGCATGGAGTTTACCAGAGCTTCACAGGTTGCCACTGGAGTCATCTTCCACTTCTCCATGATGACATCTGGTGGCTGTTACAGACCTTGCACTCCTCCACCTTTCGTTTGAGGATGTCACACAGATGCTCAATATGGTTTAGGTCTGGAGACATGCTTGGCCAGTACATCACCTTTACCCTCAACTTCTTTAGCAAGGCAGTGGTTGTCTTGGAAGTGTGTTTGGGGTCGTTATTTTGGAATACTGCCCTGAGGCCCATCAGGGGATCATGCTCCTCTGCTTCAGTATGTCACAGTACATGTTGGCATTCATGGTTCCCTCAATAAACTGTAGCTCCTCAGTGTCGGCAGCACTTATTAGAGGTGCGTGATTAATCGCGAAAAGATCACGATCTCGATTCACCCCCCCACGCGATCTAATGTCTGGATGACCCGTTATTTTCGTTTAGCGCCGCCAGTTCGACGTAACCAGCGTGAAACGCAAATAGCGGCTATTGGAACTGACGTCAGCAACCGGAACTGACGTCAGTCATCAGCGCTGTGTCACGGAGCTGTGAAATGTTCGGCAGCGCTGCGACAAAAGTCCCGCCCTTCTCCTAGACCAGCTCGTGTGATAGATGCAGTGTTCTGTCTATCGCACGAGCCTGTCTAGGAGGAGCGTGGCCGAACATTATTTCACACTCAGCACAGCGTGGCCGAACATGATTTCACACTCAGCTCCGTGACACAGCGGAAGGCTGACATGCATTAAGGCTACAGCGATGTTAAGGCTGCAATGAGATGGGCACGGTAGGCTGCAATGAGATGGGCACGGTGAGGCTGCAATGAGATGGGCACGGTGAGGCCTCAATGAGATGGGCACGGTGAGGCTGCAATGAGATGGGCACGGTGAGGCTGCAATGAGATGGGCACGGTAAGGTGGCAATGATAGGCATGTGAAGCTGCAATGATGGGCACAGTAAGGCTGCAACGATGGTGAGGCTGCCATGAGGGCACGGTAAGGCTGCAATGATGGGCACAGAAAGGCTGCAATGAGGGCACAGTAAGGTGGCAATTATGGGCACAGTAAGGCGACAAGGATGGGCATGTGAAGCTGCAATGATGGGCACAGTAAGGCTGCAACGATGGTGAGGCGCAATGATGGGCACGGTGAGGAAGCAATGATGGGAACAGTGAGGCGGCAATATAATATATTGTGAATATTACCACAGGCACAGTCTGAGTCAGCTACCCATATTATGATTATTACCACAGTCAACTACCCCAGACCTTGCTTGCAGATGACAGTCAGGCTATTAAAGGGGGGCATGTGAGCCTGTGAGAAGTGGACTTAAAATACCGGCAAGACGGCAACCACTGTCCCTTTTTCATATATATATATATATATATATATATATATATATATACAGTGGTGTGAAAAAGTGTTTGCCCCCTTCCTCATTTCCTGTTCCTTTGCATGTTTGTCACACTTAAGTGTTTCGGAACATCAAACCAATTTAAACAATAGTCAAGGACAACACAAGTAAACACAAAATGCAATTTGTAAATGAAGGTGTTTATTATTAAAGGTGAAAAAAAATCCAAACCATCATGGCCCTGTGTGAAAAAGTGATTGCCCCCTAAACCTAATAACTGGTTGGGCCACCCTTAGCAGCAACAACTGCAACCAAGCGTTTGCGATAACGTGCAATGAGGCTTTTACAGCGTCCTGGAGGAATTTTGGCCCACTCATCTTTGCAGAATTGTCCTAATTCAGTTACATTAGAGGGTTTTCGAGCATGAACAGCCTTTTTAAGGTCATACCACAACATCTCAATAGGATTCAGGTCAGGACTTTGGCTAGGCCACTCCAAAGTCTTCATTTTGTTTTTCTTCAGCCATTCGGTGGTGGACTTGCTGGTGTGTTTAGGATCATTGTCCTGCTGCAGAACCCAAGTTCGTTTCAGCTTGAGTACACGAACAGATGGTCGGACATTCTCCTTCAGGATCTCTTGGTAGACAGCAGAATTCATAGTTCCTTTTATCACGGCAAGTCTTCCAGGTCCTGAAGCAGCAAAACAGCCCCAGACCATCACACTACCACCACCATATTTTACTGTTGGTATAATGTTCTTTTTCTGAAATGCAGTGTTCCTTCTACACCAGATATACTTGGACACACACCTTCCAAAGAGTTCCACTTTTGTCTCATCGGTCCACAGAATGTTGTCCCAAAAGTCTTGGGGATCATCAAGATGTGTTGTGGAGAAATTGAGACGAGCTTTGATGTTCTTTTTGCTCAGCAGTGGTTTTCTCCTTGGAACTCTGCCATGCAGGCCATTTTTGCCCAGTCTTTTCCTGATGGTGGAGGCATGAACGCTGACCTTAACTGAGGCAAGTGAGGCCTGCAGTTCCTTGGACGTTGTTGTGGGGTCTTTTGTGACCTCTTGGATGAGTCGTCGCTGCGCTCTTGGGTAATTTTGGGCGGCCGGCCACTCCTGGGAAGGTTCACCACTGTTCCATGTCTTCGCCATTTGTGGATAATGGCTCTCACTGTGGTTCGCTGGATTCCCAAAGCTTTGGAAATGGCTTTATAACCCTTTCCAGACTGATAGATCTCAATTACTTTCTTTCTCAATTGTTCCTGAATTTCTTTGGGTCTCGGCATGATGTGTAGCTTTTAAGGATCTTCTGGTGGACCTTACTGTGTCAAGCAGCTCCTATTTAAGTGATGCCTTGATTGTGAACAGGTGTGGCAATAATCAGGCCTGGGTGTGGCTAGAGAAATTGAACTCAGGTGTGGACAACCACAGTTATAGTATGTTTTAACAAGGGGGGCAATCACTTTTTCACACAGGGCCATGATGGTTTGGATTTTTTTTCACCTTTAATAATAAACACCTTCATTTACAAATTGCATTTTGTGTTTACTTGTGTTGTCCTTGACTATTGTTTAAATTGGTTTGATGTTCCGAAACACTTAAGTGTGACAAACATGCAAAGGAACAGGAAATGAGGAAGGGGGCAAACACTTTTTCACACCACTGTATATATATATATATATAATGAATATTACCCACCACAGTCTGTCTGAGTCCGCTTGCTAGTGCTACTGTACACATATTATGAATATTACCACAGTCAGCTACCCAGAGTCTATTTTTTTTAAATCGTGAGAGAATCGTGATCTTCATTCTAAGCAAAAGAATTGCGATTCTCATTTTCCCCAGAATCGTGCAGCTCTAGCACTCATGCAGCCCCAGACTATAACACTCCCACCACCAGGGCCGATCCTAGGCAGGTGTGCCTGGGGTGCTCCGCACCCAGGCGCCGCAGAGGTGGGGGCGCCGAAGCTCCAGAGTGCT
Organism: Lithobates sylvaticus; assembly: GCA_028564925.1. Lineage (NCBI taxonomy): Eukaryota > Metazoa > Chordata > Amphibia > Anura > Ranidae > Lithobates > Lithobates sylvaticus. The sequence continues at coordinate 320,420,868 of CM053030.1, forward strand.
GCTCCACTCCCTCCCTCATCTGTGTCCAGAGGCGGAGGTGGAGCGCATGTAGTGGGTGCTGCGGTTCCCTATCCCGCCAGCAACTGACAAGAGCGCATACCGCTCCCGCTGTCCCCGGAATCCTTGCTGAGTACCTTTGTGTACCTCTGTGGAGCCTAGTACCGGAACACGTTTTGGTACTAGACTCCAATAATCCGGTGCGCGTGGAGCAGTCTCCTGTCTGCCCCGCTGCCTCTGCGTGTGTAAGCTCTTCTCTTCTGGGTTGGCCGGAGCTGCTGCCAATCATCCCCAGTGCACTCCCAGAAATGCTGTTCCAGTGCCGCCCTCCTAGTAACCAGAGATACCACACCCCTCTGCAATGTGCACGGTGCTTCTGCTCCCAGCGCGCCCGAGCTACAGGGATCTGTTGGACAGGTACTGTTCTATGGGGACACCTGATGGGGGACACCTGCTGTGGGGGGGCTCTGATGGGGGACACCTGCTGTGGGGGGGCTCTGATGGGGGACACCTGCTGTGGGGGGGCTCTGATGGGGGACACCTGCTGTGGGGGGCTCTGATGGGGTACACCTGCTGTGGGGGGGCTCTGATGGGGGACACCTGCTGTGGGGGGGGCTTTGATGGGGGACACCTGCTGTGGGGGGGCTTTGATGGGGGACACCTGCTGTGCATGGGCTCTGATGGGGGACACCTGCTGTGGGGGGGCTCTGATGGGGGACACCTGCTGTGGGGGGCTCTGATGGGGGACACTTGCTGTGGGGGGGCTCTGATGGGGGACACCTTCTGTGGGGGGGCTCTGATGGGGGACACCTGCTGTGGGGGGCTCTGATGGGGACACCTGCTGTGGGGGGGCTCTGATGGGGACACCTGCTGTGGGGGGGTGGGGGGGCTCTGATGGGGACACCTGCTGTGGGGGGGCTCTGATGGGGGACACCTGCTGTGGGGGGGGGGGCTCTGATGGGGGACACTTGCTGTGAGGGGGCTGTGACGGACCTCGTACCCAAGATGTCCGCCGTAAATGCTTCCTCTGTCCGGTACCACACAATCCAAGACCCATTAGCTCACCCAGTCACCAGACAACACCAGTGTAGGCTACATCAGGAATGAATCTTTATTTGACATGTCACACTTATATACAGTTGACAGATGACTCAAGCCTAACCTAATTAGCATGAGCTAATTATCTTAATCAACACTGAACTCCATCATTCAATTGCAGGGTTAATTAGCACACACAACAATAGGTGAAACACTTCTACAAGCCAGACTATACTCAATTACATAACACAGGTGGCTGGAGTTCATGAGTCATGACATTAGCGTCTCTTGCTAATATGCCAAATACACATACAGATTCTATGTGTATTGGGGGGCCAGCATGGACCTGAATCCAAGTATCACCAGCTCAGGGGTCCCAGGCTTGCAGCTCAAAGAGCACTGTTCCCCCAAATGCCAGGGCCCATAATCGCAAGGCAATAGGCTCGCCTTCAGTCCCCTCCAACAGCCTGTGTCCCGGCTAGGTCTGTCACATTTCTCCCCTTTCGGCTGGAGACTAACACAGGAGGAGACCCCAGACGGGTTGACTCCGAAGTTAGTCAGTGGTTCCAGTCCTCTAATGCCTGTACCCACACAGTACCCCAAACAAATTGTTCCAAACAGAGCACGACTCACCCAGCCAACTTCTGCCTCTCTCATAGAACATATCTGCCGCTGGGGAGAGGCCTGGACTGGCCCTTCTCCCTGGAGTCTTTTCAGCCGCTGGAGAGAAGACAGGGTGACTGGGCTCACTCCATCATGCTGTTGGGGATCTGGGCCGACAGCCCAGCATCCCTGGGGTATACAGGTGGGGACTGCAGTCCCATCCCCCTTTACAGGAAATATGCCCTCTGTTAGTTGTGGGCAGAGGCCAGCAGCACTTTGTTCCGTTGCCAGCAGTTCAGCTGGGTGTAGGAGCTTCCCTACATCATCTCCTCCAGCTAACTGTTGGGGAGAGAGGCCGACTGCCCCAGCTCCCTGGAACTCCGCAGCTGTTGCTGGTGCTGGACAGGGGTGGGCAGCACTCTGCCCTGTTGTCAGCACTTCTGCTGGGGACTCCACATCCTCCGCTCTGGTTAACCGTTGGGGCAGGAGGCTGGCTTCCTCCACTCCCAAATTGTGTAGCTGCCATTGGGAAGGGGAGCCGGCTGCTTCCTTTTCCATTCCCTCATCTGGCTGCTGGGATGTGATCGCCACCTTCTCACCCTGAGCCTCCAAAACTGACACAGGTGTGGGGCAGAGGTCTTGGACCCTCTGTCCGGTGACCAGCGCTTCAGCTGGGGAAGTTCCTTGTAACTCCCCAGATACTGCTGTAGATGCTGGGCAGAAGTTAGCAGAGCTCTGCCCTGTTGTCAGAACTTCAGGTTTGGGGACGGCAATCTCCAGAGTTTCCACTGCCGATTCTCTTGCATGCTGCTGGACAGGCATATTCCTCCATCCAACCTCGTTTTGTCCAGTAACAGGTTTGTCAAGGTCAGTCAGCACTTGCTGCATCCGCAATAAGACCTCCGCGTCCATAGCTGCGGGGGCAGGTGGGCAAAGCACTCTGTTACTATGCCACATTGCCGACTCTTCAGCCAGGATTTCAGAGCTGTCTGCCAGTATTTCCTGATAGTCCCAGGCAAAGGGAGCCCCACCCTGCTGCTGAGCAGAGTCTAGCAGCTGTATGTAGGCGATCTCCAGCTCCCATTCCTGAGCGGCCAGGAACTCCAAATCTTCCTGTGCCCAGAGCACTTCCGAGACGTTCAATCTTTGCTCTCTGTGCTCCATTATTTCCTCCAAACGCCACTCCAGATCACTCCCAAAGTCGGGGTCCTCGGACAGCCTCCAGTACAACAATCCCAGGCCATTATAATCAAAGCCTTCCGTGGGCCTGTCATCCGCTGTCCACGGGCACACTTGGGCTACATACCACCGGAGGGCTCTGTAGCTCTCGTCCAAACGCATTTCTGCCCGGATCAGCCTGCTTAACTCAGCTGTCCACTCCTGCTTCGGTTGTTCCCCCAATAACAACATTCGTACTTCATACTGCGACCAGTACCTTACATGGATGGAGGGGAGAACTTTTCCCTGGTGTCGCTGCTCACAGGCTAGCGCTTCTTTCCAGAGTTGTAGGCGAACAGAATCATACCATCCCAGCAGGACCTGCACCGATACTGGTCCTCTGTGCTGTATCCGCATCTCTCGCAACCTCCTTCCGAATTCCTCTTCCATGACGTATCCGGGCCTTGGATCCAGGTGATGGTTTGGATGTGTTCACGACAAGGAAGCACGATCCCACCGCTGCCAGCCAATTGTGACGGACCTCGTACCCAAGATGTCCGCCGTAAATGCTTCCTCTGTCCGGTACCACACAATCCAAGACCCATTAGCTCACCCAGTCACCAGACAACACCAGTGTAGGCTACATCAGGAATGAATCTTTACTTGACATGTCACACTTATATACAGTTGACAGATGACTCAAGCCTAACCTAATTAGCATGAGCTAATTATCTTAATCAACACTGAACTCCATCATTCAATTGCAGGGTTAATTAGCACACACAACAATAGGTGAAACACTTCTACAAGCCAGACTATACTCAATTACATAACACAGGTGGCTGGAGTTCATGAGTCATGACATTAGCGTCTCTTGCTAATATGCCAAATACACATACAGATTCTATGTGTATTGGGGGGCCAGCATGGACCTGAATCCAAGTATCACCAGCTCAGGGGTCCCAGGCTTGCAGCTCAAAGAGCACTGTTCCCCCAAATGCCAGGGCCCATAATCGCAAGGCAATAGGCTCGCCTTCAGTCCCCTCCAACAGCCTGTGTCCCGGCTAGGTCTGTCACAGGGGCTCTGATGGGGGACACTTGCTGTGGGGGGGGCTTTGATGGGGGACACTTGATGTGGGGGGGGGGGCTCTGATGGGGGACACTTGCTGTGGGGGGGGGCTCTGATGGGGGACACCTGCTGTGGCGGGGGCGGCTCTGATGGGGAACACCTTCTGTGGGGGGGCTCTGATGGGGACACCTGCTGTGGGGGGCTCTGATGGGGGACACCTGCTGTGGGGGGGCTCTGATGGGGACACCTGCTGGGGGGGCTCTGATGGGGAACACCTGCTGTGGAGGGGGGCTCTGATGGGGAACACCTTCTGTGGGGGGGACTCTGATGGGGACAGACTCTAATGGGGGGACACCTGCTGTGGGGGGCTCTGATGGGGACACCTGCTGTGGATGGGGGCTCTGATGGGGGACACCTGCGGTGTGGGGGGGCTCTGATGGGCACTTTGATATAAGCTGCGCATGCCGCAGGTCACGCTCTCCCCAGACTTTAAAACTTTAAAAGTTGGGAGGTATGCAGGAGTGGATCAGGGCAGAAGAGACTGTGCCACCGGGAAGAGGGCTCTCTGTGTTTACTGCCCACCCCCTCCCTCCTCCTGTCAGAGGAGGAGAGCGAAGCAGCCGGAGAACGGATCGCCCGTGTCTGAGTGGAGAGAGAGCAGCTGCGGGCTCTTAGACCCCACCCTCCCTCTCCTCCTCGCACTGCTGTACTTGCCAGGTCAGCTGCCCGCTATGTTTCTTCTCCCTTCTTTATATTGGCCAGGGAAGAAATACAATAAAAAGGAGCAGAGAAGAGGATTGTGGGACATGTAGTCCCGTGGACTGGCGGCCCCATTGTGACCCGGAAACTGCAACCCACACAGCATGCTAAGCTGAATAAGAGGGGGGGGGAGAGAGAGAGCTCCAGGATGCCGGGAAAGTACACCCAGGACTCCAGGGAGAGGAAGTACTGAGGGGACATCATCAGAAAGAGAACCCTGCTGCCCTGTGCCACCAGAGGGAAAGCCGCACAGACTGGACTGGACGCATCCCTGGTGAAGAAAGGAAGGGAGTCATTGCCAGAATAGAGATCTGAGCACTACCCAGCGGAGTCGCCACGGGCAACCCAGAGTGAGCTGACTCCTGATCAGAAAAACTGATGTTGCTGTATTGCCGGTTCTGGTCGGCCATTATCTACTTCCATCCTTAGGAACTGCAGTCTCTGACCATCTCCTGTACTATGTCTGCAGTCTCTGACCATCTCCTGTACTATGTCTGCAGTCTCTGTCTGACCATCTGACCATCTCTTGTACTATGTCTGCAGTCTCTGACCTTCTCCTGTACTATGTCTGCAGTCTCTGACCTTCTCCTGTACTATGTCTGCAGTCTCTGACCTTCTCCTGTACTATGTCTGCAGTGTCTGACCTTCCCTTGTACTATGTGTGCAGTCTCTGACCATCTCTTGTAGTATGTCTGGGGGCTCTTTCTAACAGAGTCTCTAACAGAAGCCCTCTCTGTGTGCATTAGAGAGACCCCCCTCCAGGTCCCATTAGTGTACTCATTTTCTTTATTGTTAAAAGATCATGGGAGGATCCCAGGGTAATGAAGACTTCTTAGGGGAGCATCTCTTTGTTTGAGTCGTAGCCATAGAAACATTTGTAAAGTGGGGGGAGTTAGTAAGATGACCACGCCCATGTGGGGGCGCCAGAAATATTTCCGCACCCGGGCATCTGTTACCCTAGGATCAGCCCTGCCACCACCATGCTTGATTGTAGGCAAGACCCACTTGTCTTTGTACACACCTGTCGTTGCACTGTGCAACGTATGGTCTGAGCACTGACAGGCTCACCCATCCTCACCCCCACCCCTTCAACCTCTGCAGCAATGCTGGCAGCATTCATACGTCTATTTCCCAAAGACATACTCTGAATATGATGCTGAGCATGTGCACTCAACTTCTTTGGAGTGGAACCTGTCCTGTTAAACCACTGTATGGTCTTAGCCACCATCCTGCAGCTCAGTTTCAGGGTCTTGGCAATCTTCTTATAGCCTAGGCCCTCTTTATGTAGAGCAACAATTATTTTTTTCAGATCCTCAAAGGTTTTTTTTTGCCATGAGGTGCCATGTTGAACTTCAACTGACCAGTATGAGAGAGTGAGAGCGATAACACCAAATTTAACACACCTGCTCCCCATTCACACCTGAGACCTTGTAACACTAACGACACTGGGGAGGGAAAATGGCTAATGGCCCCAATTTGGACATTTTCATTTAGGGGTGTACTCCCTTTTATTGCCAGCAGTTTAGACATTAATGGCTGTGTGTTGAGTTATTTTAAGGGGACAGCAAATTTACACTGTTATACAAGCTGTACACTCACTACTTTACATTGTAGCAAAGTGTCATTTCTTCAGTGTTGTCACATGAAAAGATATAATAAAATATCTACAAAAATGTGAGAGATCAGAGGGGTGAACAGCTGTCTCAGAGACAGTCCAGTAAAAAGTAAAAGCAGCTTTATTCAGCAAAAGGCAAAACAAATGGTTTTCGCTCACCCAAACGGTCACAGTCCAGCAATGGACCTTTCCACACACTGTCTTTATCACTCCTAGCAAACAGCTCCACTGACACTTTCAGCCCAGCCGACTAATGACCAGGTTTGAAAGAGAAGTACCTGCCCTCTTTGATTAACCCCTTCTTAATCCTGCCCCAGGCTGACTTTAAAATATACCCCCCCCCCACCCCCGTTTCAGGCCAGGGGTCTGGACACAACAAACTGGCAATAGACCCGGGAAAGGGCATCTGCATTTTGATGTACCCCCCCCCCCCCCCCGGTCTATGCACTGTTACAATCTGTAGGGCCAGAAACCACCTGGTGATTCTGGAGTTTTTATCCTTATTTTGGGCCATCCATGTAAGGGGCGCATGGTCTGAGACTAGCTTAAGTGGGCCGGACTGCCCCAGACCCAACTTGTACCAGGAACTCTTTTTGGAAGTAGGGAGCTACTAGTATTGGTTCCTGGCACAAAGCTTGCTTCAAACGGCAGAACGCTGCTGCTTCAGTACTCCTCTGAATAGCAGTCGAGTTCCTTCCCTTGTTGAGATCTGTCAGAGGTGCTGCTAGGCTGGCAAAGTTGGGGACAAACCACTTAAAATACCCCACAATACCAAGGAAGGAACGCTCCTGTTTTTTTGTACGTGAACAGGGCTGTTTTTAGATGGCCTCCACTTTGTTCAGCTGGGGTTTAATCACGCCCCTGCCTATAACATAACCTAGGTAGCAGGCTTCTTCCAACCCAATTTTGCTTTTTTCTGGGTTCACTATGAACCCCGCCCTTCGGAGCGCATCCAAGACCAACTGGACTTTTGGTCAGTGACACTCCCAGTCCTGTCGTCAAGGTAGGCTCCTGAGAATTCCTTATGAGGTCTCAGGGCGAAGTCCATGGCCCTCTGGAAGGAGGCCAAGGCCCCATGCAAACCAAATGGCATTCGGGCGTACTGCCATAAGCCCTCTAGAGTGACAAATGCAGTTTTTTCTTTAGCCTCTGGGGAAAGTGGAATCTGCCAATATCCCTTGGTCAAGTCAAGAGTGGTAATGTAACAGGCCGGTCCTAATCTCTAGATTAACTCATCCACCCGTGGCATAGGATACGCGTCTGGCTTGGAGACTTCATTCAACTTACGAAAGTCATTGCAGAACCGCCAGGTTCCATTCGGCTTGGGTACAAGCACTATAGGACTGGACCAGCTACTTGACAATTCCTCAATGATCTCAAGGTCCAACATACTCTTAAGATCGGCTGAGACAATATTCTGGCAAGCTTCGGTATGTTGTAGGGTTTGAGGTTTACCGGAACGCCAGGGTCTGTGACGACATTATGTTCAATTACTGAGTTAGGTTTGAAAAAAATTCTTAATTCCTCTGAAAAAACTCCCAGGACTGTTTTTGAGAAGGGGAGAGAGCCTTTGCAATCCCTAACTTCTTAATCTGAGCATCAGGATCTTCCAGGACCTTCAGACTGACTTTCAAAACCGGTCTATTGTTCCACGGCTTGATCAGGTTCACATGGTAAATCTGGTAGGGTTTACATTTGGTGGGCTGATGGACCTTGTAATTAGGGATGGGCCCGGTGCTCTATTTCTAGTTCCCATTACACACACAGAGAAGCACCTATAGGACTTGAAGTGTGTTAGTCCCACACACACAGAGCTATATATTTTCTTCCCAGAAGAACATTAGGGACTTGAAGTGAGTTAGGTCCATCACACACACAGAGCTATATTTTTCTATATTTTGTTCCCAGAAGCACCTATTAGGACTATAGATTGAAGTGTGATAGTCCCATACACACACAGAGCTATATTTTCTACCCAGACGCACCTATAAGTGTGTTAGTCCCATCACACACAGGCAGAGCTATATTTTCTTCCCAGAAGCACCTATAGGACTTGAAGTGTGTTAGAGTCCCATCAAGAAAGCACACACAGAGCAATATTTTGTTCCCAGAAGAACCTATAGGACTTGAAGTGTGTTAGACCAGTATAATTTTGTTCCCAGGAAGCACTATAGGACTTGAGTTGTGTTAGTCCCACACACACACACGAGCTATATTTTTGTTCCCAGAAAGAACCTATAGGACCCTATAGGACTTGAAGTGTGTTAGTCCATCACACCACACACGAGTATATTTAGTTCCCATTAGGACTTGACACATATTTGTTCCCAGAGCTATATTTTGTGGGTTAGTCCTTCACACACACAGAGCTCCCAGAAGCACCTATAGGAGCTACTTGAAGTTAGTGTTAGTCCCATTACACACACACAGATTATTTTCTATATTTTCCATTCCACAGAAGCACCTATAGGACTTGACACCACAGTGAGCACTATAGGACTTGAGTCCACACACAACAGAGTATATTTTTTCCCAGGCACTATTAGGACTTGAAGTGTGTTTAGTCCCATCCCCAAAGAGCTATATTTTCTTCCCGAGATGCTAAGTGTGTTAGTTTGTATATTTTGTTCCCAGAAGAACCTATAGGACCCATTAGCACCTGATGGAGGGGATGGGCTGCTCGATGCGAATGTTCGAAGCACGGGCGTTATTTCCATTTCGTGTGATGCCCATTGCGACCGGCATGAGCATTGAGGCTGATGATGGCAGCATGCCCCGATTTGCTTGGCCAGCCCCGGAAAACGCGAAGAGCATAATGGCTACAGGAGGACGCCTGTAAGCACAGCTGGGGTGTTAGTACACGCCCCCCCCCCTATTAAACCGCGCCACGCCGTGTTAGTCCCATTACACACACAGAGCTATATTTTGTTCCAGAAGCACCTATAGGACTTGAAGTGTGTTAGTCCCATCACACACACAAAGCTATATTTTCTTCCCAGAAGCAACCTATAGGACTTGAAGTGTGTTAGTCCCATCACACACACAGAGCTATATTATCTTCCCAGAAGCACCTATAGGACTTGAAGTGTGTTAGTCCCATCACACACACAGAGCTATAATTTGTTCCCAGAGGCACCTATAGGACTTGAAGTGTGTTAGTCCCTTCACACACACAGAGCTATAATTTGTTCCCAGAAGCACCTATAGGACTTGAAGTGTGTTAGTCCATTACACACACAGAGCTATATTTTCTTTCCCAGAAGCACCTATAGGACATGAAGTGTGTTAGTCCCATTACACACACAGAGCTATATTTTGTTCTTACCAGAAGCACCTATAGGACTTGAAGTGTGTTAGTCCCATCACACACACAGAGCTATATTTTTTTTCCCAGAAGCACCTATAGGACTTGAAGTGTGTTAGTCCCATCACACACACACAGAGCTATATTTTGTTCCCAGAAGCACCTATAGGACTTGAAGTGTGGTAGTCCCATCACACACACAGAGCTATATTTTTCTTCCCAGAAGCACCTATAGGACTTGAAGTGTGTTAGTCCCATCACACACACAGAGCTATATTTTGTTCCCAGAAGCACCTATAGGACTTGAAGTGTTATAGTCCCATCACACACACAGAGCTATATTTTGTTCCCAGAAGCACCTATAGGACTTGAAGTGTGTTAGTCCCATCACACCCACAGAGCTATATTTTCTTCCCAGAAGCACCTATAGGACTTGAAGTGTGTTAGTCCCATCACACACACAGAGCTATATTTTCTTCCCAGAAGCACCTATAGGACTTGAAGTGTGTTAGTCCCATCACACACACAGAGCTAATTTTTCTTCCCAGAAGCACCTATAGGACTTGAAGTGTGTTAGTCCCATCACACACACAGAGCTATATTTTGTTCCCAGAAGAACCTATAGGACTTGAAGTGTCTATTGTTCCACGGCTTGATCAGGTTCACATGGTAAATCTGGTAGGGTTTACATTTGGTGGGCTGATGGACCTTGTAATTAGGGATGGGCCCGGTGCTCGATGCGAACCCACGTTCGCATCGAGCACCGGGCGTTCGCTCGCTCGGCGAGCCCAGAACTATTTTGGCCGCTCGCATCACGTTTGTGTGATGCGAGCGGCCCCGCAATGCATTGCGGCCGGCGCGGCCGACGCAGTGCATTGCTGGCTGATGATTGGCCAAGCATGCACTGTGACCCCGCATGCTTGGCCAATCACAGCCCCGGAAACTCGAAGAGCCATAATTGGCTACAGGCAGGACGCCTGTAGCCAATTACAGCTCAGGGGCTGTAGTACACGCCCCCCCCTATAAAACGCCGCCACGCCGTCTGCGCCGGTCACATGCTGTTCCGGCGCAGATTGAGCAGGCTGATTCTGTGACACTCTGCTGCATTTAGATAGTTAGAGAGATTCACTTACAGAGATTGAGTTAGATAGATTCAGTTACAAAGATTGATTGAGAAAGAGGGGCTTGTAGTGTGCTCGTGGCAGGCAGGCAGAGCTACTATATTTTGTTACCAGAAGCACCTATAGGACTTGTAGTGTGTTCGTGGCAGGCAGGCAGAGCTCCTATATTTTGTTACCAGAAGCACCTATAGACTTGTAGTGTGTTCGTGGCAGGCAGGCAGAGCTCCTATATTTTGTTACCAGAAGCACCTATAGGACTTGTAGTGTGTTCGTGGCAGGCAGGCAGAGCTCCTATATTTTGTTACCAGAAGCACCTATAGGACTTGTAGTGTGTTCGTGGCAGGCAGGCAGAGCTCCTATATTTTGTTACCAGAAGCACCTATAGGACTTGTAGTGTGTTCGTGGCAGGCAGGCAGAGCTCCTATATTTTGTTCCCAGAAGCACCTATAGGACTTGAAGTGTGTTAGTCCCATCACACACACAGAGCTATATTTTGTTCCCAGAAGCACCTATAGGACTTGAAGTGTGTTAGTCCCATTACACCCACAGAGCTATATTTTGTTCCCAGAAGCACCTATAGGACTTGAAGTGTGTTAGTCCCATTACACACACACAGAGCTATATTTTGTTCCCAGAAGCACCTATAGGACTTGAAGTGTGTTAGTCCCATTACACACACAGAGCTATATTTTCTCCCAGAAGCACCTATAGGACTTGAAGTGTGTTAGTCCCATTACACACACAGAGCTATATTTTGTTCCCAGAAGCACCTATAGGACTTGAAGTGTGTTAGTCCCATCACACACACAAGCTATATTTTCTTCCCAGAAGCACCTATAGGACTTGAAGTGTGTTTAGTCCCATCACACACACAGAGCTATTTTGTTCCCAGAAGCACCTATAGGACTTGAAAGTGTGTTAGTCCCATCACACACACAGAGCTATATTTTGTTCCCAGAAGCACCTATAGGACTTGAAGTGTGTTAGTCCCATCACACACACAGAGCTATATTTTCTTCACAGAAGCACCTATAGGACTTGAACTGTAGTCCCATTACACACACAGAGCTATATTTTCTTCCCAGAAGCACCTATAGGCACTTGAAGTGTGTTAGTCCCATTACCCCCCACACACAGAGCTATATTTTCTTCCCAGAAGCACCTATAGGACTTGAAGTGTGTTAGTCCCATACACACACAGAGCTATATTTTCTTCCCAGAAGCACCTATAGGACTTGAAGTGTTAGTCCCATCACACACACAGAGCTATATTTTGTTCCCAGAAGCACCTATAGGACTTGAAGTGTGTTAGTCCCATCACACACACAGAGCTATATTTGTTCCCAGAAGCACCTATAGGACTTGAAGTGTGTTAGTCCCATCACACACACAGAGCTATATTTTGTTCCCAGAAGCACCTATAGGACTTGAAGAGTGTTAGACCCATCACACACACAGAGCTATATTTTCTTCCCAGAAGCACCTATAGGACTTGAAGTGTGTTAGTCCCATTACACACACAGAGCTATATTTTTCTTCCCAGAAGCACCTATAGGACTGAAGTGTGTTAGTCCCATCACACACACTGAGCTATATTTTCTTCCCAGAAGCACCTATAGGACTTGAAGTGTGTTAGTCCCATCACACACACAGAGCTATATTTTGTTACCAGAAGCACCTATAGGACTTGAAGTGTGTTAGTCCCATCACACACACAGAGCTATATTTTGTTCCCAGAAGCACCTATAGGACTTGAAGTGTGTTAGTCCATCACACACACAGAGCTAAATTTTGTTCCCAGAAGCACCTATAGGACTTGAAGTGTGTTAGTCCCATCACACACACAGAGCTATATTTTGTTGCCAGAAGCACCTATAGGACTTGAAGTGTGTTAGTCCCATCACACACACAGAGCTATATTTTTTCTTCCCAGAAGCACCTATAGGACTTGAAGTGTGTTAGTCCCATCACACACACAGAGCTATATTTTCTTCCCAGAAGCACCTATAGGACTTGAAGTGTGTTAGTCCCATCACACACACAGAGCTATATTTTTTCCCAGAAGCACCTATAGGACTTGAAGTGTGTTAGTCCCATTACACACACAGAGCTATATTTTCTTCCCAGAAGCACCTATAGGACTTGAAGTGTGTTAGTCCCATCACACACACAGAGCTATATTTTGTTCCCAGAAGAACCTATAGGACTTGAAGTGTGTTAGTCCCATCACACACACAGAGCTATATTTTGTTCCCAGAAGCACCTATAGGACTTGAAGTGTGTTAGTCCCATTACACACACAGAGCTATATTTTGTTCCCAGAAGCACCTATAGGACTTGAAGTGTGTTAGTCCATCACACACACAGAGCTGTAATTAACCTTCCCCACCCTCTCCACTATCTCAAAGGGTCCTTGCCACTTGGTGAGAAACTTACTCTCTATGGTAGGCACTAATACCAGCACCCGATCCCCAGGTTTAAACTCTCTAACCTTGGCAGATCGGTTGAACACACGACTCTGGGCCTTTTGCACAGCCTGCAAATGTTCCCGAACTACACTCCGATACGGGGAAGATTCTTGTTCCCGTGTCTCTTTCACTATATCCAATAGTCCACGGGGGTGTCTCCCATAAACCAACTCAAAGGGGGAGAATCCCGTGGAGGCCAGGGGTAACTCTTATGGCAACCAACAAGGCAGGGAACAAGCAATCCCAATCACGACCATCCTCCTCAACTGCTTTTTTTAGCATCCCCTTTAAGGTTTTGTTGAATCCCTCCACTAGTTTGTGGATGATACACCGAGGTCCGCAAGTGTTTAATTTGAAACAATTTACAGAGCTCCTTTATCACTTTAGACATAAAGGGTGTACCTTGATCCATCAAGATCTCGGATGGGAGCCCTGTTCTCTTGAACATATGGAACAACTCCCGTGCAATGACCTTGGATGAACAGTTTCTTAAAGGGACCACCTCCGGATACCTGATGGCATAGTCAAGGACAACTAAAAATGTAATGGTGTCCCCTAGCTGACTTGGGTAAGGGGCCCACCAAGTCCGTGGCTATACGATCAAAGTAAACCATGATAATTGGAAGTGGTACCAGCGGACTGCGAAAATGGGGTGTTGGAGCGGTTCTTTGACGGGTGGGGCAGGACTCAGAGTAGCCCTAAATTTCCCGATATACACCGGGCCAATAAAAACACTGTAAAAACCCGTTCCTGACTTTGAACTGCTTAAGGTGACCCCTAAGTACATGACTATGAGCCAAATGTAACACTTTATGTAGAAAAAGAAGGGCCAAAAAGAGCAGAAAAAGTATATGTATAATGGATAGTTTTGAGCTGGCTGCTCACCCCGTATAGTTTCTAATCAAAAAGAAAATATAAATTCCCCATGGGGCTTTTAGGCAGCGAAAAGGAGAATACTTAGTTGGTGAAAACCAAAAATTGTTTATTTTATCAAAAATAGAAAAACTATGAGTACAGATAATAGATTAAAATTCAAGCTCTGGTTTACAGTAAATGAACGGCTTTAACAGATCCGGATAAAGGTAATACATCTTTGAAACATATTAGAAGAGAAAAGTCACAATGTAACAATGTTCATAGATTTACAATACTTGTTCATTCAGTATGAAACACCCCATTACCCCAATGCATTTGACCATAAAAAAATGAGTGAGGGTCTTCTTCAGGGGGAAAGGGAATACAAAACAGAAGGGTGACTTGTAACGTTTCTGCAAGGAGGAAGAGAAAACTTTTAACATCAAGTAAATTTACTAATGCGGCGTACACATGCTCGGACTTTCCGGCGGGATTGTCCGCCGGACCTAGTCCAGCGGACAAACCGCCGGACTTTCCAGCGGAGCTCTGCCGGACTTTCCGAGCGTGTGGACTTGCCCACTCTGCGGGACTTTTGGAAATGAACGGACTTGCCCACACACGATCGGAAAGTCCGTTCATTTAGAACATAACTGCAGGTAGACGGGACAAGCGAAGGCAGTGAATGCCGCCGCGCTAGCCCCGTCACCTGGCATGGATTTAAAGGGAATCCCCACGCCGAAAAAACGGCGTGGGGTCCCCCCCAAATCCATCTCAGACCCTTATCCGAGCACGCAGCCCGGCCGGCCAGGAAAGGGGTGGGGACGAGCGAGCGCCCCCCCCCCCCTGAGCCGTACCTGGCCGTGTGCCCTCAACATGGGGGGTGCCCTGGGGAAAGGAGGGCCGTGCGGCCCCCCACCCCAAAGCACTTTGTCCCCATGTTGATGAGGACAAGGACCTCTTCACGACAACCCTGGCCGTTGGTTGTCGGGGTCTGCGGGCGGGGGGCTTATCGAAATCTGGGAGCCCCCTTTAATAAGGGGGCCCCCAGATCCTGGCCCCCCACCCTATGTGAATAAGTATGGGGTACGATGTACCCCTACCCATTCACCTAAGGTGTAAAAGTGTAAATAAAAAAAACACACAATTTTTTAAAAATATTTTATTGCACAGCTCCGGGGGTCTTCTTCCGTCTTGGGGGGTCTTCTCGCCGGACTCCTCCGCTCTCTTCTGCTCTTTTACCTAGCTCTTTTACCGAGCGGAGGAGCCGTCGTCTGGGGGTCTCGATCCGCTCCCGGATTCCGATAAGCCCCCCGCCCGCAGACCCCGACAACCAACGGCCAGGGTTGTCGGGAAGAGGCCCTTGTCCTCATCAACATGGGGACAAGGTGCTTTGGGGTGGGGGGCCGCACGGCCCCCCTTTCCCCAGGGCACCCCCCATGTTGAGGGCACACGGCCTGGTACGACTCAGGAGGGGGGGCGCTCGCTCGTCCCCACCCCTTTCCTGGCCGGCCGGGCTGCGTGCTCGGATAAGGGTCTGAGATGGATTTGGGGGGGACCCCCACACCGTTTTTTCGGCGTGGGGATTCCCTTTAAATCCATGCCAGGTGACGGAGCTAGCGCGGTGGCATTCACTGCCTTCGCTTGTACCGTCTACCTGCAGTTACATTCTAAATGAACGGACATTCCGATCTTGTGTCGGCAAGTCCGTTCATTTCCAAAAGTCCGGCGGATTAGCATACAGACCGCGGGATTGTCCGCCGGATTCGCGAGTCCAGCGGACAATTTTAAGTCTGAACTTAAAACTTAGTCCACCGGACTTTTGGCGGGAAAAAGTCCGCCGGTGCCCACACACGGGCGGATTGTCCGGAGGACTCCAGTCCGGCGGACATTCCCGCGGGAAAGTCCGCTCGTGTGTACGCGGCATTAGTTGTACTGGTATTGGATTTTTCATATTTAGTTTTTTACACAATATATTTACCCTTCCACCGAAAGATTATTCATCGAGAATCATCCTGGGCGACACTGCTACTATACTGCTCCCCTGGCCTCCTACTAGGTAGGAGAGGGAAAGGCCCCCCCTCCTCTCTCAAGGGGTTTTTTGGTCACGAACTTACAGAGAATGACAGATTTTTCAATGCCCCTCGAATGGAATTGGAGATATCACTGTTTTGGTGGCCACACCTGAAAGTAATAAATTATTTATATATTTCTTGTTTTATTTCGTTTTATTCATGATAGAGATATATCATAGTATTTATAGCTGTAATTTGGTGATAGGTACTAAGTTTCTCACTAAATTAGATGTATTTGTCTAGGAGATTTTTTATGTATTGGTGATTGTATTGTGATATGATATATCTAATGAAAGTATGAATGAAAGTAGAAAGAAGAATGATGAGATGAATGAATATATAACCTGTATTGATTGTATAGGTGGCGGTATGTATGTATGCACGTATAGGTGTCCCCTCATAATCATATAGCCTGGAGGGATGTGTGAAAGTGAATAAAAGTGAGATATATTCAACTAAGTATTATTGGACATAGGGGTTGATGGATATCTTGAAAAGTGGAAATAAAAAATAATCAGTGGGTAAAAATGACGAATATGTCGTGAGATCTATGTGTATGTGACTATGGTGCATGAAGGTGAATGTATGGCGTGTGAATACTAATAGGGGTGTTGGTGAGAAATAAAAGAAAACCGCTAACATGAAAAGAAATAAAATAAAATGAAATAAAAATAAATATAAATATAAAGAAGAAAAATAAAATATATGAAATTTAAATAAAATGTGAGAAAATTATAATAAGAAAAAATACTTTGAAATAAATAGGTGATTGGTTGTTGTGTTTGGTTACTTAGTGTGTATATGTTTTGTTGTATTTTTGTTCATTGTAGTTGTTAGTAAGTAAGATGTGAAACCAACTTGAAAGTAAAAAATAGTGAGAAAAACCCCCCGTGTTGAACATGAAAAATAATGTGCTGGTAATGATAATAAAGTATAATAAAAGTGGGATAAAAGTGAATGATGATAAAAAATAGACATGGGAATAAATAAAGTAATGAATTGATTACCTTTTCTTGCTTATTAGGCTGTTGAAACTGCACAGGTTTTCCACAGTTACTAATTATAGGTATCCTGTTTTATGTACTTGGCCAGGTTTATAAGCAGTACAAGAGATAGCTGCAACCAAGATATAATTGTTTTGCATTAAAGTATAAGTATAAAGAGGCACGGAGGTGCATAAATATGAACATAAAACTCTGTTAGTGAGTGCTCCTTACCTATCTCCTCTGTATGTTGCTATACCGTCTGCCAATAGTCAAGTGAGGCTCTTGTGATATGGCAGAGTACTAATATAGTGAGCTAGTTTACCTTACCTTGGTGCAGGTGTGCGTTCCCACCCTCAGTGTAATTAATCCCCCAAATTTCATTGGAGTCTGCATAGCGACTCCTCTGTCATGTTCTCGCGTTTGGGAGAGCATTACTGCTCCGGGACTCCCGTCGCCTCCGTCGCAATTTGCGTGACGTCACGTGGCCGGCGTTGGTGCGCATGCGCCGAGACGACGCTCCACGAATGCGCAGAACCCCAATACACGGTGTTAGGCGGCGATCACTGAACGCCGCTGACAAGGGGATTTGTCTCGCGCCCCATTCAAAACTTAGTTGGCGCAGACATTTAGAAGGGGAGACTGTTGGAAAAATTCTCCCCTCTCTCCCCCTGCCGTGAAGTAGGTGACCATTAGGGTTGGAATACCACAGGGGAAACAGATGTGCAGCGGCGCCCTCTAGACCCAGGAGAACAAAAACAAAACGGAACATAATTGAGAAAAAGTTATTATTTCATTGCCTATAAATGTCACATTAATCAGTTTGAATTACTATTTAAATTTGTATATTTATGTAAGTCTCATGACTTTATTTGTAAAATTGGGAACGGCCTAAGAGAGGAAACAATGGAAATAAAGGAAATGCATCCCTATGCAAACTGTTGTATTTTTATTTTATATTTTTTTATTATTTTTATTGTTGTTTTTGGACACCGGAGGAGTGTATGGTATTTTAATGATAATTAAGTAATATTCTGACATGTATATAAAATGCATGCAGTATTAGTGAGAATCAGGGGTCAAGTCCTGGGGAAAAAAGTGTGGGAACTCCCACCCAAGATGCACCCCCACCCAAAAAAATAAAAATAAATGATACGCTCAAATGCATATATATTTCACAGAAAATAAAGTGCAACATTTATTGAAAAGTGCCAGTTTACAAAAACAAAATAAGTTAACTTGTCAAACTAACAGAATAATCACAATGGGTGATGATCTTTCCCTCGCAGGGAATTTCTAACACAAATACACCCCGTTCCAAATTATTATGCAAATTCTGTGTTACACAGCCCATTAGAAAATATCCCACAAACTGGAATAACGTTGTCCTTGCCGTGCAAGATTATCAACTTTGCGAGATTTCGTCTCATCTGCGCTGCGATGTGTGGTCAGCCATTTTGTGACGTATGGTAAAGGATCCCATAAATGCACAGGGGGGCCAATGAGACTAATAAACATAAGAGAAGACAGGCGTTCAATGCCAAGCCCACTCCTAATGGGTGACATCACCAAATTCATCGTACTGAAGCCCCTTTCACAATCACCGGATGTCACTGGAAGACTGTTAACTGCTGTCACCACTGGTTTCAGCTTTTCAGGAATCTCTTCACCACCGTTATCAATGTAGTCTCTGAAACCTTCACAGATGGATGGATTATAGCTGAGACGGAATCTTTTGCACAGCTTCTCCAGCTTCATTTCTCCTTCAAACCACGGACTGTCCACATTGATTGGGCAGTGTTGTGAATTCAAGATGTCGATTTCTGAGACAAGACTTTCAAATTCACCTGACTGATGAAGCTGCAGGTCTGTTGCTCGCAGTTAAAGCAAAGAGTCTGGAGCGCAAATTATCCACCAAACATTGGTAGAATTGAGGGAGATTTATCTTCACTTGGCCTTTTGATCTCTCTGGATTCATGGTTACACCTTTGAAATTCCCTTCCTCCAGCGATTCCATGACTTCTTTCAGATGTTTGCCAGGCATGTCTTTCATTTTTTCAACTGCACGAATTGAACGATTAATTAGCTGATAGGCTCGTGGAAGTGTTATGTCATCTCTTTGTAGAGCTTCAGATAGCAGTCCCATTTCCTGAACAGCATCCGCAACCCCTGCAAGGTTTAACAAATAATCTTCTGATGTCAAGACCTTGTTAAGGCCACTAAATAGAGATTTCTGTTGACTGTTATGAGTGGAGCTTAAGCTCGCTTTTAAGAAATGACTGTGTAGTGCAGGATATGACTCCCAAACTGCTCGTATAGCTCTCTGGCTTGAAGCAACCCATCTAACTGAAAAAACTTTTCCAATTTTAAGAATTTGTACTTCTAATTCTTGTGCACATTGAGAGAGCTCTGCCAGTTTTTTGGGGGACTGATGATACACAGCATGCAACTTCTCAAAAAATGATGTGAGATGATGAAGACCAGGAATAGAATGAATTGTGTCTGAAATGCACAATTCAAGCCTATGACACAAGCAGTGCCATTTCACAAGCTGTGGATATTTTTGACTGAGTCGTTCCAGAACCCCTGCCTTTCTTCCAAGCATTACACTTGCACCATCACTGCAAGCCCCAATCCAGTTTTTGGCAAGAAAGTCATTACTGAATCCAAATTTAGAAAGGCAATCTAGAAGAGTGGCTTCAATAGACTGTGCATCTGCTTTAGGCAAATCAAGCAAATCGAGAAAGAAAGTAATTGGGTCTTTTCCATTAACAGAGGCACGAATATAAACGATTAACACGGAATGGGTAGAAACTGTTGTAGACTCATCAATATAAACAGAAATTTTAGAAGCCTGCTCAACAATTGCTTTGCAAAGCTTTTTCCTCATTTCACTAGCAATGCAATCTATTATTTGTGCTGCTGTGTACTCACTATGGAGAATACTTCCTAAGTCAGCTCCATTTGCAACTTGCAAGCTGATAAGATCTGGGAAGTCTGTGAAAGGGCGATTTTTTTTCGCACAAAAGTAGGCAGTACGAAAGACTTTAGTGGTGGACTCAAACTTATGCTTCTGCTGTTCTGCAATATTGGACTGCAGTATCTCCTTTCTGGATACTGCTTGGATATTTCCTGCCTTTACATGTGCTTCTGAAAACCTATGTACATAGATTTTTTTACGCAGTGAGGCCAACATATCTTTTTTTGTTTGGCCATATGGAGTAATTGTACCAGTGCTCCATTCTTTGGAAATGGATACACCCTGTGAAACAGACACTCCAAGGTGTTTAACCTCACGACACACTTTGCACCCTAAAAGACCATTTTCTACAAACAGCCAAGGGTACTTTTTTTTTAATTCTATCCACTGATTCTGGTCCCAACATTCCGGAAGAATAATGATATCACTGACATTGGCAGCAGTATCTTCAGCCACATCAGTAATAAAGTCAACAGCCGATTCATTGACTGGTGTAGTTTCTGCAGCGGACACCACCTGCTGAAGCAAAGGCTCAGCCTGAGTTGAGCAACTTGCAGAATCGGCATGAGATTTCTTACTGGATGCCTTCATGAAGAAATCTGTAATGCTGCTTTTTCGTTTGCTCATTTTTGTAATAATAAAAACAATAAATAATGGTGTAAAATAGGGTGCTGACCTGGCTGGTCTCAGGGTGCTGTCCTGGCTGGTCTCAGGGTGCTGACCTGGCTGGTCTCAGGGTACTTGGTACTGGCCTGGCTGGTCTCAGGGTGCTGACCTGGCTGTTCTCAGGGTACTCGGTACTGGCCTGGCTGTTCTCAGGGTGCTGACCTGGCTGTTCTCAGGGTGCTGACCTGGCTGGTCTCAGGGTACTCGGTACTGACCTGGCTGGTCTCAGGGTGCTGACCTGGCTGGTCTCAGGGTGCTGACCTGGCTGGTCTCAGGGTGCTGACCTGGCTGGTCTCAGGGTGCTGACCTGGCTGGTCTCAGGGTGCTGCCCTGGCTGGTCTCAGGGTGCTGACCTGGCTGGTCTCAGGGTGCTGTCCTGGCTGGTCTCGGTGCTGGCCTGGAACTCACCCAAGATTCCCTACCTCGAAAATACAAAAAAGTGTGTGTGTGTGTGTGTGTGTGTGTGTGTGTGTGTATATATATATCATATATATATATCTATATATATCATACTCCTTTAACAAATAAAGTGCAACATTTATTGTGCCAAACTGTGCCAAAAAAAGGTGCAGCACTTGCGCATGTGAATTTTGTGAATTTTGGAGGTGTCTTCGTAAACTACGAAGACACCTCCAAAATTCACAAAATTCACATGCGCAAGTGCTGCGCCTTTTTTTGAGTTTTTGACAGAACACCGGCACGGAGCTCCTCTTCTCAGGCTGCCTGTATTGTTTGTGCAAAGTGGGCCTCAGGCCACTCACTCATCTGTGCCCATCAATGCAGCCTGATCAGTGCCCATCAAATGCAGCCTGATCAGTGCCCATAAAATGCAGCCTTGTCATTGCCCCCATCAGAGATCAGGTGTCCCCCTCAGACAGCCCCCCATCAGAGTGTCCCCATAACAATGCCCTCATCAGAGAGCAGGTATTTCCACGGAGGGGGACAGCATCAGAACGGAGGGGGAGTGGGGGACAGCAGCAGAACGGAGGGGGAGTGGGGGACAGCAGCAGAACGGAGGGGAGTGGGGGACAGCAGCAGAACGGAGGGGAAGTGGGGGACAGCAGCAGAACGGAGGGGGAGTGGGGGACAGCAGCAGACCGGAGGGGGAGTGGGGGACAGCAGCAGACCGGAGGGGGAGTGGGGGACAGCAGCAGAACGGAGGGGAAGTGGGGGACAGCATCAGAACGGAGGGGAAGTGGGGGACAGCATCAGAACGGAGGGGAAGTGGGGGACAGCAGCAGAACGGAGGGGGAGTGGGGGACAGCAGCAGAACGGAGGGGGAGTGGGGGACAGCAGCAGAACGGAGTGGGGGACAGCAGCAGAACGGAGGGGGAGTGGGGGACAGCAGCAGAACGGAGGGGGGGAGTGGGGGACAGCAGCAGAACGGAGGGGGAGTGGGGGACAGCAGCAGAACGGAGGGGAAGTGGGGGACAGCAGCAGAACGGAGGGGAGTGGGGGACAGCAGCAGAACGGAGGGGGAGTGGGGGACAGCAGCAGAATGGAGGGGGAGTGGGGGACAGCAGCAGAACGGAGGGGAAGTGGGGGACAGCAGCAGAACGGAGTGGGGGACAGCAGCAGAACGGAGTGGGGAACAGCAGCAGAACGGAGGGGGAGTGGGGGACAGCAGCAGACCAGAGGGGGAGTGGGGGACAGCAGCAGAATGAAAGGGGGAGTGGGGGACAGCAGCAGACCGGAGGGGGAGTGGGGGACAGCAGCAGACCGGAGGGGGAGTGGGGGACAGCAGCAGAACGGAGGGGAAGTGGGGGACAGCATCAGAACGGAGGGGAAGTGGGGGACAGCATCAGAACGGAGGGGAAGTGGGGGACAGCATCAGAACGGAGGGGAAGTGGGGACAGCAGCAGAACGGAGGGGGAGTGGGGGACAGCAGCAGAATGGAGGGGGAGTGGGGGACAGCAGCAGAACGGAGGGGGAGTGGGGGACAGCAGCAGAACGGAGGGGGAGTGGGGGACAGCAGCAGAACGGAGTGGGGGACAGCAGCAGAGCGGAGGGGGAGTGGGGGACAGCAGCAGAATGGAGGGGGAGTGGGGGACAGCAGCAGAACGGAGTGGGAGTCGGGGACAGCAGCAGAACGGAGTGGGGGACAGCAGCAGAACGGAGTGGGGGACAGCAGCAGAACGGAGGGGGAGTGGGGGACAGCAGCAGAACGGAGGGGGAGTGGGGGACAGCAGCAGAACGCAGGGGAAGTGGGGGACAGCAGCAGAACGGAGGGGGAGTGGGGGACAGCAGCAGAACGGAGTGGGGGACAGCAGCAGAACGGAGGGGGAGCGGCGGACAGCAGCAGAACGGAGGGGGAGTGGGGGACAGCAGCAGAACGGAGTGGGGGACAGCAGCAGAACGGAGGGGGAGTGGGGGACAGCAGCAGAACGGAGTGGGGGACAGCAGCAGAACGGAGGGGGAGTGGGGGACAGCAGCAGAACGGAGGGGAAGTGGGGGACAGCAGCAGAACGGAGGGGGAGTGGGGGACAGCAGCAGAACGGAGGGGAAGTGGGGGACAGCAGCAGAACAGAGGGAGAGTGGGGGACACAGCAGAACAGAGGGGGGGTGGGTCAGTGGGGGACACAGCAGAACAGAGGGAGAGTGGGGGACACAGCAGAACAGAGGGGGGTGGGTCAGTGGGGGACACAGCAGAACAGAGGGAGAGTGGGGGACACAGCAGAACAGAGGGGGGTGGGTCAGTGGGGGACACAGCAGAACAGAGGGAGAGTGGGGGACACATCAGAACAGAGGGGGGGTGGGTCAGTGGGGGACACAGCAGAACAGAGGGAGAGTGGGGGACACACAGCAGCACAACGGAGGGGGACTCTGGGGAGCATGCTTGCCTGAGCCTCACTGTAACAGTGTAACTAAGTGTGTGACATGACAGACAGACAGTGTAAGAAACACTGTAACACACACTAACCTGCAGGTTTGTTGTCAATGTCGGGCGGCAATCTCGCAGCGGACCTCGTGGGCGGGAGGACTCGAGGGCTCAGCTCAGGAGAGGAGGAGAACTGGAGACATCTGGCAGCACTTCTGCTGGCAATGTGCTGCATCGACTGCGCCTGCGGGAGTAGTCGGCGGCGGCCCCGGGACTGACTGGGCAGTGGTGGGCACAGCAGGCTGAATCCTTTCCAGCAGTGTGGGTGGCTATGTCTGGTATGGTATCATGTGACTGTCATGTAAGGCGCTGCTCAGCCGTAGGTGCACTGCACTGACTCCTGTGCCCACGTGTCAGCAGACGTCATGTGACTTGGTTGCTAGACACGGAGCGGCCCTAGCCTAGCAACCACTCAGGCATTAGGCATATGCATGACTCGGCTGGCGGCTGCTAACAGGAACGGAGTTCCTGTTGGGGAAAATAGCAAAGGAACTCCGTTCCCATGCTGGGCATCGCTTTAGTGAAGGATTGGCTGGCTCTAGTCCTGCAAAGGGAACGGCGTTCCTGCTGTGAAAAAAGTGCAGGGACGCCATTCCCACGCGTTCCCGCAGGACTCGAGCCCTGGTGAGAATGCGGCACATGTGCATCGATGGAACAGAGCAGCGAGTACACTTGATTCACCCATTTGACATTGTCATTATATACATTATTGATGGTAATAAGTTGGCACTGTAAGACATTCGTTTTATAATAGCATTTACCGTTAATTTAAATGAAATTTATATATGTATAATAAATTTCACTTTTTGTTCTATATTGTATTATATTGGGGTTGCTTATTGTATTCATAATATAGTTGTTGGTGTGCTATATAATTCGATATAACAAATTTAGATAGTGACTCAATGCTGACTGCTCATATCCATCAACGCCCTATGTCGCATTCTAACTAGTTTTACCTGAAACATATCCCTTAAAAAAGGGTGCAAAAGAGATTGATTCATTCAATCCTGGGTATGTAGTTGCTCGGAGTGTGTATATCCACTTTTGCTCAATTTGTAACAAAATCTTGTTCCAGTCGCCGCCTCGATCGGGAATGTGTACCCGATCGAGAGCGGCAAATGCAATTGTTGGCATGTTGTAATTGTGTTGAATTGCAGCGTGTCTACCCAGAGGGAGATAAATGTTTCCTATTGACATGCTGTAAGCGTGTTTGGAGGTTCTTCTCCAAAATTTTTGTTTTGTTTTTCCTACATAAAATGCGCCACACTGGCACGTCATTAAATATACCACTCCTCGTGTTTAACAGTTTACGTAGTGTTTCGGTCGGAAGGTGTGTCTGTTAGGTAAATTGAATGTGTTTTATCTTTGCGTATTAAAAAGCAATGCGTACAATTTCCACAGGGAAAAGTGCCGAGTGCTATGCAATGCTTTTTATTGGATTTTGTGTATTCACTTCTAACTAGACTGTCACGTAAGGATGTAGCCCGTTTATAAGTGATTGAGGGGAATGGAGATACAAAATGTCTGAGCTGTTCATCATCGCTCAAAATAGGCCAATGCCGTTTAAGGATTTGGCCTATTTCTTTGCTTATGTGAAGAAAATCGCATGATTATGCGTATTACTTCCTCTTTTTTATTGGTTTTGGGGTGAATTTTATGTAGTAAGGAGTCTCTAGTTTGCCCAAAAGTCCAGTTATATGCCCTCCGTAAGCAGCTGCGGCTATAACCTCGGTTAAGTAGGCGATTTTGCAAATTGCCTGCTTCTTTTTTAAAAGAGGTATCGTCTGAACAGTTTCTTCTTAAGCATAAGTAGTATAACGTATGGTATAGAATTTTTTAGAGGGAGAGGGTAGAAGCTGTCGGCATGTAACACCGCATTCCCTGCCGTGTCTTTCCGATATAGGGTGCTTGTTAAATGACCTAGTTGATTTGACTCCACCTTTACATCCAAGAAGGTGACTGATTTGCTGTCATAATTCATTGTGAATTTCAAATTGAAACTATTATTGTTTAATAGGTCAAAGAATTTGAGAAGAGCATTGTCAGGGAAATACCGTACTCCGGCGCCGGGTTCCAAGAATGTGCACATGCGCGGTAGAGCGGCTTGGCAAACAGTACAGGTACGCGGGGCAGTGGGTGCGCATGCGCGGGTTCACGGCGCTCGGGTATCTGCTGTAGCTCACCCAGTGCGGCTCACTGCTATGCGCAGCGCTGACAGAGGACGAGTGCGCATGCGCACTCGTCTGGGTCCCCCACCTGACCAATTACCTGGCCTATAAAAGGCCTTCTCTTTCCCTTCCCTAATCGCTGGTTTGTTGTCTCTACTTCCTGAGTCCCTGGCTCCAGTCCTTGTATCCTGTATCTTGTATCCAGTACCTTGTATCCTGTATCTGCCTGATTACCTGTGCCTGACCCGGATCCCTCCTGACCACCACTGCTGTTAACTGTGTTTGACCCCTGGCTTGCCTCTTGGATATCCTTCTGCCTGATAATCTGTGCTTGACCCTTGGCCTGCCTACTGGACATTCTCTGAGTTACTTACCTGTGTTTGACCCCTGGCTTGCCTCTTGGATATCCTTCTGCCTGATCATCTGTGCTTGACCCTCGGCCTGCCTACTGGACATTCTCTGAGTTACTTACCTGTGTTTGACCCCTGGCTTGCCTCTTGGATATCCTTCTGCCTGATCATCTGTGCTTGACCCTCGGCCTGCCTACTGGACATTCTCTGAGTTACTTACCTGTGTTTGACCCCTGGCTTGCCTCTTGGATATCCTTCTGCCTGATCATCTGTGCTTGACCCTCGGCCTGCCTACTGGACATTCTCTGAGTTATTTACCTGTGTTTGATCCCTGGCTTGCCTCTTGGATATCCTTCTGCCTGATCATCTGTGCTTGACCCTCGGCCTGCCTACTGGACATTCTCTGAGTTACTTAACTGTGTTTGACCCCTGGCTTGCCTTCTGGACACTCTCTCGTTGCTACTGGTGTTTGACCCTCTGGCTTGCCTTCTGGATACACATTTGCTGACTTACCTGTGCTTGACCCTCGGCCTGGCTTCCTGGACTTCCAGTTCACGTATGCACCTCAGGATCTCCCTCCAGTGTGTGTTCCGGTACCTCTACAGCCTCTGCCTCATCGTGGTCCTGCCAGGTGTCTACTTCCAGTGCAGCTTCAGCCACACCTGGTCTACGTCGCTACTGCACACCACCTGCAACCCACCTGCTGGCAACCCGTGCATCTCTGTGCCCGGTGCCCTCTGTACCCATTCCAGGGGCATCGTGCACCTAGTCGCAAGGGGAGCAGCTCTCAGCATTTCGGCCCGGGTGAGTACCTGTGACAAGCATCCTCTGAACCTCCCCAAACGACGAAGATGTCGTTGATATACCTGAGCCAGATGATCTGGCCCAGGTACATGACGAGCTCATGGTCGTTGGGGAGCGATCTCTCCCACTCCCCCAGGTACAGATTGGTGTAGGATGGGGCACAAGTCCCCATTGCTACGCCCTGTACCTGGAGGTAGTGGGAGCCGTCGAAGGAAAATTAATTGTTGTTTAGTATATGATCTAGTCCATTTAGGATGAATGTATTGAATGTACTGTCATAGCCAAAATGGCGAGTTAAAATCTCTTGTATAGAGATCAGGCCTTTCTTATGCGGTATCGAACAATATAAAGATTCCACATCTATTGTGACTAGTAGTGGTGGTTTTGAAAAATGTAGAGTATTGATAATTTGCAAAAAATGTATGGTATCTTTGATGAAGGATCAAGGCTATTACCAAGGGTTGCCAATGTGCATCTATGACCCTGCTTAGGTTTTCTGTAATCCCTTCGTTGCCTGATACGATTGGGCGTCCGGTAAGATTGTTGAGTCCTTTATGGATTTTCGGAATGCTATAGAATGTCGGCACTTTGGGGTGCCTCACTCTAATGTATTCATAAAGCTGTTTGTCTATAACATTTTCTCTGAATGCCTTATTGATTAAATTATAGAAATTCAGGGGGCGTGGCCTGCGGAGGAGTGGAATGGCCGTTTCTTGCTAGAGCTCCTGCTCTCCTCATCTCCCTAAGCGGCTAGCGGCAACAGAAAATAAACCTGAGGACTCAGGGACACAGCGGAAAGCTCACAGACCCTCACCCCAGCCATGGAGAAGCGTACTTTGCGGGATAAACCCCGCAAATTGGACTCCTTCCCCAAACAGAACGGTGCTGTGAGGAAGAAAAATGGCACTGTCCCTTCCCCCCTCACACACACAGACAAGCAGGCAGCGCGCTCTGTGAGGAGAGAGACAATAGAACTGCAGCCACAGCCATTGTCACTGGAACAGGAGACATTCCAACCTGATGTTACTAGCCCTCCTAAGCAGAAGAGAAAAATAGATACAGAAGAAGACAAAGTAAGTGACATTGATATAGATGAGGTAACTGAAACAGAAGCAGAAATTAACCCTTTTGATGAAAAGCTAGATGCTTTCCCCACCTCAGGAAAGGCTTTAATTGACTCTGATATGAAAGAAATGTTAAAATTATTAAGAGGAGCAATTCAGCATGACATGAAATCATTTATGCAAAAATCCAAAAGGGAAATAGATGACTTAGGAGACCGTGTGGATTACATTGAGAACAAACTGACTGACTTCACAGATGCCCACAATGAACTAGTAGACGATTATTTTGCTCTTGAAGAAGTCAAGCAGCTAAAACTTAAAGTCACAGTCCTCGAAGACAGGGCCAGAAGAAATAATATTAAATTCCGCGGTATACCGGAAAATGTCAAAAATATTGATTTGAGGAAATTTCTACAAAAAATGTTCACAGATCTTATCCCCTCACTACAGAATCAAGACTTAGTGATTGACAGAGCTCACAGACTTCCCAAACCATCATATATCCCAGAAAAACTCCCGAGAGATGTAATCGCTAAAATCCATTTTTTCCAGACAAAAGATATCGTGATGCAATTCGCGAGACACCATGCTCCACTGCCAGACCCATACGCTGGAATTACCATGTACTCCGACCTTTCTCAAGCCACTATCCTGGCGCGTAAAAACCTAAACTCGATCACAAAAATGCTACGCAATAACAAGATAATCTACAAATGGGGTTTCCCGACCAAACTGATTGTGGAAAAAAATAATGTGTCACACACAATCCACACATTGGAAGAAGGACTCAAAATACTAGGGAAATGGGGCCTGCTTTATTAATGAAGAAACCAACTCGTCCATTAAAGCCACAATAGAGAAATTGACACCTCCATGGAATACTAGTCATGGATGACACGTCCGCTGGATAAAGAGTATTATATAAAGACCAAAGATAAAGACCCTATTCTCTCTCCCCCCTCTCTTGCAACTCACCAAAATCCCAAGTGCCTCAGGTTTATAGTTCACAGGGAGAATAGGTCTTTATTTACCTTCGACTTCTAGTCCCTGAGTTAAAGTGCATATTGAAATGCACACGAGAGTTGCACACCAACTCACCAGTTCTTATATGTTTCTTTATTTTTGTGAGTCTAAATCCCTGCTCCCTTCCTCATCTTTCCCCCTCAGCTCAACTTTAACAAGCTCAGATATGTATGGAAACAGCATAGCCGCAAGACATCTATTCCCACCATGACTAATTTGAACTTACTATCACTAAATGTGAAAGGCCTCAACACCCCATTCAAAAGGAAAGCCCTATGGACTGATGCATTGAAATTTGGAAGCGACATCTTATGCATCCAGGAATCACACTTTGCAAGGGACAACCCCCCTCAATTTGCCCACCCGAAATTCCCACACATCTTTGCATCCTGCAATAGCAAAAAGAAGAAAGGAGTCCTAACGATCATTAAAGATACAATCTCTTTCCAACTCCTTGATTCCAAAATTGATCGACAAGGAAGATATGTGATTTTGGTCACTAAAATTGAAAACACAGTTCTAACAATTGCCAATATTTACGCACCGAACAAAAATCCCCATCAATTCCTTCAAAAAGTAATCAAAATGGTGAAGAAGATTCAAAAGGGCAATGTCATCTACTGTGGAGACTTTAACGCAACGATGGACCCACTTCTAGACTCAACCAAAGGAACTCTATCCAAAAGAAAAGGTATAAAGGACATTTTCTCATACGAGGATCTGCATGATCCATGGAGATGTCTCCACGCAACAGAAAAGGACTTCACTTTCTTTTCAAAAGTACATAAATCATACTCTAGGATCGATCTCTTCATCACTGACCAAAAAATATCAAATGCTTGCATCTTTAACATAACATGGTCCGACCATGCCCCAATATCACTAAGCATAAATTTAAAACAGCCAAATTCAAATCATACACTCTGGAGAAATAACACTTATATTTTGTCCCAAAGGGAGGCTCTGGCAGTGATGAAGGAAAGATTGGAAGAATTCTTCAAGGTAAATGATAATGATATGGTATCTATCTCTAGTATATGGTGTGCCCATAAGGCGTTTATTAGAGGAATATTGATCCAATTAGCCTCGAGGGAAAAAAAAGACGCACACAGTCAATAGCCAAACTACTACTTAGAATAACTGAACTTGAAAAAGATCACAAAACATCCCCCAGTAATCCCACCCTTCTTCAAAGATTAAACGAAACAAGAAATGAACTTAGAGCAATACTGATTTCCAACCACGAAAAATACCTTAAGAGATTAAAATTAACCTATTACTCACAGGGAAATAAAGCAGGGAAACGACTGGCCTCCCAATTACGCCATAGACAAAGAAAACAAAAAATAGAAAAAATAGTTCATCACAAAACAGGGAAAGTACTATACAACCCACAAAGTATAACTGATGCATTTGCTGCTTATATAACTTAAAGGATGATCTTAATACTATCCAGCCAACACCAACACAAATAGCCCAATTCCTAAGTAAGATGTCCCCACTGTAGATCAGAGTGACCTCGAAAGGCTGAACGACCCAATAACCCCTGAGGAAATTAAGAGAGTCATTCAAAAACTGCCAGCAAATAAAACCCCAGGAGCAGATGGTTTATCCAGTGAATATTATAAGGCGTTTAACACAACACTTACCCCATTTCTAGCTAAAATATTTAACCATGCAGTGGTAAACCATTCGTTCCCCAAAGAAATGCTTGAAGCAATTATTGTTACTATTCCAAAACAAGGGAAAGACCCGACATCACCAATTAATTACAGGCCCATATCACTACTAAATTCGGATCTGAAAATATTTGCTAAGGTCATTGCCAACCGATTATTAGAAATCACACCCTATCTAATTGAACCAGATCAGGTTGGATTTGTGAGAGGGAGACAAGGCCCAGACAGCACTAGACGCATGATTGACCTCCTTAGTCTTATAGAGCGTAGTCGAATGCCTTCCCTGCTCCTTGGATTGGATGCAGAGAAGGCATTCGACAGAGTGCATTGGGGATATATGGAGGAAACTCTTAGGAAATTTGGATTTTCTGGATTTATTTTTGAAGCTATAATGTCACTCTAGACTACCCCTTCTGCCAGAGTATATACTGCAGGAAATATATCTAAAAGATTTAATCTAACGAACGGAACCAGACAAGGGTGCCCCCTATAGCCCATTATATTTTCATTAGCAATTGAACCCCTCGCAATATCTTTTAGATCCAATTCCAAGGTCACGGGGATCAAAATAGATCAGGTAGAACATAAATTAGGTCTATTTGCAGATGATGTCCTTCTATCACTATCAGCGACTGACAATGTACTTAATGAAGTGAACAGCACTCTGGAAGCATTCACATCCATCTCTTACTATAAGATCAATCCTGATAAATGTTATGTTCTGCCTATGAACATCCCACCGGATCAGGTTGTTAAACTAAGACAACACTCTAATTATAACTGGGATAATCCTTCTATTACCTATTTAGGCATTCAACTTGCCTATCCTCCAACTAAATTGTATGATACCAACTACCCCTCCTTGCTAACCCAAATAAATCAAGATATACAATCAATAAAAAAAACACAGCTATCCTGGATAGGAAGAATAGCAGCCTTTAAAATGAAGATCCTGCCGAAGATACTATATTATTTTAGGTCCCTCCCAATCCCGTTACCGGCAAAATTTTTCACCCAAATTAACTCAAAGATTGGCAACTTGATCTGGATGGGAAAAAAACCTAGGATTGCACTATCTATTATGTCTACCCCCAAAACTAAAGGAGGACTGAATCTCCCAGATATTCGTTTATATTATTATGCCACGCTCCTTGACCAAATGAAATTCTGGTTCAAACACTCTAATAATAAACTGTGGCTGAGTATTGAAAGGAAAATAACCAAAGGAAATGATCTTTTCTCCCTATCAATGGCCAGCCACACCTTAGGGAAAATAAATGCACCAAACTTCTTGACAATTAAATCCACATTGACAGCCTGGAAATTTGCTTTAACAAAATTGCAATCTTCGAACGCCCCTGCCCTTGTACCTATACCACTCAGAGTAATTGATTATTGTAAAATACGTATAAATACATCATCCTGGTCTGAACAGGGATTTAACTTCTTTATACATTTGCCAGATAACCACAAACAGAGAATAAAAAATAAACTTTCCGCCAAATCCTTTACCAAAAATTTTCACCCAGAAAAAAGTGTAGAAATCCCTAGCGCATTATGGGAATTTTTCCTCTCCCACGAGACTACTGGGAAGAAAGGTATATCCTATATATACAATTTACTTTCATCCTTCCCAACCCATACTAAGACTAAAAATATGCTGAAATGGGAAAAAGATCTTTCTCAGACCTTCACATGGGAACAGTGGCAAAAAGCCATACAGGTTAATAGCATATCAACAGCATGCATTGAACACTGGGAAAATGCCCAAAAGATCCTCAACCGTTGGTACGTAACTCCATATAGACTCAGCAAAATATTCCCCACTGCATCCTTTAGGTGTTGGAGATGTGATACCCACATAGGTAATCTGATACAAACATTATGGAGTTGTAAAACTCTTTCTAGCTTTTGGAAATCGGTCTCCACCTTCATAGCTTCTTTCACTG
Source organism: Lithobates sylvaticus (assembly GCA_028564925.1). Lineage (NCBI taxonomy): Eukaryota > Metazoa > Chordata > Amphibia > Anura > Ranidae > Lithobates > Lithobates sylvaticus. The sequence goes on from CM053030.1 coordinate 320,453,474, forward strand.
GTAATTTGAAGAAACTCTCACCCGAAATGGCTTTGTTAAGTATAAACCTTGACATCTATCCTCCACAGTATAGAATTATAATTTCTAATATCCTTATAGCAGCAAGACTCACCATTACCAAATTATGGAAATCTACCTTAGCACCTAACCTATCTGAGGTAATACTGAGACTAAACAATCAGGTGCACTATGAGTTAATGTTAGCACATAAAAAAGGTTCTACAAGTCACTTCCTCAAAAATTGGAACGAATGGATAGGACACCCTAGAGCTTCCAACTATCTGAAGGACCCTAAGAACCACTAACTATGCCCCTGAGAGATAATTCTACTTCTCTTCCTCTTCTTTCCTTATGCATTATTATAGAAGGTCTGATATATATGTCTACTTCCATACATCAATCCCCTTTTCCTCCCCCCCTTCCTTGTCATATTCCTTATGATCCTCCGTTTATGTAAAGTTTTCTTTGAAACATTATCCCATGTTTACAGCATGATCCCGTTAGGGGTAAACAGGGAATTATCAATCTTCCTATCTTGTTATTTTTTCTCGTTTTCTAGGAGCCTATCCACTTGTATAGATATTTAAGCTACCATTATTTTGTGATAATAACATTATATGGAAATTTATTAGTTCTGAAACTGATCCAGTTATCCTAGAGATGCAGTATCTAGAATATGTAACTGTATAATTTTTCCTTTGTTATTTATGTTTTGAAAAACTAATAAAAATCTTGAAAGTGGGAAAAAAAAAAAATACACAAAAGAAGGCGGGAAATATTACTAAATTAAATAAACCAAACTACCCTAAATAAATACCTCAAAAAAGCAAAGAGAAAAATAAAATACAATAAAATAAAAATATAAAACTACAGCATGCAAAAAAAAAAAGACAAGCCCAGATTCACACCTCCGAAAAACACACTCTCCAAATAAGAGACAAAATGTAGAACTTTTTTTTTCCAAGTAAATTTCACCTAAGCAGCTCAATGAGTAAAAATCTAATGGCAAACTACTTGATTGACCTACTGTTTGTGATGTTTCCACTCCTCGAGGGGGTAGAGAGGGATCATCATAAGGATGTTCATGTTGCGCATAGTCGGAGTCTAAATCTACGGTACGTTTTTTAAGATCTTTCTCAAGTGAGCTTCTGTTAGTTCTACTTCTTTTCTGTTGACGACCTCGCCCCCTCTGATTGAAATTTGCATTGTAGGCCGGCTGGGGAAAAGTTGATCGTGAATAATCGTATCTTTGATTGTTAGGAGGACGATCTCATGGACGTCCTCTTAGGAGGGAAGTAGATTGTGTTACCCACTTGTATGCTTTACCTTCTGAGAAGGATATTTTATCCCTCCAGAATTTAGTTTCTTTGTTTGATAAAATGTTTTTATTATATATTGACAGATGTTCCTTTAGCTTGCTATGCAATTTCAGATATAGCGTATGGCTCTTAAATTGTGCCAGCTGTATCTCCAAATTGTTAATTTCTATGTCTAATTGCCCTATCTGTTTTGTATACTCTTTAATGAGTATTGACATCATCATTTCAGAACAATTAAATAGGTTTTCTTCCCACTCTTTTTTACAATCTTCACTGATTTGTTCCACATTGGGAAAAATTTGGACTCTCAGTCCATAAGGGTTAATTTTTTATCCAATGTAACGATTAAATGTTTTAACGTGCCAGTAGAGGGCAGACTTTTTTTCTAAAGTGCGTATACATTTTTGAATAAGTGAGGAAATTTTAGTCTCTACCTGATCCCCTTGCTCGAAGTTGGTTTCATACCCGGACATTAGCTGGGTCCATTCCTCCCCCTGAAAATCACTCATTGTGATGGTTAGAGAGAATCAATATGATTGTTAATGTTAGAAAATATTTCTTTACAGGAAAAAGTGAAATGTATTACAACAAAACAATAATTGCTACTACATTAACATACAAGCTTTCACAAAACATTCCTTGTCTTTCCTTTTGTACCAAGGCTTTGTACCAAGGCTCGTATTTCAAGCTCGTCTGCACCGGGTGGGGAAGTTGCGGTGTTTAACCACCTGGATACTTAATGTAGAAAAAGAAGGGCCAAAAAGTGCAGAAAAAGTATATGTATAATGGATAGTTTTGAGCTGGCTGCTCACCCCGTATAGTTTCTAATCAAAAAGAAAATATAAATTCCCCATGGGGTTTTTAGGCAGCGAAAAGGAGAATACTTAGTTGGTGAAAACCAAAAATTGTTTATTTTATCAAAAATAGAAAAACTATGAGTACAGATAATAGATTAAAATTCAAGCTCTGGTTTACAGTAAATGAACGGCTTTAACAGATCCAGATACAGGTAATACATCTTTGAAACCTATTAGAAGAGAAAAGTCACAATGTAACAATGTTCATAGATTTACAATACTTGTTCATTCAGTATGAAACACCCCATTACCCCAATGCATTTCGTCCAGAAAAAAATGAGTGAGGGTCTTCTTCAGGGCGTAAGGGAATACAAAACAGAAGGGTGACTTGTAACGTTTCTGCAAGGAGGAAGAGACTTCAAGTAAATTTACTAAGTTGTACTGGTATTGGATTTTTCATATTTAGTTTTTTACACAATATATTTACCCTTCCACCGGATATTTGCGTTCTTAACCAGAGTTTTGTTTCTAAAAACCGAAAGATTAGCGGCCCGTACCGCTCGTAAGGTGATGTTCCACGACACTCAGACACAACTGTATCCGGATCTATCTTGGATCACCCTCCAGAAACGAAGGCTCCTTCAACCCCTGCTGCTCACGCTGCAAGAAAAAGACATCAGTTACCGTTCAGCCTTACAGCTCGCCAGCAGGGGAGATCGGCAGTGATGCAATACCCTGAGGACCTAGACAACTTCTGTGATGCCATGGAAATCCCTATCCCCCGCCTTCAGGAATGGGACTTGATAGCCCCGCCACCGCCACCCCCAACAGTCTGGCAGAAAATCCCACCAGCAAGACGCCCGCGGGGACAGGATTCCACTCGCGGACATGCCAAATCTAAGCATGGCTGACGGATGCCAGCTTCTTTTTTCCTACATAGTTTTTTTTTTTTTGCATCAGATGACTTTCTGATTCCACCCATCAGCCTAATTTGAACCCCCCCTAGGCCCCCAGCCTACTAGTTGTCTTGTTTTTCAACTTGGGCCCCTAGATGGAGACCCGAGAGCAGCTACCTCCCCCGGTCACTAGTCCCCCTGTGGTAACACAATACCAAAGTTCCACCGATAGCCTTCTATGGTGTTTGTTTACAAATTTTTGAGGTTCACTATGTCCCCCCGGCATGAGTCCCCTTTTTGGGACCGGACCGGGAGAACCTACTGGAACTTATTAGGCCCCGGACGACAGTTGATACCCGGGGCCTTATTGCATCGCTCAACCTTATGTTGTATATATGGAATTGTATCTCTAACTACTGTACTTTTCTCTTCTCTCTTTGTCTTTAATCTATCTCACTTAGTGGTGCTGGACCGTCATGGGCTGAGCCCCATGGATCCACAACCGTGTGCCACCAGGGAATCAAAATTATTCCGCAGCACCACTAGGCGATATGCCCTTTTTGACACATGGCGCACTCTACACCCTGGTGACAGGCAATACACATTTTTCTCAGCCCCTCATAAAATGCACTCTCGTATCGACTACTTCTTCACTAACAACACTACACTTCAGGCCACAAAGACAGCTCAGATCCTACCGATTTCCTGGTCTGATTATGCTCCTGTAGTCATGACTCTGGACTTAGGCATACCTCTACGCAAACCATGCCATTGGCAGCTAAACAATTTTCTCCTTCAGCACCTCCCTTCCAGAACAGATCTAGAAATTTCCCTTCAACAATACTTCAGAGAAAACAACACCCCTGACATATCCCCACCCACCCTGTGGGAGGCACACAAAGCGGTCCTCAGAGGAGGCTGTATGGCGATTTCATCAGCCCTTAAAAAAAACGCAGTAGCTGCTAAGAAGCAAGCTGAGAGGGATCTCAGAACCCTAGAACTCAGACTACAATCCTAACCTACCTTGCCCCTCCTGAAAAAAATTGTATGCTTGCGAACGACACTCCGCGACATTGCCTTAGGACAGGTAGAGAAGGCACTTATCAGAATGAAGCAAACCTATTATGATAAGGGGAACAAGGCCCACTCACTACTAGCCTGCAAACTATCCGAATGCTCTCACATATCCACACCCCACCAGATTAAAGACAGGACGGGTAATCTTCTTTCCCACCCCCAAGATATAGCTAACACCTTTGAAGAGTTCTACACTACGAAACTCCAGCCCTCAGACCTACTATCTCTCAACGTGTCCATAACAGAAGAAGAACTCTCGGCCACTATTAAGACCTTACCTACACATAAGTCCCCAGGCTCAGATGGTCTTCCCTATGAATACTATAAAACATTCCTCCCTATCCTTCTCCCACATATGTGTAAATTATATAATGCCTTTCTCCAGCAAACCCCCATCCCCATAGACATGCAAAGGTCGTTCCTCACCTTGATCCTCAAGTCCGACAAGGACCCCTCATTATGTGCCAGTTACAGGCCAATAGCACTACTGAACGTAGATTTAAAAATCTTCACTAAACTCCTATCGATGCGTCTGAATCTGATACTACCCTCCCTGGTACACAAAGACCAGGTGGGATTTGTCCCCATGCGTCAAGCGGGGGACAACACAAAACAAATAATTGACCTAATAGACGTGGCGAACAGGGAACGCCTAGAAACCCTGGTTCTTGGACTAGAAGCTGAAAAGGCCTTTGATCGCCTTAGCTGGCCTTTCCTGTTCGCCACATTAAAACATATGGGATTTAGGGGGCCCTTTGTTCGAGCCATCCAGCATTTATATATTAACCCAACATCCCAGGTTAAGACCCCCTTTGCTTTGTCCTCTGCCTTTCCAATAGCGAATGGGGTGCCCACTCTCACCGCTACTTTTTGCGCTTTGTGTTGAGCCCCTGGCGGCATCCATTCGCAGAAACCCTGATATTCGAGGAGTCCCGATATGCGACCGGGAATTTAAAATAGCACTATTTGCGGATGACATTATACTTACATTGACCCAACCCAGAACCTCACTTCCCAATCTACATGCCGAACTAGATCTCTATAAGTCCCTATCCGGCTACAAAATAAATGCGGCCAAATCAGAAGCCCTCCCCATCAATATCCCAAACGCAGAGGTACAACACCTACAGAGTTGCTTTTCCTATCACTGGAGGACAGTGGCTCTGAAATATCTGGGGGTCCAGATAACCCAGTCTTACGCTACTTTATACCGAGCCAACTTCCCGCCCCTGTTTCGGTCCATTAGGGATCTCTTACAGAAGTGGAAGGCCCACCATATTTCCCTTTTGGGGAGGGTGGCGTCTATTAAGATAAACATCCTCCCTAATCTCCTATACCTCTTCCAAACATTACCCATACCAATCCCCTACATAGATCTAAGAAAACTCCAAGCCGACTTAATCGGCCGGTTTGTGTGGAACTACAAGAGACGCAGAGTCCCACGGTCAGTACTGACAGCGGCCCGCACAGCCGGAGGATTAGCATTCCCCGACCTGATCAGATACTACCAAGCTGCCCAATTGCGTGCATTGACCTCCTGGTTCCCCCAAAAGTCTTATAACAGATGGACTGAAATCGAAAAACTATGGCTCGCCCCCATACATCCTAATAGTATGCTGTGGAATGCAGACGTGGAGGTGGAACCGACCCGGCTTTTAGGTCACATGCTACATCTTAAAAAGCTCTGGCGCAGGCTTGCTCGAATGCATAACTTGAGTTCCGAGAGGTCACCTTTGACCTCCTTTCTGTATAACCCCAGAATGCCTGCAGGTCTCACGCACCTGATGTCCTCGCCCTGGGCAACATGCAACCTATTTCATTTCGGCCACCTGGTGCATCCTTGCACACGCAGACTGCACTCGTTTGCCGAACTCCAGAAAAAATTTGGACCTGCCCTGCCAGTGTTATGGGTATCTACAAATTAGACATTACGCCCAGTCCTTTGCCCTGACTCTCCAATTTTCAGCGCCCACCCCGTTCGAGACTATAATACTGGAGGGATCAGCATGTCGAGGCATCATATCAGACATATATAGCTTATTAAATGACTACTCCTTCTCCGCCCAAGGGAAGCACACATACATGCTTCGATGGGAGAAGGCCATAGGAGAGGAAATCCCAGAGACCACCTGGCAAACGATTTGGTCGCAGGCAGCGAATAGATCTTATTGCACACTCTACAAAGAGAACACATACAAAATCCTATACTTTTGGTACCTGACACCAGACAAACTGCATGTCATATATCCCTCCAGCTCGGACAGATGTTGGCGCTGTTTAGCGGATAAAGGTACCCTGTACCACATCTACTGGACATGTCCCAAGATAACACCTTCTTGGGGGGAAATGCAACAACTACTTTCAAACCTGGCGGGCACACAGATACCTAAATCACCAAAATCATTTCTACTAGAACTACTACCCCCACAAATCCACAAATATTCCAAGAAGCTACTTAGCCACGTTCTGACAGCCGCACGGTGCCTGATCGCCCTTCACTGGAAACGACAGGCCCCACCCTCCCGCCTAGACCTGTACACCAGAATCAAAAACATAGAATTAATGGAAAAAATTACAGCCAGGCTTCAGGACAGACTTGAAATACATGATAAAGTCTGGGAGGAATGGCATAAGCACGAAGATCCGCCCTGAGCTGATGGTTGAGCCACATCAACCCCCCCCCCCACATCTTTTCCCATTTCACCTACTTTTACTTTCTATATCTTCTCCTTCCATATATAAAGTGCACTGTGATTGGTAATACACTCTATCAGTTGTATGACAGTACAAACATACTGCTAAATAATGACTTCTGGTTGGCTACTTACATATTTCTTATTAATAAGTCTGTACTGGTATAATCACTGAAAACAATGTAACACTGTATTACCGTATTGTTTGTTCATTTGCTTTTTGTTCAATAAAACAGTTAATTGAAAAAAAAAAAAAACGAAAGGTTATTCATCGAGAATCATCCTGGGCGACGCTGCTACTATACTGCTCCCCTGGCCTCCTACTAGGTAGGAGAGGGAAAGGCCCCCCCCCTCCTCTCTCGAGGGGTTTTTTGGTCACGAACTTACAGAGAATGACAGATTTTTCAATGCCCCTCGAATGGAATTGGGGATATCACTGTTTTGGTGGCCACACCTGAAAGTAATAAATTATTTATATATTTCTTGTTTCATTTCGTTTTATTCATGATAGAGATATATCATAGTATTTATAGCTGTAATTTGGTGATAGGCACTAAGTTTCTCACTAAATTAGATGTATTTGTCTAGGAGATTTTTTATGTATTGGTGATTATGTATTGTGATATGATATATCTAATGAAAGTATGAATGAAAGTAGAAAGAAGAATGATGAGATGAATGAATATATAACCTGTATTGATTGTATAGGTGGCGGTATGTATGTATGCACGTATAGGTGTCCCCTCATAATCATATAGCCTGGAGGGATGTGTGAAAGTGAATAAAAGTGAGATATATTTTTAAAATCAACTAAGTATTATTGGACATAGGGGGTGATGGATATCTTGAAAAGTGGAAATAAAAAACAATCAGTGGGTAAAAATGACGAATATGTCGTGAGATCTATGTGTATGTGACTATGGTGCATGAAGGTGAATGTATGGCGTGTAAATACTAATAGGGGTGATGGTGAGAAATAAAAGAAAACCGCTAACATGAAAAGAAATAAAATAAAATGAAATAAAAATAAATATAAAGAAGAAAAATTAAATATATGAAAATTAAATGAAATGAAATGTGAGAAAATGATAATAAGAAAAAATACTTTGAAATAAATAGGTGATGGGTTGTTGTGTTTGGTTAGTTAGTGTGTATATGTTTTGTTGTATTTTTGTTCATTGTAGTGGTTAGTGAGATGTGAAACCAACTTGAAAGTAAAAAATAGTGAGAAACCCCCCCCCCCCCCCCGTATTGAACATGAAAAATAATGTGCTGGTAATGATAATAAAGTATAATAAAAGTGGGATAAAAGTGAAAGATGATAAAACATAGACATGGGAATAAATAAAGTAATGAATTGATTACCTTTTCTTGCTTATTAAGCTGTTGAAACTGCACAGGTTTTCCACAGTTACTAATTATAGGTATCCTGTTTTATGTACTTGGCCAGGTTTATAAGCAGTACAAGAGATAGCTGCAACCAAGATATAATTGTTTTGCATTAAAGTATAAGTATAAAGAGGCATGGAGGTGCATAAATATAAGAACTCTGTTAGTGAGTGCTCCTTACCTATCTCCTCTGTATGTTGCTATACCGTCTGCCAATAGTCAAGTGAGGCTCTTGTGTTATGGCAGAGTACTAATATAGTGAGCTAGTTTACCTTACCTTGGTGCAGGTGTGCGTTCCCACCCTCAGTGTAATTAATCTCCCAAATTTCATTGGAGTCTGCATAGCGACTCCTCTGTCATGGTCTGTCAGATCATCATCTGGCACAGGTACATCGACGACATCTTCGTCGTTTGGGGAGGTTCAGAGGATGCTCTTCTCAAATTCTTTGACCTATTAAACAATAATAGTTTCAATTTGAAATTCACAATGAATTATGACAGCAAATCAGTCACCTTCTTGGACGTAAAGGTGGAGTCAAATCAACTAGGTCATTTAACAAGCACCCTATATCGGAAAGACACCGCAGGGAATACAGTGTTACATGCCGACAGCTTCCACCCTCTCCCTCTAAAAAATTCTATACCATACGGGCAGGACTTACGCTTAAGAAGAAACTGTTCATTAGATACCTCTTTTAAAAAAGAAGCAGGCACTTTGCAAAATCGCCTACTTAACCGAGGTTATAGCCGCAGCTGCTTACGGAGGGCATATAACCGGACTTTTGGGCAAACTAGAGACTCCTTACTACATAAAATTCACCCCAAAACCAATAAAAAAGAGGAAGTAATACGCATAATCATGCGATTTTCTTCACAAAGCAAAGAAATAGGCCAAATCCTTAAACGGCATTGGCCTATTTTGAGCGATGATGAACAGCTCAGACATTTTGTATCTCCATTTCCCTCAATCACTTATAAACGGGCTACATCCCTACGTGACAGTCTAGTTAGAAGTGAATACACGAAATCCAATAAAAAGCATTGCATAGCACTCGGCACTTTTCCCTGTGGAAATTGTACGCATTGCTTTTTAATACGCAAAGATAAAACATTTTACCTAACGGACACACCTTCCGACCGAAACACTACGTAAACTGTCAAACACGAGGAGTGGTATATTTAATGACATGCCAGTGCGGCGCATTTTATGTAGGAAAAACAAAAACAAAAATTTTGGAGAAGAACCTCCAAACACGCTTACAGCATGTCAATAGGAAACATTTATCTCTGGGTAGACACGCTGCAATTCAACACAATTACAACATGCCAACAATTGCATTTGCCGCTCTCGATCGGGTACACATTCCCGATCGAGGCGGCGACTGGGACAAGATTTTGTTACAAATTGAGCAAAAGTGGATATACACACTCCGAGCAACTACATACCCAGGATTGAATGAATCAATCTCTTTTGCACCCTTTTTGAAGGGATATATTTCAGGTAAAACTAGTTAGAATGCGACATAGGGCGTTGATGGATATGAGCAGTCAGCATTGAGTCACTATCTAAACTTGTTATATCGAATTATATAGCACACCAACAACTATATTATGAATACAATAATCAACCCCAATATAATACAATATAGAACAAAAAGTGAAATTTATTATACATATATACATTTCATTTAAATTAACGGTAAATACTATTATAAAAATAATGTCTTACAGTGCCAACTTATTACCATCAATAATGTATATAATGACAATGTCAAATGGGTGAATCAAGTGTACTGGCTGCTCTGTTCCATTGATGCACATGTTCCGCATTCTCACTAATACTGCATGTAAGGAAATGTAGAGTTACCCTTTAAGATTTAATAATATTGTACAAAGATGTTTTTCTGTAGAAACTCACTCTAACTCTGTTTATCTCACACTTAGGACACTTTCTCATAACAAGTTTACTTCTCTGTGTTTCTCACGGTAGCTTTTTCCTTTCACACACTGGCGTGTTTACCAAAAAAAGTGTTTACTAGAAAATGCTGAGAACCTTGTCAAGGACATATATTGCGTGGGACATTTTTAGAGTAAATTGTGACATTGAGTCTGAAGGCAGAAATATTACAAATTCAGGCTGGTTGCAGCACATAATATATAAGCATACATGGAGCGAAGACGACCCATTTTGCACTCCATTGGTTCTTTCCGTCTTGGGCACTGGGTTGCCACATGACCCAGTTGGTGGCAGGACCAACAGCGAACCTCCCAGGGGTTCGCCCTGCTGGCTTTCAGGAGGTTTTGGCATAGGGGTGCTCCTGGCAGTTGTATTATGCACCCGAGCAGACACCATGCGGTCAACGGATGCCATCTTGGTTCTGGAACGCACTTCCTTGGAATGGGCCAGCTCTCTGGTGATAGGGGGACTCTCCTGGAAATGTTCTTCACAACTGTAGAGCTCGACAGCAGCAGCCATCTCATCCAGGGACTGAGGCTTGGACTGAGTCACCCATCGGTGGAGCTCCCTCATCAGCCCCTGCAGGAAATGGTCCAGTGCGACTCATTCCACAATCTGTCTTATCCTCAGGTTTCACCCAGTCCTGGAACCCATTCATCAGTTGGTACAGCTGCGCACGGGCAGGCTTAGCTTTGTCAAAGTGCCAGCCATAGACTCGGCTCACCCTTAAAGCAATAAGTATACATCTACGTTTGTATTTATGTATATAATGTTCTAGTCTAGTAGTCAATGTGTAATTTTGACCTGCATTCTCTGTATAATTTTCTCTCTGTACACACTGCCTCAGAAATGCATGCAATTCTGCCTATTGGTTAAATACTATTGTGTTTAATACAACTATTATTATGGACATGTATTTTCTATTTCTGACCACTAGATGGCAGATTCCTAGCATCATGCAGAGCTATACTTTCCAATGGGTTTACCAGACTGCTTGACACGGCCCAACGCCCTGGTCATCCCGTGGCGAATCTGAGAGAGTGGGCAGGTCTCTTTAGACCTGACTATGATCTTCCCCTTGCCTCCATCTTGCTCCTCCCAAGTATGTCTTGGTACCCTCAAGGAGTACACCGTGCGTGACGTCACTCCACTGCGCTTGCGCAATGATGGCTTTCACGCATGTGCGGTGTGGAGGCGATGATCCTGTGTCTCCCAGGGGGCCACTCTAGGACAGATCCAGACCCTCTCCCACGCTGCATACAGCTGACACCTATCATAGGTGGGCGCTGCAGCAGGGAGAGGAATTCATATATAAAGAAGAGGCTTTGAGTTGCTGACTAGGTGTGTAGCATGCCCCTATGGAGGCCACAAATCATCGAGGACATCGGTTACATCTTGTGCCTGCTGATTGTGTTGAGTACATTGAACTTTAGATGGAACTCCTTTTTTTTTTTAGATCTATCTGGCTGACCTGCAGGCAATATCTGGCACTGAGTCTTATGCCGCGTACACACAATTGGATTTTCCAATAACAAAACCGTGGATTTTTTTCCAAAGGATGTTGGCTCAAACTTGTCTTGCATACACACGGTCACACAAATGTTGGCCAAAAATTCTGAACTTGAGAACGCAGTGATGTACAAGACGTACGACGAGCCAAGAAAAAGGAAGTTCAATAGCCAGTGCGGCTCCTTCTGCTTGATTCAGAGCATGCGTGAACTTTTGTGCGACAGACTTGTATACACACGATCGGACTTTTGGACAACAAGTTTTGTTGGCAGAAAATTGGAGAACCTGCTCACAAACATTTGTTGGCGGAAATTCCGACAGCAAATGTTCGAATGAGCATACACACATTTCCTGTCGGAAAATCAGACTGTGTGTACGCAGCCTAACTCTGCAGTCACAAGTTTAGGTGCTGAGTGTTTGCTGTTTCTGTCACATGTGCAATCTACACACATGTGAATATGCATGTACTTAATTATGAAAAGGGGGGCTTTACCCTGCGGGGATTGACAACACTGCTTCCCCACCCGGAAATCTCCGACCTCCAGTGAAGAAACAACCTTAGTGTCTAGTAAGGATGAAAAAATCACGACGATCACAAATTCTCTGGGGCAAGAGTCTTTTTTTGGGGAAGTAGATGCATGGAAAACCAAACCCGTAGCGATCAAAGCCACAACATCCAAACTTACTCCCCCAAACACCAGGAAAAGAGGAAGCCAACGAGACGAGGGAGAAGGGGAGGGAAGAAAACAAAAAGAGACAGAAAGAAGTAACTACACACTCCACTATCAAGATTTATAATCTATCACAGTCAGGCCTGGACTGACCATAGGGCAGACCAGGCATTTGCCCGGTGGGCCAGGGCCGCCCGCTCCATAGCATGTTGCTGTTCAGGCCGCACAGCGGGAGGTAAGCCGCGACCGCAGCCTAAACATGGTTAACACAGGCCGTGGCCGCCGCTCGCCGCTACCGCTATGCTGCCGTGCCTGTATCTTCTCCGGCGAAACTTTCGGCTGCATGGGCTGAGCTTTGTGTCTCTTTCACACATAGCTCAGCCTCAGCGCCGCACTTACAGTTCTGCTCTCTGCTCCTAGGGACTGCTCCTCCTCCTCCTCCAGCCAAGGTGTCCACACGATGGGGCAAGGGGGAGAGCTGCTGTCAAGATATTTCCCCCACTCGCCCCCCTTCTCTTGTCGGAAGCACATGTGAGGAGAAAGCTTCCTGCCTATTGTTCTTCCCTCACCATTGGCCACAACAGACGGCCAATCGGAGAATTAGAGGGGCATCATGGGAAATGTAGTCCCAGAGAAAGGTGGCCCAATTGTTTTCAGCAGGGAGCTGACTACACTCCCCAGCATGCACTCTGCTGGGGGGGGAGAAAACCTGGAAACAAGCTGAGAAGTGCCTGTAGCAGCTACTACAGGAGACATAAAATACGAAAGAGAGGACTGTGCTGGGGGAACTAATAGCCCCAGCACCACCAGAGAGCGAGCTACGCTGCACCGCACCACCAGAGAGAGAGCCACGCTGTACCACACCACCAGCAAGAGAGTCACGCTGTACCGCACCACCAGAGAGAGAGCCACGCTGTACCGCACCACCAGAGAGAGAGCCACGCTGTAATGCACCATCAGAGAGAGAGCCACGCTGTACCGCACTTCCAGAGAGAGCCACGCTGTACCACACCACCAGCGAGAGAGTCACGCTGTACCGCACCACCAGAGAGAGATCCACGCTGCACCACACCATCAGAGAGAGTCACACTGTACCGCACCACCAGAGAGAGAGCCACGCTGTACCGCACCACCTGAGAGAGCCACGCTGTACCACACAACCAGAGAGAGCAACGCTGTACCATACCACCAACGAGAGAGTCACAATGTACCGCACCACCAGAGAGAGCCACGCTGTACCTGCACCACCAAAGACAGAGAGCCATGCTTATCCAGCACCACCAGAGAGAGAGCCACACTGTACCGCACCACAAAAAAGAGAGCAGGTCAGTGTCACTGGGCAGTGTGGGCACAATAGGTGGCAGACACTACTAGCATTGTATGGCCACAATAGGACTGGGACACTGTAATATAAAGGGGACTACACTGTAAAGGGGCACTGTAATCATTGCAGTGCCCCGTTACAGTGCAGTTCCCTTTATATCACTGTGTCCCTGCACATTACAGTGTGGAGGACCGACACCAGCCACCCCCGCGAATGTCTAACAACCCCCCCCCCCCGGTCCCTAAAATGCCCGGGCCTATTTTTTTATTTTTTATCCCAGTCCGGGCCTGATCACAGTGCATCTTTTCTAAAACAGAATCAAATCTATTAAGGAAGGGCCTCAAATTTGCCCCTAGAATTCCTTCAAATCTGTTTGCACTTTTCATAGATTTGCACAGGTTTGTACGCAACCTTACGGTCAAGCAATATTCTATAATAAAGGACAGCAATGGAGTATTATGCTGCGTACACACGATCGGAATTTCCATCCAAAAAAACGTGGATGTTTTTTCCAACGGAATTCCACTCAAACTTGCTTTGCATACACACGGTCACACCAAATTCCGACCATCAAGAATGAGGTGACGTACAACACGTACGATGGGACTAGAAAGCTGAAGTTTAATACCCAGTGCGCCACCCTTTGGGCTCCTTCTGCTAATCTCGTGTTAGTAGAAGTTTGGTGAGAGACGATTCCCGCTTTTGAGGTTTCGTGCTTTTCCGTCCGTTATTGCTCTTCAGTTTGTGATTGTGGGTTTGTATCTGGTTTTCAGTGTGTGTAGTCAGTTCGTATCTGGTTTTCAGTGCGTTCTTGTCCGCTCATTTCTGATTTTCAGCTCGCTCTTCACAGGCCTTTCTGTTCCTCAGTGCGTTCTGTTCTGACCAGCCGACTGTTTTGAAGCCATGTTGCGGGTACGTGCTTGTCGTAGAGTTCGTGCTGTGTGGGGGCTTGGCGTTGGGGTTCTTGCTTTGACCCAAGCCCAGTCCATGAACAGGGTTGGGAGGAGTTCATGGACCATGAATTGGTTGCTCCAGCATTACCAATTCTCTCATATGCCTGTGCTGCGTGAGATCCAGGTGAATAACCCTGATGATTTCAGGAATTTTCCCCCGGATGAGGGACCCCCTTTTTCACCATCTGTTGGCTTTGCTGTCCCCTTATATTATGAAGCAGGACACCTGCATGCGGCAAGCCATGACTCCTGTTCTGCCATCATATAGAACCTGCAGAAGGACTATATTAGGGTAAGTTTTCTCCTTTAACGTCACATTCTATGTATTTAATGTAGGCTAATGTATTGTATTTCTTTAATTTTAAATACTCCTTAAAATAAATGTTTATACTGATGTTGGCCAAGAATGTTTGTGTCTAATCTGCTTGCAATGTTATGTGCAAAAGTACTAATAATTATTTTTCTTTTTTGACTCCAAAGTTTCCTTCAACGCCACATGAATGGCAGACTGTGGCTTCCCAATTTGCTCATCATTGGGACTTTCCCAACTGCGGAGGGACAAGCTATGGGAAGCATGTCCACATCGTCCCACCACCCCACTCGGGGTCATACTATTTTAACTATAATGGGTTTCATAGTATTGTATTGATGGCGGTGGTGTCGACGACATACGAGTTTCTCTATGTGGGCGTGGGGAAGAATGGCCGGATGTCGGATGGTGGAGTCTTTGCCCAGACCAAGTTCTACGGACGTATCCAGAGTGGTGGCTTGGTATTGCCACCTGCCAAAGAGAACATGGAAGGACTCCCATTTGTGTTTGTCGCAGATGAAGCATTTGGTCTGGGTGATCACCTGATGAGGCCCTTCCCCCAGAGGACCCTCACCCCGGAGAAGAGGGTTTTTAATTACCGGCTAGCCAGAACCGTGGAGAGTCGTGGAGAATGCCTTTTGGATACTGGCCAGCCGGTTCCGCCTATTTCTTACAGTAATAAATATGGCTTATGGAGTATAAACTAAACCACATAGTTCTAGCATGCTGCATACTTCACAACTTTTTATAGAGAAATGCTCCTAATTATGTTGCCTCAGTTGGGTCTGAGGCCGGACTTCCTGGAAGCTGGCCATCCTGGCTTGCCCCCCAAAATGCCTGGGGAGTGTGGCAAAAATATGTGGATTATTTTACTGGTGGGGGGGCCATTGCTATGCCAGCAAATTTGTAAATAATTTCTATTTTATAAAAAAAATGTATCTGATAAAATCTTGATTTTGATTTGTGGTTCTTTTAGCTGTCTCCTAGGTTCTCCTAGTGAACCTGTAGTGCCAAGTGTTTTTTACATTTTTAACTAACCCCCCATTGTCACTGTAAACATCAACTTAATTCAATACATTGCTTGGAAGTGGGGTACAATTGTCTGTTTTGGCAGAGATCCAAGCTGAAGACATGATTTTTTCCTTTGTCAAAGCTGGAATACATACCTTTTTTGGACATGTTTCACACATGGAGACACCCCAAGTATACACTGGAGCACCTGTGTGGTCACCCTAAAAAAAATTCTCTGGTGTCCCACACTAGTGCTCCTGAGTCCAGATGTGTAAACAGCTGCAGAGTGTCCTCTCCTTACATTACATTGAATCAAGTTTGCAATTCATTCTAGTTTCAAAGACATCTAGACAACAATGTCCTAAACTTTTTTTAATACAAATTAGCATGACCAAATGTAGTTAACCCTGTATCTGCCAAAAACATTGTATTTAGTTGGCAAACAAACAATGTTTCCTATGACTGATTACTGTGCCCACGAACATGAAAGTAGCCATTTTAAACTGTACAACAGTAAAGAAAAGCACATGGAGCAGCATGCAAGTAATAATCATAATTTTCTTGATCCTTCTGTACTGATCCTGCTCCCTCAATTTCAGGTCTGACCAGCGTTTCCTCAATTGCTCCTTGGATCGTCATACCCCAAAATTCCAGCGCACTCTTCACAACTTTAGTCATGATTTTGGCCTTTCGCACATTTGGGTTTAGGTACGGTCCATGCTTCCCATCATATTCGGCCCCCTTCAATATGTCGACCATCTGCACCATCTCACCAAAGGACATAATGGAGGCCTTAAATCTCCTCCTGGATCAGGAAGTTTCTTGCTCCGTGCTTTCCTCCTCGTCGTTACTGCTATTAAGCACCTGCTGTATCTCCGGCATGTTCCTCTCCCACTGCGACGAAAGAGAAAAGAAACATTTTAACTTTGGTACATCAGTGGCCTATACTGATTCGAGATTGAGGCCTATATTAGGATAAGATTAGGAGAGTTTAGCCTGATATTAGCGTTTTTGTCTTGCAGAAAATATGAAAAATTCAAAGACCCTGAATTCATGGGCCAGTTCATAGACAAATACAGGGATATGAGAAATTTGTGGGATGGTTAAAACCCTGTATATCGAAATAAACCAGCTTGGAAGATATCGCTGGAGAAACTGCTGCAATTTGTGAAGACGCAGGTCCCCGACATCGAGTTTGTGGATAAGAAAATTGGTAGCTTGAGAAGCATGTATAGGAAGGAGCCTAATAAGGTCCAGGCTTCCATGAGATCAGGAACATTAGCAGAGGATGTGTATGTACCCAGTCTGTGGTACTACAACAGGATGCGGTTTCTGGAAGACCAGATTGAAGCCAGAGAATCACTTTCTACACTTCCATCCACCCTTCCCTCAACCCCAGCTGAGGCTTCTGAGGACCAACTTGGGCCTTCCATCCTGGAAGAAGTTGATGAGCTCATCTGGAGCCAGGTATAGTATTTTTGAACATATTTATTGTCCGAAAATTATTGTTGTTAACTAGATGTTATTATTGATAACAAATGAATGATTGAACAAAAAGTGTTTTACATATCAATAGACAGTAGGAGGCAAAAATGATTGGGACAAGAATGAAAAATGCTGGGCTCATATGGAAGAAAAATATATTTCCAATATATTTATTTAACAAGTAAATATATTTAAAATATGTAATAATATATTGGCCTACGCTAATATATTTTTACATGTAGTCCAAAAATGTAAATTAAATATATTTTGCAAAGGCATATATTTGAAAATATATTTTTTATATATATTTTCCAGATATTTTTGAACTTGAAAAAAAAAACTGAAAAACTGAAAAAATACATTTAAACATATATTTTTAAATATACTTGTAAATGCATTCCAAAATATAATTTAAATGTATTTTCCAAAGACATATATTGGAAAATATATTTTTTAAATATATTCTTCAGATTTTTTTAACACATAAAAAGTAATTTCAACATATATTTTTACATATATTTGTAAATGCATTCCAAAAATATAATTTAAATGTATTTTCCAAAGATATGTATTAGAAAATATATTTTTTAAATATGTTTTTCTGAAAATGTTTAACGCCTAATAAAGACATTTCAACATATATTTTTTCTGATATTTTTGTGATATTGACTTGGAAAAGAAAAAAAAAAAGCTATAACATAGATAACATTCGGAATATATTTATAAGAGACCCACTCCCATTTTAATATGGTTTGTTTTACTCTTTTAAAATTGAAAAAAATCTAAACCAAAAAGATTTAATAAAATATTTAATTTTTTTATAAGATTTCAAGCACATAATCCATTTAATACAAAGCAGATAAACCTCTTGCATCCACCTTCCATTCCCAAAGAATTTTTGTACAAGTCAATCCGAATTGAGAAAGCTCGTCGGCTGACCAACAAAACGTCTTCAAGAAAAATACAGCAAGTCCAGTTACCTTGATTTATTGATTGACCTGAAAGAATGAGAACCTTCACAGACATCCACCTCCACAGTCCAAGGATCTTGTCTGCTTACAGGGTACCAGAGAAACTCCGCACTCTGGATATAAATCTTCAATGGTTTGTTTAATCCATGAATCAATAGTTACACTATTATTACCAAACTTGCTAATCCATGTCTTTATGGACCTTACTTTGTGCAGTGGTGCGCAGTCATGTTGGAATAGGAAGGGGCCATCCCCAAACGGTTCCCACAAAGTTGAGAGCATGAAATTGTCCAAAATGTCTTGGTAGGCTGACGCCTTAAGTTTTCCCTTCACTGGAACTAAGGGGCCAAGCCCAACCCCTGAAAAACCACCCCACACCATAATCCCCCCTCCACCAAATGATTTAGACTAGTGCACAAAGCAAGGTCCATAAAGACATGGATGAGTGAGTTTAGGATGAAGGAACTTGATTGGCATGCACAGAGTCCTGACCTCAACCTGATAGAACACCTTTGGGATGAATTTGTGTGGAGACTGCGAGCCAGGCCTTCACATCCAACATCAGTGACTTCAGGGGATCATCCCCTGATGAAGTCACGTGATTTGTGACGACCACGCGTCGGGACTGCACTGTGCCATCGGAAGTGACGCTTATCAAGCTCACTGCTCGTTTATACACCGATCGGCTTGCTATTTACTTATGTGAGTACCTGTCTGTTATGCTTTAATGTGTTTAATACATATTTGAAACTACTACAATATGGGGCATACTTCCTTTTTCTAACATATATGGTATTGGTGAGACCTTCTACCCGGACACCCCACTATCCACACTTAAAGGGGACACTCAAAGGCAGGATAGGAAACGCCAACAAGACCTGGGCTACCATATCTGGGATCCACAAAAGGGACGGTCACCAAGGACCATAAAGGCATACAATTTCATGCTGTAACCTTACAGCTGTAAGGTAAGGGGCCACCAACATCACTACCACTAGGATCGCACAGGACACAAGGATCGCACAGGATACCCACTATCTGCAGCACTTTACATCAAATCTCGTTTACTAGCACTTGCACCTTTAATATTTTGGATTTGAAGAAACCACCACACATTGCACCTTATGAATTTTATGGACTATTTTATGTGTACACTGTTCTGATTTTAGTTTGCTGTATGTTTTAGGACACGTTGCATTATCAGCACCACTAATATTTATTTATTAATTTATCACGTGGCTTCACTACCACCATTTTTTCACAGCCATATTTATTATTCTGTGTTTTATGAACTTTATTGGTTGAATATTTTTACCTTTTTATTGGTTGAATATTTTTACCTCATACTTATGATACATGCGTTTTTTACTATTTATGGAATTTTGACCTGTTGGAATTACATTATCTAACATTTCTCTATTGCTCCTGTTACTACATTTCCTTTTAGTTTAGTTTTCAGCCTTTTACCGCGCACCACTACCTCCTTTTACTTACCTTCGGGCTCAGACATTTCCCTCAGTATGTGCAGCAGTACCCTAGTTAGCTCTCCCTGTGTCGGTGCAGGATTACCTCCTTTTATGGTTTAACAGGACAGGTTCCACTCAGAACAGGCGTCGCCATGGTGGACCAAAGTAGTTCAGTGCACGTGCTCAGCATCATATCCAGGGGTTGTCTTTGTGAAATAGACATATGAGTCCTGCCAGCATTGCTGTAGAGGTTTAGGGGTGGGGAATCAGCCTGTCAGTGCTCAGACCATACGCTGCACACTGCATCAATTTGGTCTGCTTGGTTGTCATCCCAGAAGGAAGACTCTTCTAAATGATGCACAAGAAAGCCCACAAACAGTTTGCTGAAGACAAGCAGACTAAGGACATGAATTACTGGAACCATGTCCTGTGGTCTGATGAGACCAAGATAAACTTATTTATGATAAACCAGGTGAGGAGTACAAGGTGTGTCTTGCCTACAGTCAAGCATGGTGGTGGGACTGTCATGGTCTGGGGCTGCATTAGTGCTGCTGGCACTGGGGAGCTACAGTTCATTGAGGGAATCATGAATTACAACATGTACTGTGATATACTGAAGCAGAGAATGATCCCCTCCCTTTGGAAACTGGGCAGCAGGGCAATATTCCAACATGATAAGGACCCCAAACACACCTCCAAGACAACCACTGCTTTGCTACAGAAGCTGAGGGTAAAAGGTGATGGACTGGCCAAGCATGTCTCCAGACCTAAACCCTATTGAGCATCTGTGAGGCATCCTCAAATGGAAGGTGGAGGAGCGCAAAGTCTCTAACATCCACCATCTCCGTGATGTCGTCATGGAGGAGTGGAAGAGGACTCCAGTGGCATCCTGTTAAGCTCTGGTGAACTCCATGCACAAGAGGGTTAAGGCAGTGCTGGAAAATAATGGTGGTCACACAAAATATTGACACTTTTGGCCCAATTTGGACATTTTCACTTTTTGTGAGATACTGTAAGTTATGAGAGCTGCATTCTTGTGTGTGTATATATATATATATATATATATATATATATATATATATATACACACACACACACACACACACACACACACACACACACACACACACAGTGTGTATATATATATATATATATATATATATATATATATATATATATATATATACACACACACACAGTGTGTGTGTGTGTGTGTGTACACACACATGTAGTATATTGTGTCTAATATATATATATATATATATATATATATATGTGTATACATGTATATATATATATATATGTTATATATATATTTATTATATGTAGTGTTTTTATTTAGGCATTCTAAAGACAAGGTTATTCTAGGCAGGCCGCTTTGGTAGCCGTTATCTAATTGCGCATATTAAAAGAGGGTTTGTTGGTCAAAGGACAAATGGCCAGACCAAAATTACTCCACATATGAAAGGGAACAGATAATGATTATCTTAATCTAATCAGTATTCACACATATCAAAGGGGGAATATGCAAGAATGTAAATTGGGGCAGCTTTATAATTACAACTATTTACAACAAATTACAACAGCGTGGGGTTGTCTCCGGTCACTCTGAAAGACCGGGGCAGATCAAAGCATTTAATGGAAACGCCTAATCAAATTGCTCAGACATTCAGTGTGTGTGGGGGGGATATAACAGGACGTTCAATCTGTTTAGAAGTGTGTGTTCTTACGAAGGCACCCAAGAGTCACATGGTTCCATGGGGCTCTAAATATTACTAGCACTGTCGTGATATGAACTCTGTTGGATTTTTGTCATCTGTAAGACTGTTCTGTTTGGAAGTCAATAAAATTGTCTCTCTCTGGGAGAATCGGGTTTTGCTGCGGAGACAATACTTTTAATAACTATATTCCATCTACGAGGAAGGAACGATTATATTAGATCACTACAACACACAGTGGAACCTCGGATTGCGAGTAATGTGGTTAACGAGCGTTTCGCAATACGAGAACTGTATTTTTAAAAATCGTAACTCGGTTTGCGAGTGTTGTCTCGCAACACGAGCACGATTCAGGCCAAAGCGGTGTGCAGTACAGTGTTTGGCCTGAGGCGGGGGGGCGCCGGAGCCAAGCCGAGCCGAGCCAAGTCAAACATCACCATTCAGGAAATGCACGGAAAGGCCCGAGGACAGCTCTGCTGACCTCAGAAAATCTCGGGAACTAAGTCTTTCCGAGGTTTGCTGAGGTCAGCCGAGGTGTCCTTGGGCCTTTTCGGTCGTTTCCGAGGCTCTCCAGCGCTCCCCACGGCTCTGGCCGCATGCGGTATTGCATGCCATTGAAGTCAAGGCAGAACAATGGAAAATTGTATCAAATACTTACCGTAATTTTCCTTTCCTGACGCCAAACCATGGCAGCATACTAGTGATAGAGCTCCGCCGCTTGACCACTCCCTCAGGACCAGTGAATAGCATAAATATAAGGCCTAGTTAGGCCCCACCACATTCTCTGTAATTAGCTACATACCGAAACGTATAAGGGTGGGACCATATGCTGCCATGGTTTGGCGCCAGGAAAGGAAAATTACGGTAAGTATTTGATACAATTTTCCATTTTCCTGATGCCAACATGGCAGCATACTAGTGATAAATAACTAGCTGACAGGGTGGGATCTACTTGTCAAACCAATCTTCTAATTAGGATGAGACAGAGGACTGAATAGTCCTTCCTAAAAAGTCCCCTGATGACAAGGCCCCCGGGTCTATTCCGTCAAGTTTGAGTAGGAATGTTGGAGCGACCGTGTACCCCTGTACAGATGGACACCATAGATTCTCTTGAAAGTGTTGCCTATGAAGCTTTAACCACTCTGGTAGAGTGATCTGGCGCCCCTGACGGAGGCCTGTGACCTCTATCCTATACACAACCAAGCCTGCTAGGATCCAGGCAGTAACCTCATTCCCTTGATGATACCAAACTGGAATGACAAAAGGTTTATTTAGATGACCTGAAAGGGACAATTGTGGAGAGATTGTGAAAACGAACAGTACGTGTGAATTTCCTGTGTGATGTTCTGGAAAGTTAGGCAATGTCCAGCTGTCTGTTAAATAGCATGACCAGTGTAGATAAGATGCACCCACCTTCATAAAGGCAGCCGCCCTTTATTATACCCCACCACCTTATTCCCCATAATCTTACTTATAGAAACGAGACCACTCTTTAATTGGGGTATAACTGGCCATAGCAGCCTTTTATTAACAAATATAAAATATATATAAAATATATATAAACTTTAGTAACCATAACACAGAATATCAGTTCTCCCACCCGGTGGTCTTAAACGGCACTTCCCCATATAACTATGTTCCACTTTTACACTGCGGACCTGCTATCGTACTAGGCCTACGGCCGTGATAACCATCAGCCCGGTGACAACTCATTACCTGCAGTGTCCAGATTATCCTCTTCAGCTAATCCGTGTTAACTGTACACCAAGGGGGCCCATGGCACTATTGAGTCCCCAACACTTCCATCTCATGGGTTAGTTACCACCATCAGGGCCAGATTAAGAGCATCATGGGCCTAGTGCTGAGGATTTTGGTGGGCCTTTTTATGGAAACAAAATGAAAATGCAAACATTTTTTGCTAAAACAAATTAAATATACTCTCACCAGTAATATCAGCCATGCAGCCTTTGAGCAGCAGCAACACCCCCAATACCACCTGCTATGCAGTCTCTCAACAGCAGCAACATAGGGCGACCACATTTCCAAACTGCCATTCAGGGACATCAACCCTTCCCAAAAAAAGATGAGGGGGGGGGTGTAGTCTCGGAGTTGATGGGGAAATAGGTGGCGGGGGTGATTTTTCGTGCAAATGGCTGGTGTTAGCACTTAAAATCATCCTGACACTATGCTTGATATGGCGTCAGGATGATCAAATTCCATTATTTCTATTACTATATTGTAATATATAGTGAAATAGTTCAACTCACCATGATGCAGAATCAGTGGGAACCTGAGCTTGTCACTTGCCACCAGATGCAGCGTGTCACTTGCCACCATCGCCTGCCGTCAGATGCAGTATCCCAGATGCCACCCATAGCCTGCCACCAGATACAGTGTGCCACTTGCCACCAGCCACCAGATACGGTGTGTCATTTGCCACCAGCAGCCTTACACCAGCAGCCTTTTACCAGATACAGTGTGCCACTTGCCACCAGCAGCCTTTTACTAGATACAGTGTGCCACTTGCCACCAGCAGCCTGCCACCAGATACAGTGTGCCACTTGCCACCAGATACAGTGTGCCACTTGCCACCAGCAGTCTGCCACCAGATACAGTGTGCCGCTTGCCACAAGCAGCATGCCAGATACAGTGTGCCACTTGCCACCAGATAGTGTGCCACTTGCCACAAGCAGAATGCCACCAGATACAGTGTGCCACTTGCCACAAGCAGCCTGCCACCAGATACAGTGTGCCGCTTGCCACAAGCAGCATGCCAGATACAGTGTGCCACTTGCCACCAGATACAGTGTGCCACTTGCCACAAGCAGCCTGTCACCAGATACAGTGTGCCACTTGCCACCAGCAGCCTGCCACCAGATACAGTGTGCCACTTGCCATCAGCAGCATGCCACCAGATACAGTGTGCCACTTGCCATCAGTAGCATGCCACCAGATACAGTGTGCCACTTGCCATCAGCAGCATGCCACCAGATACAATGTGCCACTTTCCATCAGCAGCATGCCACCAGATACAGTGTGCCACTTGCCATCAGCAGCATGCCACCAGATACAGTGTGCCACTTGCCACAAGCAGCATGTCACCAGATAGTGTTCCACTTGCCATCAGATACAGTGTTCCACTTGCCATCAGCAGCATGCCACCAGATACAGTGTGTCACTTGCCATCAGCAGCATGTCACCAGACACGGTGTGTCACTTGCCACCAGACACAGTGTGCCACTTGCCACTAGCAGCCTGTCCCCAGATACAGTGTGCCACTTGCCACAAGCAGCCTTTCACCAGATACAGTGTGCCACTTGCCATCAGCAGCCTGCCACCAGATACAGTGTTCCACTTGCCATCAGCAGCAAGCCACCAGATACAGTGTGCCACTTGCCATCAGCAGCATGCCACCAGATACAGTGTGTCACTTGCCATCAGCAGCATGCCACCAGATACAGTGTGCCACTTGCCACCAGCAGCAGCATGCAACCAGATACAGTGTGCCACTTGCCACCAGCAGCATGCAACCAGATACGGTGTGCCACTTGCCACAAGACACAGTGTGCCACTTGCCACCAGCAGCATGCAACCAGATACAGTGTGCCACTTGCCCCCAGCAGCCTGTCACCAGATACAGTGTGCCACTTGCCACCAGCAGCATGCAACCAGATACAGTGTGCCACTTGTCACCAGCAGCATGCAACCAGATACAGTGTGCCACTTGCCACCAGCAGCCTGTCACCAGATACAGTGTGCCACTTGCCACCAGCAGCATGCAACCAGATACAGTGTGCCACTTGCCACCAGCAGCATGCAACCAGATACAGTGTGCCACTTGTCACCAGCAGCATGCAACCAGATACAGTGTGCCACTTGCCACCAGCAGCAAGCCACCAGATACAGTGTGCCACTTGCCACCAGCAGCATGCCACCAGATACAGTGTGCCACTTGCCACCAGCAGCCTGTCACCAGATACAGTGTGCCACTTGCCACCAGAAGCCTGTCACCAGATACAGTGTGCCACTTGCCACCAGCAGCATGCAACCAGATACAGTGTGCCACTTGCCACCAGCAGCATTCAACCAGATACAGCGTGCCACTTGTCACCAGCAGCATGCAACCAGATACAATGTGCCACTTTCCATCAGCAGCATGCCACCAGATACAGTGTTCCACTTGCCATCAGCAGCATGCCACCAGATACAGTGTGTCACTTGCCATCAGCAGCATGTCACCAGACACGGTGTGTCACTTGCCACCAGACACAGTGTGCCACTTGCCACTAGCAGCCTGTCCCCAGATACAGTGTGCCACTTGCCACAAGCAGCCTTCCACCAGATACAGTGTGCCACTTGCCATCAGCAGCCTGCCACCAGATACAGTGTTCCACTTGCCATCAGCAGCAAGCCACCAGATACAGTGTGCCACTTGCCATCAGCAGCATGCCACCAGATACAGTGTGTCACTTGCCATCAGCAGCATGCCACCAGATACAGTGTGCCACTTGCCACCAGCAGCATGCAACCAGATACAGTGTGCCACTTGCCACCAGCAGCATGCAACCAGATACGGTGTGCCACTTGCCACAAGACACAGTGTGCCACTTGCCACCAGCAGCATGCAACCAGATACAGTGTGCCACTTGCCACCAGCAGCCTGTCACCAGATACAGTGTGCCACTTGCCACCAGCAGCATGCAACCAGATACAGTGTGCCACTTGTCACCAGCAGCATGCAACCAGATACAGTGTACCACTTGCCACCAGCAGCCTGTCACCAGATACAGTGTGCCACTTGCCACCAGCAGCATGCAACCAGATACAGTGTGCCACTTGCCACCAGCAGCATGCAACCAGATACAGTGTGCCACTTGTCACCAGCAGCATGCCACCAGATACAGTGTGCCACTTGCCACCAGCAGCAAGCCACCAGATACAGTGTGCCACTTGCCACCAGCAGCATGCCACCAGATATAGTGTGCCACTTGCCACCAGCAGCCTGTCACCAGATACAGTGTGCCACTTGCCACCAGCAGCCTGTCACCAGATACAGTGTGCCACTTGCCACCAGCAGCCTGTCACCAGATACAGTGTGCCACTTGCCACCAGCAGCATGCAACCAGATACAGTGTGCCACTTGCCACCAGCAGCATGCAACCAGATACAGTGTGCCACTTGTCACCAGCAGCATGCAACCAGATACAGTGTGCCACTTGCCACCAGCAGCAAGCCACCAGATACAGTGTGCCACTTGCCACCAGCAGCATGCCACCAGATACAGTGTGCCACTTGCCACCAGCAGCATGTAACCAGATACAGTGTGCCACTTGCCACTCCCTGCAGCACTCTGCCCAGACGGATAGAAGGGACAGGGCCTGCATAGTCAATCAAATCCCTGGAACCCCCACCCCTCCCGAGCTGGGATGGTATGGCCGTGTGTATGTATGCCAGGAGTATTGATCAGACCAAGTTGTACAGGGGGGTTGTGTGTGCAAGTCTTTGGGCTCACACTGGTGTGCTGCAGTCGGCCGCACTGCTTATGTATCTGCAGTATTAGCTGCAGTCCTATTGATATATATCAGGTTGCAGGTTTTTGCTGGTAAGATGCAGAATGTAGGAATTTTGGTGCGCTTTCATAAAATGCAGAAAAAACACACAACCTAATAGAAATCAATAGGACTGTGGGTAAAACGCAGGAAAACTGTGGATACACCAGCAATGGGCCAAAACATAGCAAACCAGTGTGAACCCACCTAAAAGAACAAGGGACCAAGCACTACCACAGGCTGATGACACAATTCTAAAAACTTTGGCTGCAGTTATAAGAACTACTGCTGGAAAAAAAAGTTAAAAATGAGGGAAGGGAGATAAGAGTCCAGTCACTGAGCTCACATTTGGATGGTCTCTGCATCACTCAGAGATATCCTGTTCACCTTCTATCTGCCGGTGTTCTGTTCATAATTTCCCTCCCACACGGCTCCTTCACTGCACAAACTTCACAGAGGGAGAGGGGAGGGGAAAGGCACAGCCGACTCAGCCTCTCCCATTTGTGTAGGGGGGACTGTGCACTGTGACATTGTAATAACCACAGTGAGCCAACACAGGTGCAGCTGTAAAAATATGAGTTATTACTGTATTAATAACTATATTTCATAATTCATATCGATGAGGGAAATTTCAAGAAAATTCGTAAAAATGTCCAAAATGTATTTAATAATAAAAATAGCAAAATATTACAAAAACAGAATGAAGAATATAAAGGTAGCATCGATAAGCTTCTTATTCTTGAAATAAAAATTGTATGAATGTATCTTTGTGTGTGTGCGTGTGTGTGTAAAATATATCAGTCTCCCTTCTCGTGTCAGCAGCCGGCGTGTCCGTCTGCCCAAAAACTGTTACAAGCTTTTTCCTAAAATCAGCCCATGAAAACAGCCCCACCTTCCTAAAAAGGCTGGCTTAAGGTTCATCTGAGCTATATGGTACTATAGAAAAACCGGGAACTTTCAATGAACAATTCCCCTCCCACCTTTCTTAAAGTTACTCTGTCCAACAGGATGTTGAAATACAAAACCATCTCTAATCAAAACATTCCATTGCTGGCAAAACTGCCTTGTTTTAAACATTTTAACTTTATACAATACAATTTTCCTATCTTCTAATTGTAAGATATAAAAATATTAGTAGATAGATTATATACGTTTAAAATGTACTTGTAATGTACTTTTTCAAGAAATATTGTAATATAAAGAAATAACTTTTGTCTTTAAGATAACATATTGAAGCTCTGTGTCTTTAAATGAGCATGTAACCTTATCTCTTACAATGGAGGGATGGTGTATGTTCAATTCACTCCACATTACAACCATATGTGGGAAGTTTTTTAAAAGTTTCAGACTAATTTCTACATATATATGTAGAAATCCTATATATATACTTATTTCACTTTATCCATATCTAGAATATATGATTATGCATATAAGCAAGTCAATTATTTTCTAACAATTCCCTCTCAAAATGAATGATTAATCAATCTGTTCATTTTAATCCATATCTATTTTTCATATCTAATTCATTCATACCTCATTCGCATCACATCTGTATCCATACATTCAATTAAATCTTAAGATAATTGACTTGAATATACATTTTCAAATTTGATTCTATATAAGGAAAATTGAATTCATAAAACTTTTGCTTCATATACCATAAAAATATTTTTACCCTTATTTCCTTTTTCTTTTACCAAATAAATCAATCCCCTTAATTCCATAATTCATAAATGTAACATTGTTGTACAATACTTTGAAATATGAATATCACTTCAAAAATGTATGTTTCATATTTTTTCCCTCCAAATTATGCTTAGCATAAATCTATAATCCATAAAACCTTTCAAATAACCTTGTCAAAATTAAACATAAGATATGTTTCTTAACTTCAATTAATTCATATATATGAGATGATTTTAAAACTAAACATATTACAATGTAAAAATTTCTCCTAACTTGTCTAAATATAAAGAAAAAATTTACTCTGTCTTAATTAACACCAGATGTTCCCTCTAACTAGAACTAGAATGACTCTATTGTAAGCACGTTTAACCCTTTCAACACTGAAAATACACTACATGTGTTTATAAAAATCGATGTGTAAAAAATATCCCATCTTGATATGATAACCATATCTTGTTACATAAAAATTATATATGAAAACTGCAATGTCTGATGTATAAAATGATATCATCAGTAGTCAAAAAATCAAAGTCCGTTGTTTTTAAAATTTCCTATGAGGTTCGCTTGAGAATTTTTCTTCTTCTTCTTCCTGCACTCTGTAAAGTTGGAAAAACTTTATTGAACATAGAAAGACAACAATAATTATAACAAATGAATCTCTTCTGTCAATTCTTCTCCCAGAACTGATATTCTTAAATTTCAAGATTTTGTTTTCATCTGGAAGGTCTAGAAATATTAAATTTCTTTCTTTTGGTAACTTACAAGTCAAATCCTAAAAAAGAATGCAGTATCATTATTGAGAATTTAAATAAATGCAAAATATACCTTCATTTACTTATTCTTTTTACATACCAAAATATGTTTTAATAATAACATTTCTAATTACCTTACTTTGCTCTATTTTCCTTAAACTGATCTATACTCCTTAATTTATTATTCTGTGTATTTAAACTATAACAGGATGCAATTTCTCTTTTTGTGTCATGATATAAAACCATGTTTTCATAAACCAAAGATAATGGTTTTAAACCACCCATAGAAAACGAAAGCGAAACTATATATTGAGTCACTTCGCCTCTTTTAATATTTCAGAGTAATGCGTGCTGTACTGTACTTCTAGCATTTTTCAATTCAGCATTTTCGGTAGAATTTTTGCTGAATAGTATAACCATTCTTTGGGTAACACATACCTGTTGGAAAATTCTTAATGGCTTTAACAAATCCTGGCTCAAAACATCTCTCAACACTTGTTCTAACAATAACATTTACAGGCTTTCTGAATACATTTAACTGAGAATATCCTGTTACCACATCTACCTGTATGGGTTTAGATTGTAAAGTTTTAAAAAATGGACAATATTTGTCATATAATTCACCTGAATGAATTCTCTATAAAAGACTTTGTAATGACAGATAAGGTGTCTGTAATATGATCCTACTAGATCTTACAATCTTTTCTGTTACTTTGACTGCAAAATAAACACTTAACAATTGCTTCATATTTGTGTCAAAAGTCTTTTCCATATTTGTCAAACCTCTGGAGAAAAAACCTACTATTTCCGGTTCACCATCTTTCACCTGAGACAAAATCACTGATATGGAATTCTCAGATACCTTAGTAGACATTAGAACAGGTGTAGATATTCCAACTTCGATTGTATGCAATGAGACAGCATTCTGCAAATCTTTTTTCAACATTTTAAAGGCATTTGTCTGGATTTGATTCCATTGATCAAACACAACATCTTTTTGTTTCAAGAAATCCATTAATAGTTTAATTTTATCATCATATTCCTGTAAAAACTCTTTGCAATAATTTACTTCACTCAAAAATTGATATAATGCCTTGTAAGATGTTGGAATTGGAATAGCAGAAATGTTTCTAACTTTTTCCTGTGATAACTGTCTCTGTCCCTGTCTAATTTGCATATGAAGAAAATTAACTTCATTTTTCATTAACTGAACTGACTCAATTTCAACCCTGCTGTTTGTAACAAAGTAAATAACTCCGTCAACAGAGTGACATGTTCCTCTGGATTTTGTGTAGACAGCAAAATTTTGTCCACATGCTGGAAAATACATTTTGGTCTAGAAAATTTTGATAACACTTTCTCCAAGCACTCATGCACTAAGCCATCACTGATATCTAATTCAGGAATTATTCTAGTGAATGCATAAATTTCGTTATCAAAGCTTAAGGCAAGCTTATAATGACAACTGTTTGTCAATGGTACTGAAAAATGGCTATTGGCTATTTCCAGTACTGAAAATACTTTGGCCTTGGCATCCATTTGTGACATTAAATTTAAATTAGGAACAATGGGTTTGTTATTAGTAATGCATTTATTCAGTGATTTTACATCAACTGATATCGAATACGAATCATCAGCATTCTTCATAGGCCAAATACAATTATTTACCACTGATTGTGCCTTCTTTACTATTCCTTGCTGTAAAAAGGATTGTATAATGTCAAAAACTGGAATTATGGATTCCTGTGGCAACTTATTTTGAATTTGGGGCTTCGGGTCTCTTCCCTCAATTTCTATCTCAATATCTTTAAACAAACCTGTATCCATTTTGGTCTGACTCCAAAGACTTTTATGTGCTCTAACCGATTGTTCCAATTCGAGATTGGTTCCTGTGTGTGGCCAATTAAAATCTGAAGACATGTCAGCGACTGCTGTACAAATACTTCCAACATTACTGTACATTGAAGAATCTTTTAACATAGGTTTGGGCCTAGATGAATCTTTCCATATAGTAGAATTACTTAAATCAATAATCCAATCTAATTTACTAATCACATCCATGCCTAAAATATTTTCTGTATTTTGGCAACACCATATGTCTATATTTGTTTTCAAAATTCCTGCAATCTCAAAATTCACATCAGAAACTTTAGCTGCAACTGTTTTTTTCTTTTCCATTGAAACCAATTAAATTACATTTCGGAGAATCAATATTCACAGATAATTTGTGTCTAGTTAAACTGAGTTCAGATCCTAAATCTATTAACCATTTAGTATTTTTACCATTTAATAAACCATGTACCCATGGCCTTCCACTTTCATCTACTAAAAGTGAAGTCACATATATTAAAATTGGAGGGGTCTCCCTAATTCCTGATGGTGATGGAAGTAATCCATCCCTCTCATTTTCATCATTGTTTGTCATATTGATTGAACTGTCATTAACAGTCAATGTACTGATCTGTTTGGCTTCTGAGGCATAAGGCAAATCAATCAAACTATTGTTTGAAGAAGAAAGAATAAATGAATCAGAAATATGTTCTGTATTTTCTTCTTTAAGCTTTATTTGTGTATCTTGTATTGAAATAACATTTCCTGTCTGCTCTGAAAAGTTAGCTCTGTCTGTGACGTGTATCTCATCATCTCTGGGTGTGGCCTCACACGTGGCAACTTTTAAATCACCATTTTTCTTTTGTTTGTCTAAAATTTGTCTGCATGCTGCAGCTTTATCTAATATTTTTGTTTTAAGCAAAACTTCATGTTCCTGGTCATATTTTATAGACCGCTTAACTGGTACCAAAGATAATTTGGGTTCAAACAAACCTTTCTGTTCTTGGTCATCAATCTTGATAAACCGCTTAACTGGTACAAAAGATAATTTGGGTTCAAACAAACCTTTCTGTTCTTGGTCATCAACCTCGATAAACCGCATATCTTGTACAAAAGACTTCTTCACAGAGTCTGCATTCTTGCTTGACTCTGTTTTAAACTTTACATTATTCTGTAACTCAGACAACTTAATATCCTTTATTTGAATTGCACTCTGCAAATCATCTATCCGCTCAGACAAACATACCTGAGTCTCTGTTTTACCTTTTTTCAGGAACTAGATTCATACTTACCAAAGTAGGATAAACTTCATTCATGTAACACACGTTCCCTCTCTTGGCGGGAAATTACTTCATCAAGAAACAGATATTCTTGCACGTGCAAACGTCTCACCGATTTTGATGTTTCTTTTTCTTCCAAGTTCAATTCAATGATGCCGAAAATATGCTTTTTCGATTTCTTCTGAAGCTTGACTCAATAGTCAATGTTTGTGTTTCAATTCCCTCTCGGCAAGCGAAAGTAGAAATTATTCAAAAAAGTTCAATATTCGGATAAATTGAAGCGGGCTGGCTCGCCAAAATGTAAAAATATGAGTTATTACTGTATTAATAACTATATTTCATAATTCATATCGATGAGGGAAATTTCAAGAAAATTCGTAAAAATGTCCAAAATGTATTTAATAATAAAAATAGCAAAATATTACAAAAACAGAATGAAGAATATAAAGGTAGCATCGATAAGCTTCTTATTCTTGAAATAAAAATTGTATGAATGTATCTTTGTGTGTGTGCGTGTGTGTGTAAAATATATCAGTCTCCCTTCTCGTGTCAGCAGCCGGCGTGTCCGTCTGCCCAAAAACTGTTACAAGCTTTTTCCTAAAATCAGCCCATGAAAACAGCCCCACCTTCCTAAAAAGGCTGGCTTAAGGTTCATCTGAGCTATATGGTACTATAGAAAAACCGGGAACTTTCAATGAACAATTCCCCTCCCACCTTTCTTAAAGTTACTCTGTCCAACAGGATGTTGAAATACAAAACCATCTCTAATCAAAACATTCCATTGCTGGCAAAACTGCCTTGTTTTAAACATTTTAACTTTATACAATACAATTTTCCTATCTTCTAAATGTAAGATATAAAAATATTAGTAGATAGATTATATACGTTTAAAATGTACTTGTAATGTACTTTTTCAAGAAATATTGTAATATAAAGAAATAACTTTTGTCTTTAAGATAACATATTGAAGCTCTGTGTCTTTAAATGAGCATGTAACCTTATCTCTCACAATGGGGGGATGGTGTATGTTCAATTCACTCCACATTACAACCATATGTGGGAAGTTTTTTAAAAGTTTCAGACTAATTTCTACATATATATGTAGAAATCCTATATATATACTTATTTCACTTTATCCATATCTAGAATATATGATTATGCATATAAGCAAGTCAATTATTTTCTAACAGCAGCCAAACACCCCTACAGCTACACACAGCTTCTCCTGTCCCATAGAAGTTTATGGACATGAGAAAATCGGGCTTATACTGCTGGCTGGGCGGGCCGATTTTAAGGCAGGGGCCTGGAGCTGCAGCTCCATCAGCCCCTATGTTAATCCGGCCCTGACCACCATAAAAGACCACACCACCGCCAACTAGGGTGCCCACGTGTCCCGGATTGCCCGGGACAGTCCCGCAATTGGCAGCTCTATCCCGGGTCCCGGGCACCCTCATTCCGGGACAATACAGTGTCCCGGAATTGCACCCGGCCCTGGGTCGATCTAATGCCCCCTAAAATAGCCTTTGCATTATCTCCGTCGGTAACTTCTCAGCCTGTGGAGAACCCCTAGCTGACAGAGACCCTTCACCACCGCCGCTGGCTCAGTGCCCAAACTGGTTGCTACCTGCAGCCCGCTTGGCGTGTAGCAACCAGTGACGTCACAAGCTTTTATTTAGCATTTAGCTCCACCCACCTCCTCCCTGTATGTTCTGGAGTCCAGCCAGGCAGCGGCATGTAGAAGAAACTTCTGAGACAGACTGCAGTGTAGAAAGGCAAGTAAAATGCTCACTCACCAACATGACAGATCCATCGGGGTTAAAATCCTGTCAGATCTCCCCCAGCAGCCAGAGTTCTGTGCTAAACTGCCAGCACTTCAAAGAAACTCAGAGTGTGTGTCAGGCTGGAGATAGGGAGCCTCTCAGTGCACTGTGCAGAGGAGGGTCGGCAGGAGAGGACACTGACAGATGAGATTACACCCTCCGAGGGATGGAAGGAGGACACATCCTTAGATACTCGGGCAGAGTTCATGCTGGGACTTGAAATCCTTCACTTTTGGGGATGTGACCCCCCCCCCCAAAAGTGAAGAACTACAGGTCCCAGCATGAACCCCTCAGAGCTGAAGATGCTTCCTGCATCACTGCATTGCACACATGATAACTCCTCACACCCGGCCCTTCTGTCCTGCTGTTCACTGTCTCTTCGCTCCCACTACTTGTTTGCCTCTCACTACACCTGCAGCAGCCCCCCCCCCACCATCCCACTGTCCCCCTGTGCATCCCACTGTCCCTCTGTGCATTCCACTGTCCCCCTGTGCATCCCACTGTCCCCCTGTGCCCTGTGCATCCCACTGTCCCCCTGTGCATTCCACTGTCCCCCTGTGCATCCCACTGTCCCCCTGTGCATCCCACTGTTCCCCTGTGCATTCCACTGTCCCCCTGTGCATCCCACTGTCCCCCTATGCATCCCACTGTCCCCCTCTGCATCCCACTGTCCCCCTGTGCATCCCACTGTCACTCTGTGCATCCCACTGTCCCCCTGTGCATCCCGCGGTCCCCCTGTCCATCCCGCGGTCCCCCTGTCCATCCAACTGTCCCCCTGTCCATCCAACTGTCCCCCTGTCCATCCAACTGTCCCCCTGTCCATCCCACTGTCCCTCTGTGCATTCCACTGTCCCCCTGTGCATCCCACGGTCCCCCTGTGCATCCCACGGTCAAAAAAGACAAAAATCATATTTTTTTTTGGGGGGGGGGGGGGTGTCCCTGAATGGCAGTTTGGAAATGTGGTCACCCTACCGCCAACGGAATGCTGCCATGACATCTCTTGAAACCGCACCTGAAATAGAAGCATTAGTACAACCCAACACATTCAGGGAGGGTGGGTGGGAAACTTCTCCCTTCTGGCTCAATTCTCGAATGTTGCCCGGGAAAACCCCCCCCCGGGACTTAAATAAACTAAACCCCTCCCACCTGCTTGCTTTCCTTAACCCCACCCAGCTATCCACTTACTTTACCCTCTATACTTTAACCCCTGCTGTGCCCCCTTATCACTCCTGTCATGCTGGCCCTCTGCTATGCTCCTTTACTCTATGCTCGCTCCCGGGCCCTTCTTGACCAGTGTAGATAAGATGCACCCACCTTCATAAAGGCAGCCGCCCTTTATTGTACCCCACCACCTTATTCCCCATAATCTTACTTATAGAAACGAGACCACTCTTTAATTGGGGTATAACTGGCCATAGCAGCCTTTTATTAACAAATATAAAATATATATAAACTTTATTAACCATAACACAGAATATCAGTTCTCCCACCCGGTGGTCTTAAACGTCACCTCCCCATATAACTATGTTCCACTTTTACACTGCGGGCCTGCTATCGTACTAGGCCTCCGGCCGTGATAAACATCAGCCCGGTGACAACTCATTACCCGCAGTGTCCAGATTATCCTCTTCAGCTAATCCGTGTTAACTGTACACCAAGGGGGCCCATGGCACTATTGAGTCCCCAACACTTCCATCTCATGGGTTAGTTACCACCATAAAAGACCACACCACCGCCATCAGCTAACAAGGGTGACCCCCTAACCCTTGGGAGCTCCGCCAAACTCTCAGCGCCCTCTGTATCCCCTCCTGCAATCCCAGAGCCCAGAGATCGATACCTACGTCCGACAGATGCACTCCGTCCCCCCGAAGGTACAGCCCCACATCCTTCTCCAACTCCTGGTGTCGATCCACCAGACCTCCATTACGAATAATAAATTGACCCACCCTTTTGTTGACTTTAATGCGGGTTTTATTCAAGCGGTCAACCGACCTAGCCAATCTCCACGATTTCCTGGCCACGATATCGGACCAGACAATCAACATATTAAGGAAGGAAGTGCTCAGGCGCAGGAAGTCAATCTTCACATCCCTTATGAGCACCCTTGCGGGCCGGCCCCCCAGGTCGTTACCCCCAACGTGAAGTACCAACACGTCAGGCGGCCTGTCAAGGCGCGCAACGTGCTGCACTTCCGGTAAAACCCTAGACCACTTCATGCCTGGCCTACCTATCCAACGGATACATGCCTCATCCCTGGATATGCCTAATTGCCTGCCATTGGGTCTAATATCTGCCCGCCTAGCCCCCCAGAACACAAAAGAGTGGCCCAATATCCAGACGAGACCCGTCTGTGTTCCATCTGTAACAAAATGGAGAAAAACACAGATAACCCATGAAAATGTAACAACTAGCCACCAGCTTACAACCTTATATTTGCCGCCATTCCCACTCCTCCCTTTCAAGTTCCAAATCAATGGGCCGCTCTCTACTCGACCACCAAGTGAGGCCGAATGCATGTACGGAATCTCCGTGAGTCCCAACGGCCGATCTTTTTAACCGCATCTTCGTGTGGGTTGGCCACATCGTGCGGCCTCAGTAGCCGCCCCGATGCGGAAGGAGTGCGAAGCATACTGCGAACTATCCAGTCCGGCCGCTTTCAAACATTTCTTGAAAACTGCCACGAACTGAAACTTGGACAACGGAGAACCGTCCTCGTGAATGAGCCACACACCTTCCGCCGACGGGCGAACCCCCAGAAAATCCTGCACCGCCCTTACAGGGCACACAGGAGAATCCAGCAACGGATAAAGCTTCACCCTTACCCCTTTACCAATCTGATCCGTCTTGGACCGCCTAAGCAATACCTCCACTCCACCCCCTGTGAACACCACATCCCGGGCGCGCAAACCCCCCAGAACCCTTCTGGACGGACTCACTAGCTCACTTATCCGAAAGGCGCCAAAAAAGGCCAGCGAGAACGCTGCCCGGAACAAGGACACCTCGTAAGCTGAAGAGCATATCGTATCTAACTGACTCGCCAGCACCCTCAGGTTGCCAAAAGTCACCGGCCTCCTGACATCCTTCTGCCTTCGTGACCGACGATAGCCCTTCAGTGCTTGTCGAACACAAAATTCCTTCGTATGATCAACTGACCCTTGTAATTTGAACAAGAATGCCAGCCCTGCTAGCTTACGATCCATCGCCGAAACCGATACACCTCGTTCCAAGTTCCTTGCAACGAAATAGACGACTAACAACCTCAACTCAGCCGCTAGAGGATCCCCTCCGACCTGCCTGACCAACTTCCACCATTCGCTCCAAACCTTCTCATAAGCCCCCCATGTGGACTCACTCACCGACCCCCTGATCCATCCAGCGAGGACTCCTCGACAATTGACCACTTCCATCGGGGACACGGAACACCCTGTCGATCTGCAGCCGGCGCCAACTCCCGGAACCTGTCCCACTGAAAACGAGACAAGGCGTCAGCCAACGTGTTGTCTATCCCCGGGAGATGTACAGCATACAAAAATACATTCAGCTGTAGGCAACGCAGCACCAATTGCCGCAGCAGCTGAACGACAGGAAGTGACGATGCCGAAATGCGGTTGATGACTTGAACCACACCAAGATTGTCACAATTCAACCTGACCTTTGAAACCTTAAACGCCTCGCCCCAGACCTCAAGAGCCAGCACCACTGGAAACAATTCCAGCAGCACCAGATTTTTACATAGGCCCGCCTCAACCCAAGCGTTGGGCCAGGGCTCGGCGCTCCAGCGCCCCTGATAGTAGGCACCATATCCGGTAGACCCGGCTGCGTCTGTAAACAGTTCCAGATCCCAATTGCTCACCGGGCCTCTCATCCACAGCGATTTGCCATTATAGTGTGCCAAAAAAGTGTCCCACACCTTCAAATCATCGCGATGCTCCCTCGTGATGCGAATGAAGTGGTTAGGAGCCCTGGCTCCCGCAGTTGCTGCCGAGAGTCGTCGGCAGAAAACCCTGCCCATGGGAATGATACGACATGCGAAGTTCAGCTTACCTAGTAATGACTGTAGCTTCCTCAGCTGAATCTTGCGCAGACCTATTATTGCCCGAATCTCCTCTCTCAGAGCCAAAAGCTTCCCTTCCGGCAGTCGACACTCCATGGCCTCCGAATCAATGACTATCCCCAAGAAGCTAAGAGTAGTAGTCGGGCCCTCTGTCTTATCGGCCGCCAGCGGGATACCAAATGTACCCGCCATATGTTGCAAAGTGGACAACAGAACCATGCACACATTCTTCCCCGGTGGTCCCACGCAAAGAAAATCGTCCAGGTAATGAATTATAGAATTCAAGCCCGAAACGTCGCGGACCACCCACTCCAAAAAGGAGCTGAAGGTTTCGAACAGTGCGCAAGAGATTGAGCAACCCATAGGTAAACAACGATCGACATAGTACCTCCCTTGCCAGCAACACCCCAACAAATGGAAACTGTCGGGGTGTACCGGGAGAAGGCGGAAGGCCGACTCAACGTCCGCTTTTGCCATTAAAGAGCCCTTTCCGCAGCGGCGTACCCACCCTACCGCTGCATCGAAGGATGTGTATGACACCGTGCAGGCATCTGGGTCAATCGCGTCGTTAACAGAGCCCCCCTTTGGGAATGACAGATGGTGTATCAGCCGAAACTTATTCGGCTCCTTCTTAGGTACCACCCCCAAAGGGGAAATCACCAACCCCGGCATAGGTATCTCCTGAAACGGCCCAGCCATGCGACCCAGTGCCACCTCCTTCCCCAACTTCTCCCCCACCACCTCCGGGTGAAGCAGTGCCGATCGCAAATTCCTCGCAACCGGTGGAATGACAGTTAAAGCACTAGGGATTCTAAAGCCCTCTGCGATTCCCTCCCGCAGCAGCCGGGCAGCCGCCCGGTCTGGGTACCTATTTAGAAAAGGTTGCATCCTTTCCCCCTTCACCGGCGTCGTCCCTTTTGTTGCCAAACTCTCCGGTGCGTCCCTTCCCCTTCTTAAAGCAGCGAGATCCTAGATGAGATCCACCGCAACTGGAGCACTCGTGTTTGAAACGGCAGGTGCTTCCAAACTTACATGTGCCCTCACCATATTGCCAGCAGACTCCCCATTTTTTAGAGGCCGGCTGTCCTGGGGCTGATGAACCCCCGGCCCCTCCTGAAAAAAACTGATTGGGAGCCCGTGCTGACGACATCAACCTCATCCAGAGGCTGATGTCCTTGTGGTCCCAGCGCAGAGATGGACGTACCGCTCTGCGTTGTCTAAACTGCTCATCGTATCTGAGCCAAGCAGTACCTCCGTACACCCTGTAAGCCTCACCTATCGCGTCCATGTAGCAGAATAACGCCGAACAATGTTCGGGGTTCTTCTCGCCTATAACACTCGCCATAATGGCGAACGCCTGCAGCCAATTCGCAAACGTGCGCGGGATTAGTCTATAGCGGCGCTTTTCTTCGTCCTTTTTCTTGCTATCGTCCGGTTTGACCCTATCCAGGTTAAACTTCTCCAATGGCAAGAGGGAAAAAATTTCCACGTACTCACCCTTCACGATTTTTTCCCTGACCTCCGTTTCCAAATGCGATCCCAGTGGCCCTTCAAAGCAGACATAGA
The DNA here is from genome assembly GCA_028564925.1 of Lithobates sylvaticus. Classification (NCBI taxonomy): domain Eukaryota; kingdom Metazoa; phylum Chordata; class Amphibia; order Anura; family Ranidae; genus Lithobates; species Lithobates sylvaticus. Next base: position 320,493,557 of record CM053030.1, read on the forward strand.
CCTCGCATTTCGCCGCGTCCGCGATGCGAACCACATCCGTCCTACCTCCGCTCTCCAGCGCTGTATCTGCCTTCTTTCCAGCCTTCGCCACCGTCGGGGGTGGGGAAACACCCAGCAGTGAAACTGTCCCAGTGGGGGCCACTGACGCCGCCGCCACCGGGAGTGGCGTGCCTGCGGGCAAACCCCCCCATTCGTAAGGGTCCCATCAATTGGCGGTACCCACACAGCTGCCTGCGGCGCCCGGCCACTCATGTCTTGCGCAAATCGCTGCACAAGGTCCCGCAAACCCCCTAACAATGCCTGTAAGTGTGTGTCAGTACCCACGGGGGGGAGCTCCTCCCCCTGGCCCGTGTTCCGACGTGGCCTAGAGAGACAGCGGCCCACCCATTGCGGTCCCTGACACCCCCGCGGCAATTACCCCCGTTAACCCCTGCATTGCTGAATATATTGACATATTAGAAACAGAAAAGGACTTACCGGGCCGACCAGGTGGTGTCCCTGCCGCCGCTGCTCCCGCCTCCACCGTTGCCGGACGCTCCTGCCGATCTTCAGTCTCAGACCCACTCAACTCACCCTCGGACCGATATCCGGGCGTCTGCACGGGCTCCGTGTCATCCGATCCTGGTGAAGAGGGCCCAGCTGCAGGTGTTCCATCACTGTGCTGGCCCCGCCCCCCTTCATTGGCTCCTCCTGCCGTCCACTGCTTGCCTGGGGCTCTGGATACTGTGCTGCTGGGCTGCCTTCGTCCGCCATCTTGTTTGCCTGGGGCTCTGGATATAGCGCTGCTGGGCTGCCTGCGTCCGCCATCTTGGATCCCCCTGGGCACCTGAGAACCGCCGGCCGGATATGGGAAAAGCCCTGCGGTCGTGGCCTGTTGTCTCCCACGCTGACGCCTCCCCCTCACAGCCGTAGCAGGAGAGGGGGTGCCCGTATTCGCCCGCTGACTCCGCCGAACGGGTGGGGGGGAGGCGCTTGTGCGCGCCGAGGCCCCGCCCACGAGCTCCGCCTGTGACGAGGATTCCGTCCAGGCCCGGGACCGGCGGAAACGGGGAGTCGTTTCGCCGGCGGGCCTGACGGGTCCCGCGCTGGGGGGCTCCTAGCTTGGCGCGATGCTCTGGGGGACGTATCAGGGGAAAAACGCTTCGGAGGCCGAGACCTCCGAGCGCGTGGGATGTCCCGACCCCCCGCCTCAGCTCCTGTCTGATCCCTTATAAGCGGTGCCACTTGCCTTTGTAGCCAGTCCAGTCCATGGCAAGCAGCAGCCGCTCGTAGCTGGGCAAATAGACTTTCAACGTCCGCCATTGCTGGGATGCAGGTTAAACTAAACTTCTCCCTTCTGGCTCAATTCTCTAATGTTACCCTGGAAAACCCCCCCGGGACTTAAATAAACTAAACCCCTCCCACCTGCTTGCTTTCCTTAACCCCACCCAGCTATCCACTTACTTTACCCTCTATACTTTAACCCCTGCTGTGCCCCCTTATCACTCCTGTCATGCTGGCCCTCTGCTATGCTCCTTTACTCTACGCTCGCTCCCGGGCCCTTCTGTCTGTTGCTATGTTTGATGCAGAATGATCTACAAGATCCAACTCTACTCTTTCTGGAAAGAAAGGTATATATTATATATATTTTTTTCTTTATTTTATTTATTTATTTATTTTACTTTGAAGCTCCAAGAGCTTGAATCTCTGATAACCTTCTGCTTAAAGTTTTTGTGATTGATACTGCTTTGTAAGTGATGGCTAAATGGATAAACTGATACGAGATCCAGCAACTGCAATCGATCTTTTCTTCCTTGGTGACTGACTCCTCACGACTGCCCTCAAAAGTTGTGCAAACTGAAGGATTCTTGGTCCTTTCAAATGTGTTATTGCCAATATAGCCCACACTCGTGAGCTATGTGAGGATAGGCTAAGGCCTGGAGGAAGAATACAACAGCTGACACTGGAAGGGCAGTAGGATCAATGTCTCGCCCTACCAAGAAAAAAAGCAAACTTGTTCCAGAATTAGACCTAGATGTTGTAGAATGTCTTCTCACACACAACAAAAGTAGAGATCACTCTGGAGTGAAACTGGAGCAATCAGAGTTGCCCATCCTCCCCCTTTAGTGCCCCTGCTTGCAGCCCCAGTCTGCGCATGTTATAGAGGGGAAATGTCTTCTGTATCCTGAAATGAATGGCCAGGGAAAACCGAGGGCCTCCTGGTCAATATGGAGAACTGGCTATGACAAATATGTTCTCCCTTGACAGCCTCAAGGGAAATCTCATTTACGGGAAATGTTGGGGAAAATATATAGGTTAGATTGCAGACCCAGGGAGAGACCAGAGCATCTGCCCCTTGCGCCTTGGAGGAGGCCTGAGGAGGTCTGTCTGTGGTAGGCCCCCAACCAGCTTAGAGAAGACCTTGGATGTAGATGTAGACCCAGGGGTGGTGCAAGGGTTTTTGACACCCTAGGCAAAACCTAATTTTTTCACCACCATCGGCTCCACCCCCCTTTACAAGGCGGCGCTATACAGAAAGCATTGACTCTGCTTCCTCTAGCGCTGGCTCCAGTGCTGCGCTTCTAATTACACTACCGGTCAGACTTAGTTGTATTCTGCAGCCTGCAGAGCATGCAGACGCGGAGGGAAACCAGTGGCCAAGCGCCCCTAGGCAGCAGTGTGCCCTAGGCAGCTGCCTAGTTTGCCTAGTGGTAGCACCGGCCCTGTGTAGACCCACTCGTGCTCTGGGAAGCTTGTATTCGTTCAAAAGAAAAATATCCTGGGAGGTAAACTGCTTCCTGAAATTTTGCTGGTGATCTGCCCCAGGTGTTATGGGTTTCACCTCTCTCAATAGCATATTGCTGCAGAGTTTCATACTGGAGCTGAACATAGGCGACTGCTGCCCTGTTGCTAAACTGCAGGGAGATTGGTCCTCCTTGACTCTGTGTAGTGAGGCCAAAGTGCATAAAAGGGCTGTTTGAACCCACAGCGCATTCAAGATTATCCTCCTTGGCTAGGAAGCTCCAATTGCCTTGACCGAAAGTCCCTCGCAATGCATCTACCCGGCTGTCTTGCAGACATGATTTGTCGCAAATTCTCCAGTCTAAAAGGTCCTAACGGACCGAGACATCCTTAAGTTCTTTTCATCACCGCTGAGCGCTACTCATACTGAGTAACACTTATTAACTGTGTTCTATCCTGTTTCCTCCCTCGCACTAAGAATTCTAGATGAAATTTGCGCAGGTGCCCATGCACCCCAGAAATCATCTATATGCATGATGACGTTGTGCCCAGATGACAGGCACTGAGAAGCCATCAAACAAGCGGAAGTATTCATCCTCAGAAATCTATTCCTGACTATCACCACTTCCTCTGATTGAAATAAAACAGAGGAACTAGCAGAGCACCCCCGGGTACACCAACCATTGGGATGGAGAAAGTTGGCTTTGTTTTCCCTCTAAGGTGTGAGGCTGATGATTCAGCAACAGCCTCCAGCCATGTGGTTATACTGTTTAATGGACTCCGTCTTAAAGAACTCAAAGAGGGCCCCACAGGGTTCAACCTCTTCCGATCTGCGCATGGACACTAACCAACATCTCCTGCGAACCCCAAACAGGATTGGGTAGAAAACGTGCAAACCCTCTTGAGTCTGAGGTGTCTGTAAGCAATGTAGCAGTCCACCCACTGTTGTGGTGGACTTGGCAGCTTCGTGGAAGAGAGGAGCAGTGAGGAATCTCCCGAAGTGACCATGAGTGTCTGATACCTTCATCCAACATGCCGTCCAGAAACCAGTGAAGCGTGCCTTCTAGGTCTTTTTTTTTCAAATCTTTTATTTATTTCACAGGACAGGAGTAACACAAAAATACATCTTGTTTAAGAATACAGCAATATATGAAATTATAATGTCCCATCAAGCACCTAATATTCTTACTTTCCTCTATCTTGAGGACTACTACCTCAAATTGTATCCCAGTACCTCCTTGCCCTATACTTTTTTCTCCTATTTAACCAAACGTAAAAACCTATCTCTAAAAAAAAAAAAAAAAAAAAAAAAAAAAAAAAGGGATCATACACATATATATATATGTATATGTAAAATATATATATAGAGGGGGGGGGGAAGCGGGAACCCCGAGCACACTCCCACCGAACTGCCCGTGCACCTACTTTTCCCTTTCTCCACGCATGCCTACTTAACTTGCCCTTATTTAGTCCACTACATCGCCTTCAAACGAGGGCCCCACAGGGTTCAACCTCTTCCGATCTGCGCATGGACACTAACCAACATCTCCTGCGAACCCCAAACAGGATTGGGTAGAAAACGTGCAAACCCTCTTGAGTCTGAGGTGTCTGTAAGCAATGTAGCAGTCCACCCACTGTTGTGGTGGACTTGGCAGCTTCGTGGAAGAGAGGAGCAGTGAGGAATCTCCCGAAGTGACCATGAGTGTCTGATACCTTCATCCAACATGCCGTCCAGAAACCAGTGAAGCGTGCCTTCTAGGTCTTACCTTAAGAGTCTGGGCATGCACATGTGTGACTGGCTCACTTATTCCCCCAGAAGTCTGCACCAAGACACAAGCCAGAACCTCGGCATCCACTGTCACAAAAATCTAATTTTTGGCAATACACTTCTAATAGGAAAACATATGTAAAGGGATGCAGACCCTGACACTCTCCTCAGAGTCCTGCAGGTGCAGCAGCTGGTTGATAATTATTAAACCATTCCCATTAGACTCCCCCAGCACATGGGCTGGTTATTGCTGGTCTGCCGGCATCTGCAGATGCTACAGTATGTAGGAGCAGGTTGACCATTAGCTTGTTCAGAGTATACAATTTTGAGATCCTGTTTATACGAGCATTTTTCTCAAACCCCCTTCATTCTTCCCCACTTTTGTTTCTAGGAAGCAATACGCAGCCCAGGGTCTCAACCATATGGCCTCCCTAGCCGCCAAAGTGCTCTTTTAGTGGCTATACAAGCAACTAGGAGGGACTTCCTGGTCAGCCTCCATATTTTGAATAGCAGACTGCTGCATCTGTAATAAATGTAACAATGACCCAGGCCCCCTTCAGTCCAATGAGAACCTCCAGAGCCATGAGTTGTCAACATCCCTCCACATAGAGTGGGTTGTAAGGCATAGTAGGTGCAGAGCATGTCTTTGGATTGTGTTGAGAAACCCACACAGGGAGAAGAAATAAACATCAAAACAAGTATTAGCATGTTGGGGAATTGAACCAGCAACCCCAGTCCTACTAGACAGAATTGTCACCCACTTAGCCAGCAGGCAGCCTCTGCAAAGTAGATTCATGGGCACCAGACACCTGTGCCACCTGTCCAGGATTCACCCGGACAGTTCGGATTTTGAATCATGCGTCAGTCCACCTGAGACCCGGACATATTACCCAGACCTGGCTGTGGCTCCCCAAGTAACCGAGATAGTCATATACAAAACTGTTGCTGTTGTAGGTGGCTGTTTGGCCTCACTGAAAGGTGATGATGTCAGCAAAGGCAATTTGGCCACACCCACTAGAGCGCTCTGTGCATTACATTACTACTCTCCTTGGGGCACCCAAATGTGTCTGTGCAACGCCAACCTGGCAGACTCCCAGACTACTACAGGACAGCCACGCAGGGAAAAGCATCCAGCAAGATGCCACATCTGCACGTGAACAAGTACGCTGTCTCCTATGGCAACAGTCTCCAATACAAGTGTAACAGTTGCTCCGGGTAATTAAGGCAAGTCCAAAACAGAATCTTGTGCCATTCTTATCAATAATAAAGACATTTTGGTATAAAAAACGAAGAAGGGGGGTTTTTAGCCAACCTATCGGACTATCACGGTACCTGAACGGATGTATGTCTCAATACCTGGTATTGAGACATACATCCGTTCAGGTACCGTGATAGTCCGATAGGTTGGCTAAAAACCCCCCTTCTTCGTTTTTTATATCTAAATTCAGGACGAGGTACCCCCCCGAGCTTATCTACATCTTTCTATAAAGACATTTTGGCATTACCTGTTAGCTGCATACTTCTCCAGGCAGTGTCTACTCACCAGCCTTCCTGGCATAGATACTGCGTCACAGGCCCTGCAGACATCTTGCTGGGGCGCTGGCTCTGGGGAAGAGGAGCAAAGACGTCTTCCTTGGAGCTCTTCTCCTGAGTGGGAGCGCCATCCGGGCTATGCTCCTCTGAAGAACGTCCGCCTTGCCTTGGCCCGGCCATCTTGAGAGCGTGGGCGTGCGGGGCTAAAGCAAATCAAAGCCAATCCGCATGAGAGGGCACTCTTTTTCCTGAAAACTTACCAATATGGTGGTCCCCACCCTAGTTGTTGAGGGTCTTTATATGAGCGTTAACTGACTCTTTATCTGTGGAGAAATGGGACGGCCAGCTGAGGTGAGGATAGCTGAAAAGTGTAGATATAGGAGAAAGGATTCCACTTTCCTTTTTTTTTTTTTAATTTATCTACATATACTTACATATGTACACATATACAAACATACCCACACACACACATACATTGCAGAGGGTCAGTCTGGGGCGGGTTAGGAAAGGGTTAATTAAAGAGGGTAGGAACCTTCAGCCCTGATTAGGCCCCTTTCACACTGGGGCGGTTTGCAAGCGCTATTGCGCTAAGAATAGCGCCTGCAAACCGACCCGAAACAGCTGTTGCTGTTCCTTCAGTGTGAAAGCCCGAGGGCTTTCACACTGAAGCGGTGCGCTTGCAGGACGCTCAAAAATGTCCTGCAAGCCGCATCTTTGGCTCGCTATAGGAGCGGTATATTTACCGCTCCTATAGCGCCCGGTCCCATTGAAAACAATGGGGGAGCGCGCCGAACCCGCCCGCAAAACGCCGCAATAGCGGCGGTTTGCGGGCGGTATTGACCCTTTTTCGGCCGCTCGCGGGGGTAAAAACACCCCGCGAGCGGCCGCAATGCGCCGCTAAAACGCCGGTAAAGCGGCGCTAAATATAGCGCCACTTTACCGCCAGCGCCCCCACCGCTCCAGTGTGAAAGTAGCCTTACTGTCAGCTGAGCTGAAGATGTCAGAGGAGTTGTGTGTTTGGAGAGAGAGACACACAGCAGTCAATGTAAGGATTCATTTGCTGGGGTAAGTAAAACCATATATAAAAAAAAAAACTGTATCTCAGACTAGAGCCATGTACTTTGTCTATATATCAGCCTGTTGGTTAAAGAGACTGAACCTTTCCTATCTCTGCACCTGTGTGACAAGACAAGCCTGTCTTTTTATTCTGTCAGTTTATTTTACTGAACCGGCATTTCACCCCTCTGATCCCCTACAATACATACATGTATTTACACCCCCACACATATGCATACCCACACATCCACATATTTGGTAATGAAGGACATGAAGGAGACACAAGGGGCAAAGAGAGAGATAAAGCATAGCTGGCCCCCCCTATATTACACAAGTGCTGCAGTTATCAATTTTAAAAGCAGATTTCGTTCCTAAAGAGGAAACACTGCAGGGGCCCCAATAAGACCCACAGAAGGGATTCCCAGGCTTTTTAGCCTGAGCGCTGGGACTTCGCACTGGGAGAGGCTTGAACCCAGCCGGATGCTGCACAGAGGTAGAGGGGGGGACATAGTACTGCTTACTCTTCACTGATGCGTTGAGGTATGAGGAAAAAAAAGAAGAAATAAAGAATGGGGTGGGGCCTAACTAGGCCTTATATTTATGCTATTCACTGGTCCTGAGGGAGTGGTCAAGAGGTGGAGCTCTATCACTAGTATGCTGCCATGTTGGCGTCAGGAAAAAAATTTTTCATTTACTTCAATGGGGAAACTCGCTTTGATATGCGAGTACTTTGGATTACGAGCATTCTCTTGGAATGGATTATGCTCGTAATCCGAGGTTCCACTGTATATATATATACACACACACACACACACACACACACACATACACACACACACTGATCAGCCATAACATTATGACCACTGATAAACAGGTAAAGGGAATATCTTGTTACAATGGCATCTGAAAATTGGTGGAATATATTAAGCAGCAAGTGAACATGTTGTCCATGAAGTTGATGTGAAAGCAAAAAAAAAATGGGCATCGCAGTTTGTTGTGTATGGGGCTTTGAAGCCCATGGTGACCTGTGTCCACAGCCAAAAGCTTCTACAACGGTCACATGAATATCAGAACTGGACTACGGAGCAATGGAAGAAGGTGGTCTGGTCTGATGAATCACGTTTTCTTTTACAACATGTGGATGGCCGGGTGGGTATGCGTCACCTGGGGAAGAGATGGCACCAGGATGCATTATAAGAAGGCAAGCCGGCAGAGGTAGAGCGATGCTTTGGGTAATGTTCTGCTGGGAAACCTTGTGTCTTGCCATTCATGTGGATGTTACCTTGGTGTCCTTGCCTCAATGGGTCAGGGCTGTTTTAGCAAAAGGGGCCATACTCCATATTAGGTGGGTGGTCATAATGTTATGGCTGATCAGTGTGTGTGTGTGCACACACAGTATATCTGAGATTATATATATATATATATATATATATATATATATATATATATATATATATATATATATATTATTTTATTTTTTAACACAATGGGGAAGAAAATCTTAACACACTGAAACCTAATTCTTCCCTCCTCAGCGCTCAGGGCTTAAATTCACCAATGGAAAAATAGCATACTAAAACATCAAAACAGTAATAGTGTGCAGATGCAGCAGCCGCTAAAAATCATTTAACATGTAAACATCAGTAATAAGAAAATTTTAAAACATTCATAGAATTATTAAAATCAACAATCACAGCAGCGATATGAGCAACGTGCACCGTTGCCAATATCATGAACAGTTCATTGAAAAGTTCACACAAAAAACTATTAAATTAGTCACAGAATCAGACACATATAAATAAATATCATCAGGAGATATAGGAGAGTTTGTGAGAAAGTTGAATGGGTGAATCTTATCAAAGACGGCGAGTGCACCTATCACCGCTGCTATCCGCACCGTGCTCCACACGTCCCCTTAGGGGGTTAAACTCACCAAAAGACTTAACAAATCAGTATCTCCACGTCTATTCCAGTCTCCAGACATCCAATCAGCCTCAGCACATAGATAGGGGACAAAAACAGACTCCACATCGGGCAGATCCATATGACTATTTTATTGTGCGACTTTAAAAAAATTTGCAGATAAAACTTCCGTACATGTAACACTTATGGTCCCACTTTAAATTTCCAGCTTGGTGTTTTTAATGCCAGTAATGGCCTCTTAATGGATCTATTAAACAGTCTCTGTGCTGCAGGAGTGTAAAACGAAACAACTCACTGCTTTGCACTGTGTCCTCCTGGCTCTCCCCGCTGTATCAGTGGAACGCAGCGTGCGTCACGTCACTTCCGGTCGCCGTCAGACCAATACCTGACCGGTTTCGTCTCTTAGACTTTGTCAAAGGGGCGTGGTTTTACAGCGCGGCGTCCCGGTGTTGTATCATTATCCGTCCCCCATCACGAAGTGTCCGAGGTGTACTGCACATGCGCAGTACACAGGACACCCTGATTCCGAAAATTGCCAAGGATGAACGGCGCCTGCGCCGTGAGTCCACTTTCAAGCCCCACCATCCAAGTGGACATACAGTTAGAATATAAAAGAGCCGAGCGCAGCGAGGCCTTGCCCGAAGCGTGGCGAGCGAAGCGAGCCCACGAGGGGCCCTCTAAGTTTGACTAACCCTATGTCCGCTTGGATGGTGGGGGCTTCACCTCGACTCACGGCGCAGGCGCCGATCATCTTCCGACAATTTCCGAAAATCTTCTTGATCCGTACTGCGCATGCGCAGTACACTTCGGACACCTAGTGACAGCCGGACACTTGGTGATAGAACACCGGACTATATAGCTCATTAACCCCACCTCCTAATTTAACTCCTTATAGCCTCTGAAGACAGCAAATGATGCACAGCGGCAATCAGAGGCTCACCTATACACCAAGCTGTAAATTTTTACAAACAACAGTCGGTCTAATAGGCAATTATAAGAGGTGGCAGGTAATCTCATATCATAGGTATTAAAATACAGTGGTGTGAAAAAGTGTTTGCCCCCTTCCTCATTTCCTGTTCCTTTGCATGTTTGTCACACTTAAGTGTTTCAGAACATCAAACCAATTTAAACAATAGTCAAGGACAACACAAGTAAACACAAAATGCAATTTGTAAATGAAGGTGTTTATTATTAAAGGTGAAAAAAAATCCAAACCATCATGGCCCTGTGTGAAAAAGTGATTGCCCCCCTTGTTAAAACATACTATAACTGTGGTTGTCCACACCTGAGTTCAATTTCTCTAGCCACACCCAGGCCTGATTATTGCCACACCTGTTCACAATCAAGGCATCACTTAAATAGGAGCTGCTTGACACAGTAAGGTCCACCAGAAGATCCTTAAAAGCTACACATCATGCCGAGACCCAAAGAAATTCAGGAACAATTGAGAAAGAAAGTAATTGAGATCTATCAGTCTGGAAAGGGTTATAAAGCCATTTCCAAAGCTTTGGGAATCCAGCGAACCACAGTGAGAGCCATTATCCACAAATGGCGAAGACATGGAACAGTGGTGAACCTTCCCAGGAGTGGCCGGCCGCCCAAAATTACCCCAAGAGCGCAGCGACGACTCATCCAAGAGGTCACAAAAGACCCCACAACAACGTCCAAGGAACTGCAGGCCTCACTTGCCTCAGTTAAGGTCAGCGTTCATGCCTCCACCAAAAAACAATAAAATAGTGCAGCGCAAACATGAAAATAAAATATAAAATGTACCACAGGAATAAAATAAGTCCAGAAGGCAATCAGTCTCAGTATAAAGTGCTAGTGCAAAATAGCAGCTTCCTAATTACAGTGACACACTCCAAGGAGAGATCTGTGATAGTGATCAGTTCAGGAAACAAATCCAAGTCAATCACAATGAAAGGTGCTAGTGCAAATTAGCAGCTAATGGTGACAAATGGTGACACAATCCAGAGAAATTTCTGTGGTGGTGGTCCCTTTAGATAGAGTAATGATGGCCCCTCACCTCCCTGCTTCGACCTGCAATAGGTCACAAAGCAGTATGCAGCTAAGTCAGACTCTGGTCTCCAACCGTCAGGAATCGATCATAGACGCTACCAACCAGGCCCACAATGGTATCCAGCATACATAAGATGAAAAAAGGAAGGGGACAACCTAGTGCTCTCTGTATTGATTTATAGATTTATTGCACATGCAAAAAAAACATAGGAAAAGACACTCACATTAGCCTGCACTCAGTCCCGAGTGCAGGCATTGAAGGTAATGAGATCCAAAATGGCCGCGGGTGGCGTCACTCGTGCTCCCTGTCCCTCGTACGCGTTACGTCCGAAAGGACTTCCTCAGCGTGGGGCAGGGTAGCTACGAGTGGTCCCGCTGTGGCTATATGCTGTGGAGATGGGTCCGGGACCGATCGTGGACCAATCAGGTCCCGCGGTTCGTTTAGACCAATCACAGCCCTAAGAGGCTATCACATGGCTTTTGTGTTGTGGACATGTGAACCGCCGACGGGCCAATCGGGTCCCGCGGTTCACCTAGTCCAATGACAGCGTCCCAAACACATCACATGACTTTCATGTGTGTATTGAATGACGCTGTCGAGCAGAAACTATGGTGAAGAGGGCGGGAGTATTCTGATGCAATGACGAGCGGTTGCCATGGAAAAGTAGGCGGCAACCTAATGATAACACAGGCTGCATAGGACTTTGAAACATTGCAGCCTGACATTTAAAGACACATTGCAGGATTGTCCAATTAATTAAACCAGCTATAAATAATCTGCTTAAAAAGAATAGGAAATGTCAGTAGATACCAATTGTAGCTGACATCCTATAGAGCATTAGAATATATAATTAAAACAATAGCGATTAAAGGGACACTCCGCCTGAAACCATAGTAGTGCATAAATAAAAATAATTCCAACAGCCATCACCCCTAAAATAGAGGGTTATTATATACCTTATAATTATTAAAACCTGAACAAGAGTGATGTCATTCAGCAGCCATTTTGGAAATAGACCATATTAATACATACATAATTATACATTTAAAAACATGATCATAGAACATCCAATAAAAAAAGATTAAAATACCTGATAGATAAATTTAAAAGTATCAACATATATATTATAATAATATATATAATAATATTATAAAAAATATATATAAAATACACATGTCACATTAAAAATTAAAAATTAATATATAATATATAGGAGATAAAATATATCAAAAATTAATTAGTATGTCATCTATTGGAAATAAAACAATTGAGGTCAAAATCTACGTTTAACCCTGCAGGCGTCATAACTTTCATTTCATAGATCCAGAAGGATTCTCTGCGACTAAGTTGTCTTATATAGTGACCTCCTCTCCAGTGTTTGGGGACTTTTTCGATTCCCCAAAATTTAAGACATTTGGGGTCCCTCTGATGACAATTTCTGAAGTGCCTAGATACACTGTGTGTTTTAATGCCTCGTTTAATGTTACTAATATGTTCCCCAACACGCACATGCAGGGCTCTAGAGGTGCGACCTACATATTGTAGGCCACAATCACACTCTAACATGTACACAACGCCAGTTGTGGTACATGTGATCAGTTCTTTAATACTGTATTTTTGCTCAGTGGTATTAGAGGTGAAATCTTTACGTTTTTTCGTGTTATTTTTGGCATGTTTGCAGGTTGCACACTTTCCACACGCATAAAAACCAGATAAAAAATTAAAAAGCTTGTTAACGCTAGTTTTAGGAGGGTCTATGACCCCAGGGGCCAAACTATCCCGCAATGTAGGAGCCTTGCGGTATATAAATAGAGGACGGTCTGGGAGTGCTGGTCCTAAAATTCTATCATATTTTAGGATGGGCCAATGTTTGGCGATAATACGTTCAACTTTTTTGTGTTGAATACTAAAATCCATAATAATTTTAAATCCCTGTGTACCATCTGTCGACTCTGGATTTTTTATTTTATCTGCTACAATGGAACTCCTGTCAGTAGTCCTGGCTCTTTCTATTTCCGCATCTATTTCTGTCTTGGTATAACCTTTTTGTTTAAAGCGTTCTGACAGAATTTTGGACTGAGTTAAAAATTCATTTTCCTCGGTGCAATTCCTGCGTAGGCGGATGAACTGCCCTCGAGGAATATTGCAGAGCCATAGTCGATGGTGGCAGCTACTCAGAGGAATATAAGCATTGCGATCGGTTGGCTTAAAATGATTCCTAGTCTGGAATCTGTCATTTTTCTTATATATCTCTAGATCTAGGAAGGTGACCTGTTGTTTATCCACTGTCCAGGTGAGTTCGATATTTTTGTTATTAAGGTTAAGTTTATTCATGAATATCTGGAGACTCGGCTGGTCTCCCTCCCAGATCATGATGATGTCATCAATGTAGCGTTTAAAACATACTAACTGGGATGGATGATCATTAAAAATAACTTCCTCCTCCCAGTGGGCCATGAATAAATTAGCCACACTGGGAGCAAATCGGGCTCCCATTGCTACCCCTCTTGTTTGTAGAAAAAAGTTTCGATCGAACCAGAAATAATTGTTTAACAAACAAAAATCTAAACATTCCAACAAAAACTGCACATGTTCACATGAGAGATCGGTTTCAACTAATGCCCACTTAACCGATTCCATTGCTGCCGTGTGATCGATAATGGTATACAGGGATCCCACATCAGCAGTAATAAGTATACTGTTCTCAGTGCATCGTAGTTCATCAAGGATTTGGATTATTTGTTTAGTGTCTCGTAGGTATGCTCGCATTTTTGTTACCAAAGGTTGTAGAAAAAAATCTAGATATTGGCCTAACCTGGAAGTGACTGAGTCGATACCATTGACTATCGGACGTCCCGGAGGTTGCGTGGTACTCTTATGTAATTTGGGTAAAAAATAAATAATGGGGGTCCTACAATAAAAAGGGTCAAGGTATGATGCTTCCTTATTATTTAGTATACCCATATTTTTACCTTTTTCTATTAATGCATGTAATTTATTTTTAAATAAAAACATAGGATCCCCAGGCAAAGGTCTATAGGTATCCTGATCACTTAATAGTCTCATCATTTCAGTATGATAGTACAGTTTACTCATTACCACTAACCCTCCTCCTTTATCCGCAGGTCGGATAACGATGTCATTCCTCTGTTCTAGGGAAGTAATCCCTCGTTTAATTTGTTGCGAGTCTCTGACCTTTTTAATTTTCAGGTTATCAAGATCACTACAGACCATATTTTTAAAAACATCTAGATGACGATTGTCATTAGAGGGAGGATTAAAAACCGATTTATTCCTAAGGTTGGAATGTGTATTAGTACTATCCTGTGATACAATCCTCTGGACTGGGTCTGTTAGAAAATATTTTTTCATATTCAAAGTCCGTATGAATTTCTGTACGTTAATATAAGTCTGGAATTTGTTCAAATTCCGGATAGGGGCAAATTTGAGACCCCTATCGAGGACCTTAGTCTCATCTTCTGTCAATGTTACCCCACTAAGGTTGTAGATCCCCGCTCCTATCGGGGTCTTTGCCTTTTGGGCTCGTCTCCCCCCCCTACATCCTCTCTGTTTTTTCTTTTTAATGTGGATTGGGTGGTGCTTGATGCGCCTTGTGGGTATATTGGTGGTTGTTCTCTCCAATCCCCCATCCAAGTGGGAGTTTGCGGTGGAGGATCCCTCCAAGGGATCCTCTCCTGCCCTAAAAAATGGTTGTTAATAATAGGTTGATTGTCCCATTGTTCCTGAAGGGGGGCATAATAATTGTAGGTGGGTACTGGGGGTTCTCTGGTTTGGTAATTTCCCCTCCCCCTCTGCTGTCCTCTCCCTCTGTTTACTACAGGCTTCCATGTAGTATCTATATAGTTGGTGGGGTGCTGGGCATAATTATTAGAGTTAGCGGTTTGGTTGGGTCTATTTTGACCTCTTCCTCTCCCTCTACCTCTTGCTCTATGGCCGCCCCTCCCCCTTTGTTTAGGAGTATCATTTGTATTTTGTGTCCCATACTGACCATTCGTCCACGGACTTTCTTGATTGTAAATAGGGACTGGGGGGACATTACTACCTACCTCCATGCTATCCAAAGTGGTAGGGTCAAGATTAGACTGTGCTACAGTACTGCCTTGCCATTTAAAAATTTGTTCCCCTCCAAAGTCTTTCAAGTCTCTCAAGAATTTCTTTCTTTTTTTGTCCTGGGTTTCTTTGTCCCATTTAATAAGTTTGGTTTTAAGATCACCTGATAGTTGGATAAATTCAGGAGTATCTTTAAAACTTTCGATACGGTCAGTATTTTCTTTAATTTGGCTTTCTAACCACTTCTTTTTCCTTTGCTTACGCACAAGGAGTAACCTGAGTAGTTCAAAGCCCTTTGCTACAAAAAAGTCACCCCATTCCTTATTGGACTCTTCATCGACAAGACCATCGTTGGGGGGTAAATCCCACCGCAGCCTTCTAGGAATGATCTTGGCTAGCAAATACTGCTCAAAAGATACTATATCCCACCAGGCTTTGATTTTCTTCTCAAATAAATATCCAAGTTTTCTAAAGGTGGTTCCCAAATCTCCTTGGTTGGAGTAATTGGGAATTTGGGAGAAAACATCAGTAAGAATGATTTCCCTACTCTCCACATACGAAAATACATCCATTTGACTGCTGCTGAGTATAATTGAATTAGTTGGCAATTATAAATAAAAAGAGAGTACTCAGCGCTGTCAGAACAACAGATAAAAGTAAAACGAAGATGCTTGCTGCAACTTAGGTTAATTCAAAAAATACCTCATAAGCATAAAACAATAAAATAGTGCAGCGCAAACATGAAAATAAAATATAAAATGTACCACAGGAATAAAACGAGCCCAAAAGGCAAAGACCCCGATAGGAGCGGGGATCTACAACCTTAGTGGGGTAACATTGACAGAAGATGAGACTAAGGTCCTCGATAGGGGTCTCAAATTTGCCCCTATCCGGAATTTGAACAAATTCCAGACTTATATTAACGTACAGAAATTCATACGGACTTTGAATATGAAAAAATATTTTCTAACAGACCCAGTCCAGAGGATTGTATCACAGGATAGTACTAATAGTACTAATACACATTCCAACCTTAGGAATAAATCGGTTTTTAATCCTCCCTCTAATGACAATCGTCATCTAGATGTTTTTAAAAATATGGTCTGTAGTGATCTTGATAACCTGAAAATTAAAAAGGTCAGAGACTCGCAACAAATTAAACGAGGGATTACTTCCCTAGAACAGAGGAATGACATCGTTATCCGACCTGCGGATAAAGGAGGAGGGTTAGTGGTAATGAGTAAACTGTACTATCATACTGAAATGATGAGACTATTAAGTGATCAGGATACCTATAGACCTTTGCCTGGGGATCCTATGTTTTTATTTAAAAATAAATTACATGCATTAATAGAAAAAGGTAAAAATATGGGTATACTAAATAATAAGGAAGCATCATACCTTGACCCTTTTTATTGTAGGACCCCCATTATTTATTTTTTACCCAAATTACATAAGAGTACCACGCAACCTCCGGGACGTCCGATAGTCAATGGTATCGACTCAGTCACTTCCAGGTTAGGCCAATATCTAGATTTTTTTCTACAACCTTTGGTAACAAAAATGCGAGCATACCTACGAGACACTAAACAAATAATCCAAATCCTTGATGAACTGCGATGCACTGAGAACAGTATACTTATTACTGCTGATGTGGGATCCCTGTATACCATTATCGATCACACGGCAGCAATGGAATCGGTTAAGTGGGCATTAGTTGAAACCGATCTCTCATGTGAACATGTGCAGTTTTTGTTGGAATGTTTAGATTTTTGTTTGTTAAACAATTATTTCTGGTTCGATCGAAACTTTTTTCTACAAACAAGAGGGGTAGCAATGGGAGCCCGATTTGCTCCCAGTGTGGCTAATTTATTCATGGCCCACTGGGAGGAGGAAGTTATTTTTAATGATCATCCATCCCAGTTAGTATGTTTTAAACGCTACATTGATGACATCATCATGATCTGGGAGGGAGACCAGCCGAGTCTCCAGATATTCATGAATAAACTTAACCTTAATAACAAAAATATCGAACTCACCTGGACAGTGGATAAACAACAGGTCACCTTCCTAGATCTAGAGATATATAAGAAAAATGACAGATTCCAGACTAGGAATCATTTTAAGCCAACCGATCGCAATGCTTATATTCCTCTGAGTAGCTGCCACCATCGACTATGGCTCTGCAATATTCCTCGAGGGCAGTTCATCCGCCTACGCAGGAATTGCACCGAGGAAAATGAATTTTTAACTCAGTCCAAAATTCTGTCAGAACGCTTTAAACAAAAAGGTTATACCAAGACAGAAATAGATGCGGAAATAGAAAGAGCCAGGACTACTGACAGGAGTTCCATTGTAGCAGATAAAATAAAAAATCCAGAGTTGACAGATGGTACACAGGGATTTAAAATTATTATGGATTTTAGTATTCAACACAAAAAAGTTGAACGTATTATCGCCAAACATTGGCCCATCCTAAAATATGATAGAATTTTAGGACCAGCACTCCCAGACCGTCATCTATTTATATACCGCAAGGCTCCTACATTGCGGGATAGTTTGGCCCCTGGGGTCATAGACCCTCCTAAAACTAGCGTTAACAAGCTTTTTAATTTTTTATCTGGTTTTTATGCGTGTGGGAAGTGTGCAACCTGCAAACATGCCAAAAATAACACGAAAAAACGTAAAGATTTCACCTCTAATACCACTGAGCAAAAATACAGTATTAAGGAACTGATCACATGTACCACAACTGGCGTTGTGTACATGTTAGAGTGTGATTGTGGCCTACAATATGTAGGTCGCACCTCTAGAGCCCTGCATGTGCGTGTTGGGGAACATATTAGTAACATTAAACGAGGCATTAAAACACACAGTGTATCTAGGCACTTCAGAAATTGTCATCAGAGGGACCCCAAATGTCTTAAATTTTGGGGAATCGAAAAAGTCCCCAAACACTGGAGAGGAGGTCACTATATAAGACAACTTAGTCGCAGAGAATCCTTCTGGATCTATGAAATGAAAGTTATGACGCCTGCAGGGTTAAACGTAGATTTTGACCTCAATTGTTTTATTTCCAATAGATGACATACTAATTAATTTTTGATATATTTTATCTCCTATATATTATATATTAATTTTTAATTTTTAATGTGACATGTGTATTTTATATATATTTTTTATAATATTATTATATATATTATTATAATATATATATTGATACTTTTAAATTTATCTATCAGGTATTTTAATCTTTTTTTATTGGATGTTCTATGATCATGTTTTTAAATGTATAATTATGTATGTATTAATATGGTCTATTTCCAAAATGGCTGCTGAATGACGTCACTCTTGTTCAGGTTTTAATAATTATAAGGTATATAATAACCCTCTATTTTAGGGGTGATGGCTGTTGGAATTATTTTTATTTATGCACTACTATGGTTTCAGGCGGAGTGTCCCTTTAATCGCTATTGTTTTAATTATATATTTTAATGCTCTATAGGATGTCAGCTACAATTGGTATCTACTGACAATTCCTATTCTTTTTAAGCAGATTATTTATAGCTGGTTTAATGAATTGGACAATCCTGCAATGTGTCTTTAAATGTCAGGCTGCAATGTTTCAAAGTCCTATGCAGCCTGTGTTATCATTAGGTTGCCGCCTACTTTTCCATGGCAACCGCTCGTCATTGCATCAGAATACTCCCGCCCTCTTCACCATAGTTTCTGCTCGACAGCGTCATTCAATACACACATGAAAGTCATGTGATGTGTTTGGGACGCTGTCATTGGACTAGGTGAACCGCGGGACCCGATTGGCCCGTCGGCGGTTCACATGTCCACAACACAAAAGCCATGTGATAGCCTCTTAGGGCTGTGATTGGTCTAAACGAACCGCGGGACCTGATTGGTCCACGATCGGTCCCTGACCCATCTCCACAGCATATAGCCACAGCGGGACCACTCGTAGCTACCCTGCCCCACGCTGAGGAAGTCCTTTCGGACGTAACGCGTACGAGGGACAGGGAGCACGAGTGACGCCACCCGCGGCCATTTTGGATCTCATTACCTTCAACGCCTGCACTCGGGACTGAGTGCAGGCTAATGTGAGTGTCTTTTCCTATGTTTTTTTTTGCATGTGCAATAAATCTATAAATCAATACAGAGAGCACTAGGTTGTCCCCTTCCTTTTTTCATCTTATGTATGCTGGATACCATTTTGGGCCTGGTTGGTAGCGTCTATGATCGATTCCTGACGGTTGGAGACCAGAGTCTGACTTAGCTGCATACTGCTTTGTGACCTATTGCAGGTCGAAGCAGGGAGGTGAGGGGCCATCATTACTCTATCTAAAGGGACCACCACCACAGAAATTTCTCTGGATTGTGTCACCATTTGTCACCAGTAGCTGCTAATTTGCACTAGCACCTTTCATTGTGATTGACTTGGATTTGTTTCCTGAACTGATCACTATCACAGATCTCTCCTTGGAGTGTGTCACTGTAATTAGGAAGCTGCTATTTTGCACTAGCACTTTATACTGAGACTGATTGCCTTCTGGACTTATTTTATTCCTGTGGTACATTTTATATTTTATTTTCATGTTTGCGCTGCACTATTTTATTGTTTTATGCTTATGAGGTATTTTTTGAATTAACCTAAGTTGCAGCAAGCATCTTCGTTTTACTTTTATCTGTTGTTCTGACAGCGCTGAGTACTCTCTTTTTATTTATTCATGCCTCCACCATCAGGAAAAGACTGGGCAAAAATGGCCTGCATGGCAGAGTTCCAAGGAGAAAACCACTGCTGAGCAAAAAGAACATCAAAGCTCGTCTCAATTTCTCCACAACACATCTTGATGATCCCCAAGACTTTTGGGACAACATTCTGTGGACCGATGAGACAAAAGTGGAACTCTTTGGAAGGTGTGTGTCCAAGTATATCTGGCGTAGAAGGAACACTGCATTTCAGAAAAAGAGTACGTGGGCACTCTCTGTGGTAAAGTGCGATTCTTCTTCCACAACATCCACGTCACCTAAAAACAAACAAAAACCCAAAAAATGTCTTGGAAATGAGGCAGGCATACATTGATTAGCTTACCAGTAGCTGTGTTCTCCCACACTCACCTGTTGTGGTGACAAGTTCTCCAATTTCTATAATCTCTCCTTCCTCCTCCTCCTCCTCTGCTTCTGGTCTTTCCCCTTCTTTGGGAGGTGTTGGTTTGGTGGTTTCCTCTGCCGTCACGTGTTTTCGCTCCCCTATGAGAAGGTACAAAAGGAAGATTTAGCAACACAATCTATTGAGGGCAGAAATAGGAAATGTCAAACATTGCTTGAAAGTGAGGGACAATATTTTTGTTGGGCCAGTTACAAATGACAACAACATGTTGGTGATAGAACACCGGACTATATAGCTCATTAACCCCACCTCCTAATTTAACTCCTTATAGCCTCTGAAGACAGCAAATGATGCACAGCGGCAATCAGAGGCTCACCTATACACCAAGCTGTAAATTTTTACAAACAACAGTCGGTCTAATAGGCAATTATAAGAGGTGGCAGGTAATCTCATATCATAGGTATTAAAATCCAGTGGTGTGAAAAAGTGTTTGCCCCCTTCCTCATTTCCTGTTCCTTTGCATGTTTGTCACACTTAAGTGTTTCGGAACATCAAACCAATTTAAACAATAGTCAAGGACAACACAAGTAAACACAAAATGCAATTTGTAAATGAAGGTGTTTATTATTAAAGGTGAAAAAAAATCCAAACCATCATGGCCCTGTGTGAAAAAGTGATTGCCCCCCTTGTTAAAACATACTATAACTGTGGTTGTCCACACCTGAGTTCAATTTCTCTAGCCACACCCAGGCCTGATTATTGCCACACCTGTTCACAATCAAGGCATCACTTAAATAGGAGCTGCTTGACACAGTAAGGTCCACCAGAAGATCCTTAAAAGCTACACATCATGCCGAGACCCAAAGAAATTCAGGAACAATTGAGAAAGAAAGTAATTGAGATCTATCAGTCTGGAAAGGGTTATAAAGCCATTTCCAAAGCTTTGGGAATCCAGCGAACCACAGTGAGAGCCATTATCCACAAATGGCGAAGACATGGAACAGTGGTGAACCTTCCCAGGAGTGGCCGGCCGCCCAAAATTACCCCAAGAGCGCAGCGACGACTCATCCAAGAGGTCACAAAAGACCCCACAACAACGTCCAAGGAACTGCAGGCCTCACTTGCCTCAGTTAAGGTCAGCGTTCATGCCTCCACCATCAGGAATAGACTGGGCAAAAATGGCCTGCATGGCAGAGTTCCAAGGAGAAAACCACTGCTGTGCAAAAAGAACATCAAAGCTCGTCTCAATTTCTCCACAACACATCTTGATGATCCCCAAGACTTTTAGGACAACATTCTGTGGACCGATGAGACAAAAGTGGAACTCTTTGGAAGGTGTGTGTCCAAGTATATCTGGCGTAGAAGGAACACTGCATTTCAGAAAAAGAACATTATACCAACAGTAAAATATGGTGGTGGTAGTGTGATGGTCTGGGGCTGTTTTGCTGCTTCAGGACCTGGAAGACTTGCCGTGATAAAAGGAACTATGAATTCTGCTGTCTACCAAGAGATCCTGAAGGAGAATGTCCGACCATCTGTTCGTGTACTCAAGCTGAAACGAACTTGGGTTCTGCAGCAGGACAATGATCCTAAAAACACCAGCAAGTCCACCACCGAATGGCTGAAGAAAAACAAAATGAAGACTTTGGAGTGGCCTAGCCAAAGTCCTGACCTGAATCCTATTGAGATGTTGTGGTATGACCTTAAAAAGGCCGTTCATGCTCGAAAACCCTCTAATGTAACTGAATTAGGACAATTCTGCAAAGATGAGTGGGCCAAAATTCCTCCAGGACGCTGTAAAAGCCTCATTGCACGTTATCGCAAACGCTTGGTTGCAGTTGTTGCTGCTAAGGGTGGCCCAACCAGTTATTAGGTTTAGGGGGCAATCACTTTTTCACACAGGGCCATGATGGTTTGGATTTTTTTTCACCTTTAATAATAAACACCTTCATTTACAAATTGCATTTTGTGTTTACTTGTGTTGTCCTTGACTATTGTTTAAATTGGTTTGATGTTCTGAAACACTTAAGTGTGACAAACATGCAAAGGAACAGGAAATGAGGAATGGGGCAAACACTTTTTCACACCACTGTATATATAAAACCACATTTTGTTTAATAAAAAACTATGCAATTCATTTAAAATACCCTATAGTTCAATATTATCATTTTCATAACAATCTATTGAACAGGATAATCCAAAGCAACCCTCAAAAAAACATATTATATAAATAAAAATAAACAAACCATACCCATTGTGACAGACCTAGCCGGGACACAGGCTTTTTGAGAGGACTAACTACGAGTCTCCTGCCCACCGATTATGGGCCCTGGATTTTAAGGGGCACAGGGTGAAGGAGAACCCCAGTCAGATTCAATGCTGTATATATGTGTATATATATATAATGTGTGTGTCTCATGCTGTTGGGACATACACTCTCAAGCCCCATACACACGGTCGGATTTTCGCATGGATTCTGTCCGATCGGACAATGTTGTCGAAAAATCCGACCGTGTGTATGCACCATCGGACAGTGTACGTCGGATTGTCCGACGGACAAAGTCCTATCTCCTGCTGGATAGATTTTTGGACAACAAGGTCCGATCACACCAAATCCGATCGTGTGTATGGTAGTCCGACGGACAAAGTGCTACGCATGCTCAGAAGAAATTCTGTGACGGAAGCGCTCGGTCAGGTAAAACTACCTTTCCTAATCGACACAGCACATTCGTCACGCTGCAATGTTAAAATGTCTTTAATGCAGCGCATTCTCTTTTTCTTTACAATGCAAGAAGAATGACATGTTTTAGCTGCTCCTATTCACCCGCACTTCTCACAAACTTAGTTCTTTATTACTTTTCAGGATTTCTACACTACATGTTTATTTGTACTCAGATCGTAAAAGAATCTTTGTTATTTTGTTTGGATGCTTTGTCCTTTTTTTTTTTTTGTTGGAAGACATATTTTAAGGATCTTTTATTTTTTTTGGAGGGGGGTTGTGCCTCAACTTAGCAAAACAACTTTATTAACATTTGTATTTGTTGCTTAAATTTGCTAGGAGTTTGTTGGTTGTTGGTGCCCCTTGTTAATTATACTTTAGGATTAGTGAAATGTACCTGCCTACTCACAAATAAACTGTCATTGTAGAAAAGTAAAACACATAGACAATGATTATTTCAAATCAAAAAGACCTTTATTTAGGTGTCAGCAACAAACCAAAGAGGAACGCAGCGATGAAGAAACTTGGGGAATTTGCAAAGCCTTGGACCCCCACGGCAACCATCATTTTTGAAGCGTCGAAAATTGGGGGCCTGAGGAGTACCAATCTAAATAATAAGGGAGTGCAATCTGGTCCTGAAGTCCAAAACATCCAGAACTGCAGCAGATGCCATCTAGGTCCCCAGGCTCTGGTCCTACGAGAGGCTCCATCTTCTCTCAGACCAGACTGAATCCAGGTCGTCACTCTCAGGTCTTCCTTGTACGCTTCCTTCCACGCTGTGGCTGTGGTGCTGGTGGGGTGGCAGAAGGAGGATGAGGCGGAGCAAGGTGACTTTCGAAAACATGTGTGAGGGGAGTCATCCCCCCAGCCATCCCCTCATTTAGGATTTTGAGGATGACATCCTCACACATGCTGCGTTGCCCCGCCTCCATACCGGTCATTTTATTGGCAACCAAGGAGGCAAAGGCCTCCTCGTAGGTGGGTGTGGCATATAGGGAGGCTGAAGCATCTCGGATCAGCTGGAGCGCTGACTCTCCCACCTCCCCCATCCTTTTCGCCCTTCTGTAGGGAAGGCGGAGGGGAGGGACTTGGGAGACAGTCAGGCTCCTACGCCTACCCCCCTGTTGGCTGCCACTAACCCCTGCCTCCTCCTGACTGCCACATTCCACAGCCACCTCCTGGCTGAGGTCTTCCTGTGTATGAAAAAGGGACATAGTTTGAGTTATTTGTTCATCAAACACACACAATTTTCATGTAGTGACTGTTGCAAAATGTTTACAAATATAAAACCATACAATTCTCAGCCCAGCAGTTTAGATTCTTGCCCCAAATGTCTCCAACACTACTGTCAGTTGATATGTCAAACACGTTAGGAACTAAGCAATTGGGGATCCTGAATTAACTGAACATCATTCATTATTCACAAAAATGGTTACAAAACTACTATACCTGGAACAAGCTGGGCTCCTCCACATCTTCCAGACTGGAAGGCCCAGGTTGGTCCTCGGAAGCCTCATCAGGGGTGGCGTGCATGGAAGGACGCGTGCAAGGAAGAGTCGAGAGTGACTTCCTGACATTAGCCTGGTCTTTGAGAAAATTGAGCCTCTCATAGTACCAGAGCGTGGGGGCATAGACATCATCTGCTGCAGCTCCAGATGCTTGGGACTTCCGGACCTTATTGCGCTCCCGGAAATAGGTAGTCCTCAGGTTAGCAATTTTTACTCTTAACTTCGCCACAGTTGCCGTGGGGAACGTTGGCTTTACAAATGCCACAAGTTTATGCATGGCTGCGTACCTCTTTGGTCTGTTGCTATAGTCGCAGTGTTTTGCCTGCCATAATAGGGGCATTTCCCTATATTTATCAATGAAGAGGGGGAGAAAACTCACATCGTTGAAGCCGTCCATAATCTCTGCAAGACACAACACCACACAAAACACTATAAATAATGTCAGTCCAAAGTCTCCTAATCTTCTCCATAAAGAAGCCTCAAGGTCTAATCAGTCTAGGCTAGTTATGTACCAATGTCAAATTGTACCTTCGTTATAGCGATCGTCTCGTGCGTGAGCTTTCTCTCCCCTCGTCTCCCAGATCGTGGCTACGACACAGGCGTGTGACGTTTTATATACAGTGCGCATGCGTCAAACTCCGCCCGCCCCTGACGATCTTTCTCGTCTATTCCCCACCCCTTCACTTTATGGCACAGTGGGGAGAGCACATGGCGGGGACACAGCAGGTGCGCCCCAAATATCCCACCAACGAGGAGGAGGACGAGGAAAGGCCGAAGGCAGAAACGTCCCGATCCCGGAGCCTGAAATTCAAGGCCTCCAATATGTCATTTGGAGAAATGTTGGAGATGGTGGACATATTAAAGAGGAGCTACTATGATGGGAAGTATGGGCCTTACCTCAACCCCAATGTCCGCAAGGCCAAGATCATGTCTAAAGTTGTGAGGAGGCTGTACAATCATTTTGGGGTACAACGATCCAAGGAGCAACTGAGGAAACGCTGGTCAGACCTGAAACTGAGGGATGCCGATCAGTACAGAAAGATCAAGCGAGTTCTTCAAAAAAGTAAGTAGTTGTGTTTTGTGTTTGATTTCTTGCTTGCATACTGCTCCATGTGTTTGTGTTTTTCCAAAGTTGTACATTCCAAAATGGCCACTTTCAGGTTCGTCTGTGCATTCGATCGTACTCAACCTCGATCTTTCTGCCACTGTCATGTTCGTGTGTGTCCATTCGATCGTACTCAACCTCGACCGTT
Source organism: Lithobates sylvaticus (assembly GCA_028564925.1). Taxonomy (NCBI): domain Eukaryota; kingdom Metazoa; phylum Chordata; class Amphibia; order Anura; family Ranidae; genus Lithobates; species Lithobates sylvaticus. The sequence goes on from CM053030.1 coordinate 320,519,248, forward strand.
CGGACACTTATAATACGAGGTTTGTTGTTTTTTTTGGAGAAAGGAAGTTTGTTCTCATTAGAAATGTCATCAAGAATGTAAAGCCAATTTATTCGAGGAGAGGTCACCCAGTAGCTGATTACCCATCTGGACTCTAGAGCACTAGTGCTGGGACACCCAAACCCACTTTTTATTAGGCTTTTCTACACATGTGCTCCAGTGGATACTAGAGGGGGGTCTCCATCAAAAAAAATTCTACCAAAAAGCTAATCAGTTTTGCACCTTTAAAAAGTGACTCCATTCATGTTGTTGTCATTTGTAACTGGCCCAACAAAAATATTGTCCCTCACTTTCAAGCAATGTTTGACATTTCCTATTTCTGCCCTCAATAGATTGTGTTGCTAAATCTTCCTTTTGTACCTTCTCATAGGGGAGCGAAAACACGTGACGGCAGAGGAAACCACCAAACCAACACCTCCCAAAGAAGGGGAAAGACCAGAAGCAGAGGAGGAGGAGGAGGAAGGAGAGATCATAGAAATTGGAGAACTTGTCACCACAACAGGTGAGTGTGGGAGAACACAGCTACTGGTAAGCTAATCAATGTATGCCTGCCTCATTTCCAAGACATTTTTTGGGTTTTTGTTTGTTTTTAGGTGACGTGGATGTTGTGGAAGAAGAATCGCACTTTACCACAGAGAGTGCCCACGTACTCATCGGGGAGATAATGGTCTGCAATAGAGATCTAGATGACATAAAGCAAAACATCAATGATGTTCAACAAAAATTGAAGAACATCATTGATGTTTTAGGAAAAATCTGAAAACGCACCAAGTAATTCACACACATTTGTGGCTGCTTCTGAACACATTTGCAACTTAAGAACTGTGTGAAATTTAGAACATGCTCCCATCATGGTGGATGAATGCCAACGTTTTTTTGGGGGTGCAACCACTTTACGAACTACTAAAGTGGTTGTGGTGAAGGGGTTGCACCCACAAAAAACGTCCATTCATCCCCATGATGGAAAATGGCACTTTTGAAGATTCTAGGCATGTGTTTTACCATCTAATGACCATTTTCCGAACCAAATTGTGTGCATGTTCTAAAATTCCAGTTTCCAGGGGTGACCCCCCATGTGATGAAGGCAAGATCAAACACACTTTGAACATATAGTCATGTCTGATCTTGGCTTCACTTTAGAAAGTTGATCTTTCCGAGTTCCTAGGTTCTGTTTTGCTCCATGCCTGCTTTTACCAAATGCGGAATGTTTGTAAACAATGTTGTAAATAACCCAGATCTTGTCAGTTTTGGGAAGAGGTTTGTAAACGCACTTTTGAATGTGTTGCAAGTAAACTTTTTTACATTTCTAAATGTGTGGCTTCCTTATTTAAATACAAAAAAGCATTATGTATGTCAAATGTAAAGGATTTGGGGGGCAATGGGTGTTATTTACTAAAGGCAAGTCCAGTTTGCACTGCAAGTTTCTTTTCCAGGGCACTTTTGCACTGCACTTGTAGAGCATAGTAGATTTGACTTATGTAAATGACACCCACAGTGATTTGTTTGAAAACACGTAGCACACCATTTTTGTGAATACACACATTTCTGTCATGGGGATGAAAAGGAGTATTTTGTGTGTGAGTTCTGCACTACAAACCTTCTCTAGACCAAAGATTAGGTATCAAACACACAACATGAGAATAATCTTTTTGGGAAGAAGAGACTGTTACCTCCTTTTGCCCAGAAAGTGCATTCCCACTGTCGAAGCCAAACGGAAAAAAATTCACGGTCAAATAAGCAATAATACGGAAATGACAAGAAATCATAGGTTGGTTGAAAAAAGAAATTTATTTAAAAATGCCTCTCACACATCGTCAGGCAGAGCAATGGCCCCCCAACCCACAAAGTAGTCCATATATTGCTCGCGGACTACGCGGGCATTTAGAGGGGGCAAGCCTGGACGTGCCGCTTGAAGGGCTGTGAGGTCAGCATTTGGAGGGCCCTCCACATCTGGGCCAACGGGCACCACATAGTTCCTGTTGTGTCGTTTTAAAAAGTTGTGCAATATGCAACAGGCAAGAACTATGTGGTTCAGTTTGTATTCCGCCAAGTTAATTGCCGTCAAGAACAGGCGGAAGCGGCTGGCCAGGATGCCAAAAGTGTTCTCCACAACTCTTCGGGCTCTGGACAGCCTGTAGTTGAAGACCCTCTGGTCTGGGGTGAGGGTCCTCATCGGGAAGGGCCTCATCAGATGGGGAGTCAACGCAAACGCTTCATCTGCGACAAAGACGAAGGGGAGTCCTTCAGCATTCTCCTCTGGAGGTGGCAAGCACAGACTGCCACTTTGGAGACGCCAGTAGAACTCCGTGTGCGCAATGGCACCACCATCCGAGATCCGGCCGTTCATCCCCACGTCCACATACATAAACTCGTATGTCACCGACACCACCGCCAACATCACTACACTATTAAACCCCTTATAATTATAATAGTAGGACCCCGAGTTGGGCGGTGGGACGATGCGGACGTGTTTCCCATCAATTGCCCCTTCCTTCCTGTGGCGTGGAAGGGAACTGTGGAGTGAAACAAGAAAAAAAAATTAGTCACTTTGCACATAAACATTGCAAGCAGATTAGACAATCAACATCTTGGAACAAGAGCATTCTTTAAAATTTGAGTCTGGAAAGTATTTGCACAGAAAAGTAGAGGCTCCCCTTCACAGATTAATCACCCCCCCCCATCAATCCCCCCACTTCTGATGGGCCATTGGCAATAACTAGGGTTTTGGGGGGGGGTTGGACAGGTAACCCTCTGCACTTCATTGATTGCCAAATGGCTCAATAATGTGTGCTAGTTTGGCCAGACCCTCCTTACTTAACACTATTGGCAGCCCCCAGGAAAGCTAAAATAAAATTTCAACCCCCCCCCCCCCCCCCCCCCCAAAAAAAAAAGGAAGTCACATTGTGACATTCTGAAATTACCAAGCAAGCTAATAAGAGGGAAGGAACACAAAAAAAGAGGAAATGGAAAGTATGGAGCCAGCCCCTTGAACTACATGCTTTGCTGAATTCATCCCTAAAGATGCCCACTATAAAGAGGTAGGTATATAGTGTGTATTGACCTTGGGAAAGCCAGCAGATAGAGGATTGGTACCATCTGACAGAGCAGTTGGGGGAGGGGGTTCCTAATGAGTTTGCCCCCCCCCCCCCCCCACAAAAAAAAAAAAAAAAAAAAAGGGGGCTCTACATGAAGTAAACCACACAGCAAACATTTGTGCATATTTTAGGGGGTGTTTGGGGGCAAACAATACTATGCAGCAGACAAAAGACATTGCTTAAGTGACTGGGCCATAGGTGTCTATTGGGGCAGAAGAGCATGCTGGTGAGGTAAGTAAAGGGAAAAATGCATGAAGGAGAAAAGGGGCACAGCATATTAGAACATATTGCAATCATGGTAATTAGGGAAGGAGGTCAAAAATACAAGACATTAGCAAACAGAGCATACATAGAATGGAATAGTAAAGTAGAAATGTTACCTTAATATAGTCCTCCTGCAGGACCTCGATGATGGCAGAACAGGTCTCTGGAATAATGATTCCCAGGGCCTGGGGAGAGATACCTGAAGAGAACTTCAAATCCTGAAGACTTCTCCCTGTCGCCAAGTACCTCAACGTGGCAACAAGCCTCTGCTCCGGAGTAATGGCTTGTCTCATGCAGGTATCCTGCCGGCTGATAAAAGGGGTCAGCAAAGCCAAAAGACGGTGAAAATCGGGGTCCGTCATCCGGAGAAAGTTCCTGAAATCATCAGGATTATTCTCCCGGATCTCACGAAGCAAAGGCATGTGCGAGAACTGATCACGCTGAAGCAACCAATTCTTGGTCCACATACTCCTCGTCACTCTGTTCATGGACGGGTCTTGGCTCAAAGCTAAAAGCCCGACACCAATTCCGCGTACAGCACGAACTCGGCGACGAGTACGCACGGGAAACATCGCTCACAAGCTCACAAACGGTGGGCTGGTCAGAACGGACAAACAGAAAGCACCGATAAACAGCAAGGCCTGAAAGAACGAAATAAATACCAGAAACGAGCAGACAATAAGCAGTGAAAATCAAAGCGTCCTATATAAAGATATAGGCCGCAATGACCAACAAATGCGAACTGACTACACGCACTAATAAACAGATACGCACGACAAGCACAAACTGAAGAGCAGTAACGATCTGAGTCAGAAAACTGAGAAGCGCGAATCGTAAGTCCCCAAACTTCGACTAACTCGCGATAAACACGGGATCAGCAGAAGGAGCCCAACGGGTGCCTGACGTGGTGCTGAACTTCCCTTTTCTAGTCTCGTGGAAGACGACTTACGTCACGACATTCTTGCAGACCGGATATTCCGACAACGTTGTCCGACCGTGTGTACGCAACACCAACATCGGACAAAGTACGACGGACAGGATCCGACCGACCTGGTCCTCGGATAATCCGCGCGTGTGTATGGGGCTTCAGATGCTAGTGTCATGAACTCAAGATTAGGGATGAGCCGAACACCCCCGGGTTCGGTTCGCACCAGAACCTTCGAACCGACCGAAAGTTCGCGCGAATTTTCGAACCCTATACGTTATAATGGACGCGAACGTTCGAAATCAAAAGTGCTAATTACAACGGCCAATATGCATGTTAATGTCATAAAACAGGTTTGGGGACCCGGGTCCTGCCCCAGGGGACATATATCAATGCAAAAAGAACTTTTAAAAACTAAAGTTTTTTCGGGAGAAGTCATTTTAATGATGCATAAAGTGAAAAAAAAAAAGTGAAATTTTCCTTTAAATATGGTACCTGGGGGGTGTCTAAAGTATGCCTGTGAAGTGGCATGTGTTTCCCGTGTTTAGAACTGTCCTTGCACAAAATGACATTTGTAAAGGAAAAAAAAGAAGCCATTTAAAACCACTTGCGGCTTTAGGTTTGTTCTTAAGTAGAATCTGAACAGGTACATTATGAAGTGTAGCTCCATCCCAAAAAAATATATTTTTAAGCTTTTTGGAGAACATAGGGAGGGGTTATCACCCCTGTAACATTTGCTGTCTTTGCACATCTGTTCAGAACATGTCACCTAACTTTCCGTCCCAATGACAAATGTTTTTGGAAAAAGTGGGGTTTTAATTGAAACAAGGATTGGTGATAAAGTATCAGTAGAGAGGAGATACCTTTTTCCCAAATTAAATCTAACAGGATAGAATTTCCCTTCCTAGGGGTAGATTTCCTCTCACTTCCTGTTTTCTCTTTCCATTTGCAAGTAGGAGTCGTTTGTAAGTTGGATGTTTGAAAGTAGGGGCCTGGCGTATATACTCTGCAGAAATTTGCCCTATTAGATGTTGGTGTAGCCACAAGACTGGTGGGCACAGGAATGGGCCCTGCTGTGAGTTAATAGATCAAGATTTGTAATTGCATGCACCTGTTGAACAGGGCAGAAAAATTGGGGGTGGTGGTGGTGGTGGTGGACGGTTTTGCCACAAGACTGTAAGCTCTCACAGTTACTCTTGGTGGGCGCAGGAATGGGCCCTGCTGTGAGTTATTAGATCAAGATTTGTAATTGCAAGCACCTGATGAACAGGGCAGAAAAATTGGGCCTTTGGCGGTGGTGGTGGACGGTGTTGCCACAAGACTGTAGGCCCTCATAGTTACTCTTGGTGGGCGCAGGAATGGGCCCTGCTGTGAGTTAATAGATCAAGATTTGTAATTGCAAGCACCTGATGAACAGGGCAGAAAAATTGGGCCTTTGGCGGTGGTGGTGGACGGTGTTGCCACAAGACTGCAGGCCCTCATAGTTACTCTTGGTGGGCGCAGGAATGGGCCCTGCTGTGAACTATTAGATCAAGATTTGTAATTACCCGCCCCTGTTAAACAGGGGCTGAAAAATTGTGCCTTAGGCACTGGTGCTGGTGCCACAACACTGCAACCCGGCCCTCACAGATACTGTACTTGGAGCACAGCAGTCACACGTGTTGCGAAGCATTTTTTTAAAAAATTGTAAGTACACGCCCCTGTTAAACAGGGGCTGAAAAATTGTGCCTTAGGCACTGGTGCTGGTGCCACAACACTGCAACCCGGCCCTCACAGATACTGTACTTGGAGCACAGCAGTCACACGTGTTGCGAAGCATTTTTTTAAAAAAAAAAATTGTAAGTACACGCCCCTGTTAAACAGGGGCTGAAAAATTGTGCCTTAGGCACTGGTGCTGGTGCCACAACACTGCAACCCGGCCCTCACAGATACTGTACTTGGAGCACAGCAGTCACACGTGTTGCGAAGCATTTTTTTAAAAAATTGTAAGTACCCGCCCTGTTAAACAGGGGCTGAAAAATTGTGCCTTAGGCACTGGTGCTGGTGCCACAACACTGCAACACGGCCCTCACAGAGACTGTACTTGGAGCACAGCAGTCACACGTGTTGCAAAGCATTTTTTTAAAAAATTGTAAGTACACGCCCCTGTTAAACAGGGGCTGAAAAATTGTGCCTTAGGCACTGGTGTGGTGGCATGGATCATTGAGGAGGAGGAAGAGGATAGTCAGTGAACATAAGAGGACAGTCACTCAGCATCAGCATAGGCAGTCTTGAAGGGATGTGACATTAAAAATTATTCGGTTATATCCGCCTCAGGTGCCTGGTAGCTGGTGGTGATCCAAGACTGATTCATTTTGATGAATGTCAGTCGATCAACCGAGGCGGTGGACAGGCGCACCCTATGATCAGTCACAAATCCTCCAGCAGCACTGAATGTGCGTTCGGAAAGAACGCTGGAGGCAGGACAGGCCAGTAGCTCAATTGCATACTGTGCAAGCTCTGGCCAGTGATCCATCCTCAGGACCCAGTAAGCCAGAGGATTTTCGGTGGGAAAGGTGTCCAAGTCTGACCTTGCCCCAAGGTATTCCTGCACCATGTATATCAGACGCTGGCGATGGTTGCTGGAACCGATCATACCTTGGGGCTGCGGACTAAAAAATTGTCTGAACGCATCGGTCAGACGTCCACCTTCCCCACCGCTCCTTCTGCCACTGACCGAAGCCTCAGCAACTCGTCGCCCAGGACCAGGAGTTTGTAGCCTCCCAGTTTCTGGGAACGCGTTGCACAGACCTTTCTGCAAGGCCTCCCTGAGATGTCTCATCCTCTGCTCCCTCTGCGACGGCAAGATAAGGTCCGCAACCTTACCCTTGTACCGCGGATCAAGGAGAGTGGCCAGCCAGTAATGGTCCCTCTCCTTGATCCGAAGAACACGAGGATCCTTCCGCAGGCTTTGCAGGATCAGGGAGGCCATGCAGCGTAGGTTAGCTGAGGCATTCGGTCCGGAGTCTTCTGGGTCACTGAGGATGACATGATCGCCAGCCACCTCCTCCCAGCCACGTACAAGTCCACTGGTTTGTTGGGACTGTACATCATCCCTAAAAGACTGCTGCTGCTGATGCTGAGTGCCAGGCTCCACCTCCATGCTCACACAATCCTCCTCCTCCTCCTCCTCCTCCTCCTCATCCTCTTCCTGTGTGATGGGTGGGACAGAAGGAACACTGTCCGGATAAAGGGGGCCTTGAGAGGCAAGGAAGTCCTCCTCTTCCTGCCTCTGTTCTGCCTCAAGTGCCCTGTCCATTATCCCACGCAGCGTATGCTCCAACAGGTGGACAAGAGGGACAGTGTCACTGATGCATGCACTGTCACTGCTCACCATCTTCGTGGCCTCCTCAAATGGTGAGAGGACAGTGCATGCATCCCTGATCATGCTCCACTGATGTGGGGAAAAAAAACCAAGCTCCCCTGACCCTGTCCTGGTGCCGTAGTCGCAAAGGTACTCATTGATGGCCCTCTGCTGCGTGTGCAGTCGCTGCAGCATGGCCAACGTTGAGTTCCACCTGGTGGGCATGTCACATATTAGGCGGTTCTTGGGCAGGTTCAGCTCCTTTTGCAGCTCAGTCAGCCGAGCACTGGCATTATAAGATCGGCGGAAATGCACACAGACTTTCCTGGCCTGCCTCAGGACATCCTGTAAGCCTGGGAACCTGCCCAAGAACCGCTGCACCACCAGGTTGAGGACGTGAGCCATGCAGGGCACACGGGTGAGCTGCCCCTGTCGCAGGGCGGAGAGGAGGTTGGTGCCATTGTCAGAAACGACCATTCCTGGCTTAAGCTGACGTGGCGTCAACCACCTCTCGGCCTGCCCCTGCAGAGCTGCCAGAACCTCTGGCCCAGTGTGGCTCCTGTCCCCCAAACACACCAGCGCAAGCACGGCATGGCATCTTTTTGCCTGCGTACTTGCGTAGCCCCTTGTACGCCTACGGAGCACCGCTGGTTCCAAGGACAGAGCACTGGAGGAAGAAGAAGAGGAGGGGGTGGAGGAGAGAGGTGTGTCACAACCAGTAGCAGTAGTCGCGTTTTGGAGGCGTGGTGGCGGAACAACCTCCAACACTACTGCACCTTGTCCTGCATCCCTCCCAGCTGCCAATAGAGTGACCCAATGGGCCGTGAAAGAAAGGTACCTTCCCTGTCCATGCCTGCTGGACCATGAGTCAGCGGTAATATGCACCTTACCGCTGACCGCCCTGTCCAGCGAGGCATGGACATTGCCCTCCACATGCCGGTAGAGAGACGGAATCGCCTTCCGCGAGAAAAAGTGGCGTTTGGGAACCTGCCACTGAGGAACCGCACATTGAACAAACTCACAGAAGGGGGCCGAGTCTACCAACTGAAAAGGCAGCAGTTGAAGTGCTAGCAATTTAGCCAGGCTAGCATTCAACCGCTGGGCATGTGGATGGCTGGGAGTGTACTTCTTTCTACGGTCCAGCAGCTGGGGCAGGGAAATTTGCCTGCTGCAATCGGACGTCGGTGTACTGCAAGTACTTGGTTGTGACACACCTAATTCTACACCTTCAGTCCTCTCAGAGCAGCTTTCAGAGAGGACTGAAGGTGTAGTGGGGATCGAGATCCCAGCTGAGGAGGAGCAAGGAGAGGTCCGCTTAGTTCTTTGGTGTGGGTCTTTTATGTGTGCCTGCCAACGAGCTGCATGGCAGGTCGCCATATGTCTGGTCATGCTTGTGGTGCCCAAGCGGCTGATGTTTTGGCCACGCGAGATACGCTTGAGACAAATATTGCAAATAGCAGTGGTGCGATCTGCTGCACTCGTCTCAAAAAAGGCCCACACCAAAGAACTTTTCTGATAACGTGCAGAGGCAGCGCCCTGCACAGGCGGAGCTCTGCGGTGTTGTACAGTTGCTGTGCTGGCCTCTACCTGGCCTCCAGGGGGCATCCTGCCTCGTTGGACATGTGACGCCGCATCCTCCTCCTCCTCGTCCTCCTCCTCATCCTCTCTCCCTTCAGGCACCCACGTGGAGTCAGTGACCTCATCATCCCCTCCCTCTCCACCACTAGAGCAAACCTGGCAGTAAGCTGCAGCTGGTGGAACAGTACTGCCAGATTCCTCAAGCTGGGTATCATCATCCGAGCCTTCGAATCGTTGGGCATCCTCCTGGAGCATGTACCCAACACTGTGCTCAAAGAGTTCGGGGGACTCCTCAGGAGGACATGGTGGGTCTAGGGAAGGGGTGGCTGATGATGCTCTGTCAGTACCCTGAGCCTGGGTGAGAGAGGATGAGGAGGATGAGGAGGGCTTGGTCATCCATTCTACCAAGCCTTCAGCATGATGCGGCTCCACATGTCCAGCTGCCGAAAACAAAGACGCGCGTGTCCCATGGCCACGTGCTGATGACGATGCACGACCACGTCCACGTCCACGGCCACGTCCACTAGAAACAGAGCCTGCCTGCCCTGTGTTCTTGGCTCTGCACGCTCTGCCTCCCCTTGGTGGTCTTCCAGCCATTGTAGTCGGTAGTCCTGTGGGTGCTGCTGAGAAGAATATATAGGAGCTCTGTGTGATGCCACTAACACACTAGAAGTCCTGTGGGTGCTGCTGAGAAGAAAATATAGGAGCTCTGTGTGATGCCACTAACACACTAGAAGTCCTATGGGTGCTTCTGCAAAGAAAATATAGGAGCTCTGTGTGATGCCACTAACACACTAGAAGTCCTATGGGTGCTTCTGCAAAGAAAATAGAGGAGCTCTGTGTGATGCCACTAACACACTAGAAGTCCTGTGGGTGCTTCTGCAAAGAAAATAGAGGAGCTCTGTGTGATGCCACTAACACACTAGAAGTCCTGTGGGTGCTTCTGCAAAGAAAATAGAGGAGCTCTGTGTGATGCCACTAACACACTAGAAGTCCTGTGGGTGCTGCTGAGAAGAAAATAGAGGAGCTCTGTGTGATGCCACTAACACACTAGAAGTCCTGTGGGTGCTTCTGCAAAGAAAATAGAGGAGCTCTGTGTGATGCCACTAACACACTAGAAGTCCTGTGGGTGCTTATGCAAAGAAAATAGAGGAGCTCTGTGTGATGCCACTAACACACTAGAAGTCCTGTGGGTGCTGCTGAGAAGAAAATATAGGAGCTCTGTGTGATGCCACTAACACACTAGAAGTCCTATGGGTGCTTCTGCAAAGAAAATATAGGAGCTCTGTGTGATGCCACTAACACACTAGAAGTCCTGTGGGTGCTTATGCAAAGAAAATAGAGGAGCTCTGTGTGATGCCACTAACACACTAGAAGTCCTGTGGGTGCTTCTGCAAAGAAAATAGAGGAGCTCTGTGTGATGCCACTAACACACTAGAAGTCCTGTGGGTGCTGCTGAGAAGAAAATATAGGAGCTCTGTGTGATGCCACTAACACACTAGAAGTCCTATGGGTGCTTCTGCAAAGAAAATATAGGAGCTCTGTGTGATGCCACTAACACACTAGAAGTCCTATGGGTGCTTCTGCAAAGAAAATAGAGGAGCTCTGTGTGATGCCACTAACACACTAGAAGTCCTGTGGGTGCTTCTGCAAAGAAAATAGAGGAGCTCTGTGTGATGCCACTAACACACTAGAAGTCCTGTGGGTGCTGCTGAGAAGAAAATAGAGGAGCTCTGTGTGATGCCACTAACACACTAGAAGTCCTGTGGGTGCTTCTGCAAAGAAAATAGAGGAGCTCTGTGTGATGCCACTAACACACTAGAAGTCCTGTGGGTGCTTATGCAAAGAAAATAGAGGAGCTCTGTGTGATGCCACTAACACACTAGAAGTCCTGTGGGTGCTTCTGCAAAGAAAATAGAGGAGCTCTGTGTGATGCCACTAACACACTAGAAGTCCTATGGGTGCTTCTGCAAAGAAAATAGAGGAGCTCTGTGTGATGCCACTAACACACTAGAAGTCCTGTGGGTGCTTATGCAAAGAAAATAGAGGAGCTCTGTGTGATGCCACTAACACACTAGAAGTCCTGTGGGTGCTTCTGCAAAGAAAATAGAGGAGCTCTGTGTGATGCCACTAACACACTAGAAGTCCTGTGGGTGCTGCTGAGAAGAAAATAGAGGAGCTCTGTGCGATGGGACTAACACACTTCAAGTCCTATAGGTGCTTCTGAGAAGAAAATGTAGGTCTGTGTGTAATGGGACTAACACACTTCAAGTCCTATAGGTGCTTCTGGGAAGAAAATGTAGGTCTGTGTGTAATGGGACTAACACACTTCAAGTCCTATAGGTGCTTCTGGGAACAAAATATAGGATCTCTGTGTGATGGGACTAACACACTTCAAGTCCTATAGGTGCTTCTGGGAACAAAATATAGGTCTGTGTGATGGGACTAACACACTTCAAGTCCTATAGGTGCTTCTGGGAACAAAATATAGGATCTCTGTGTGATGGGACTAACACACTTCAAGTCCTATGGGTGCTTCTGGGAAGAAAATATAGGTCTGTTTGATGGGACTAACACACTTCAAGTCCTATAGGTGCTTCTGGGAACAAAATATAGGATCTCTGTATGATGGGACTAACACACTTCAAGTCCTATAGGTGCTTCTGGGAACAAAATATAGGTCTGTGTGATGGGACTAACACACTTCAAGTCCTATAGGTGCTTCTGGGAAGGAAATAAAGGTCTGTGTGATGGGACTAACACACTTCAAGTCCTATAGGTGCTTCTGGGAACAAAATATATGATCTCTGTGTGATGGGACTAACACACTTCAAGTCCTATAGGTGCTTCTGGGAAGAAAAAGTAGGTCTGTGTGTAATGGGACTAACACACTTCAAGTCCTATAGGTGCTTCTGGGAAGGAAATAAAGGTCTGTGTGATGGGACTAACACACTTCAAGTCCTATAGGTGCTTCTGGGAACAAAATATATGATCTCTGTGTGATGGGACTAACACACTTCAAGTCCTATAGGTGCTTCTGGGAAGAAAATGTAGGTCTGTGTGTAATGGGACTAACACACTTCAAGTCCTATAGGTGCTTCTGGGAAGGAAATAAAGGTCTGTGTGATGGGACTAACACACTTCAAGTCCTATAGGTGCTTCTGGGAACAAAATATAGGATCTCTGTGTGATGGGACTAACACACTTCAAGTCCTATAGGTGCTTCTGGGAAGAAAATGTAGGTCTGTGTGTAATGGGACTAACACACTTCAAGTCCTATAGGTGCTTCTGGGAAGGAAATAAAGGTCTGTGTGATGGGACTAACACACTTCAAGTCCTATAGGTGCTTCTGGGAACAAAATATAGGATCTCTGTGTGATGGGACTAACACACTTCAAGTCCTATGGGTGCTTCTGGGAAGAAAATATAGGTCTGTTTGATGGGACTAACACACTTCAAGTCCTATAGGTGCTTCTGGGAACAAAATATAGGATCTCTGTATGATGGGACTAACACACTTCAAGTCCTATAGGTGCTTCTGGGAACAAAATATAGGTCTGTGTGATGGGACTAACACACTTCAAGTCCTATAGGTGCTTCTGGGAAGGAAATAAAGGTCTGTGTGATGGGACTAACACACTTCAAGTCCTATAGGTGCTTCTGGGAACAAAATATATGATCTCTGTGTGATGGGACTAACACACTTCAAGTCCTATAGGTGCTTCTGGGAAGAAAATGTAGGTCTGTGTGTAATGGGACTAACACACTTCAAGTCCTATAGGTGCTTCTGGGAAGGAAATAAAGGTCTGTGTGATGGGACTAACACACTTCAAGTCCTATAGGTGCTTCTGGGAACAAAATATATGATCTCTGTGTGATGGGACTAACACACTTCATGTCCTATAGGTGCTTCTGGGAAGAAAATGTAGGTCTGTGTGTAATGGGACTAACACACTTCAAGTCCTATAGGTGCTTCTGGGAAGGAAATAAAGGTCTGTGTGATGGGACTAACACACTTCAAGTCCTATAGGTGCTTCTGGGAACAAAATATATGATCTCTGTGTGATGGGACTAACACACTTCAAGTCCTATAGGTGCTTCTGGGAAGAAAATGTAGGTCTGTGTGTAATGGGACTAACACACTTCAAGTCCTATAGGTGCTTCTGGGAAGGAAATAAAGGTCTGTGTGATGGGACTAACACACTTCAAGTCCTATAGGTGCTTCTGGGAACAAAATATATGATCTCTGTGTGATGGGACTAACACACTTCAAGTCCTATAGGTGCTTCTGGGAAGAAAATGTAGGTCTGTGTGTAATGGGACTAACACACTTCAAGTCCTATAGGTGCTTCTGGGAAGGAAATAAAGGTCTGTGTGATGGGACTAACACACTTCAAGTCCTATAGGTGCTTCTGGGAACAAAATATATGATCTCTGTGTGATGGGACTAACACACTTCAAGTCCTATAGGTGCTTCTGGGAAGAAAATGTAGGTCTGTGTGTAATGGGACTAACACACTTCAAGTCCTATAGGTGCTTCTGGGAAGGAAATAAAGGTCTGTGTGATGGGACTAACACACTTCAAGTCCTATAGGTGCTTCTGGGAAGAAAATGTAGGTCTGTGTGTAATGGGACTAACACACTTCAAGTCCTATAGGTGCTTCTGGGAACAAAATATATGATCTCTGTGTGATGGGACTAACACACTTCAAGTCCTATAGGTGCTTCTGGGAAGAAAATGTAGGTCTGTGTGTAATGGGACTAACACACTTCAAGTCCTATAGGTGCTTCTGGGAACAAAATATATGATCTCTGTGTGATGGGACTAACACACTTCAAGTCCTATAGGTGCTTCTGGGAAGAAAATGTAGGTCTGTGTGTAATGGGACTAACACACTTCAAGTCCTATAGGTGCTTCTGGGAACAAAATATATGATCTCTGTGTGATGGGACTAACACACTTCAAGTCCTATAGGTGCTTCTGGGAAGAAAATGTAGGTCTGTGTGTAATGGGACTAACACACTTCAAGTCCTATAGGTGCTTCTGGGAAGGAAATAAAGGTCTGTGTGATGGGACTAACACACTTCAAGTCCTATAGGTGCTTCTGGGAACAAAATATATGATCTCTGTGTGATGGGACTAACACACTTCAAGTCCTATAGGTGCTTCTGGGAAGGAAATAAAGGTCTGTGTGATGGGACTAACACACTTCAAGTCCTATAGGTGCTTCTGGGAAGGAAATAAAGGTCTGTGTGATGGGACTAACACACTTCAAGTCCTATAGGTGCTTCTGGGAAGAAAATGTAGGTCTGTGTGTAATGGGACTAACACACTTCAAGTCCTATAGGTGCTTCTGGGAACAAAATATATGATCTCTGTGTGATGGGACTAACACACTTCAAGTCCTATAGGTGCTTCTGGGAAGAAAATGTAGGTCTGTGTGTAATGGGACTAACACACTTCAAGTCCTATAGGTGCTTCTGGGAACAAAATATATGATCTCTGTGTGATGGGACTAACACACTTCAAGTCCTATAGGTGCTTCTGGGAAGAAAATGTAGGTCTGTGTGTAATGGGACTAACACACTTCAAGTCCTATAGGTGCTTCTGGGAACAAAATATATGATCTCTGTGTGATGGGACTAACACACTTCAAGTCCTATAGGTGCTTCTGGGAAGAAAATGTAGGTCTGTGTGATGGGACTAACACACTTCAAGTCCTATAGGTGCTTCTGGGAACAAAATATAGGAGCTCTGCCTGCCTGCCACGAACACACTACAAGTCCTATAGGTGCTTCTGGGAACAAAATATAGGAGCTCTGCCTGCCTGCCACGAACACACTACAAGTCCTATAGGTGCTTCTGGGAACAAAATATAGGAGCTCTGCCTGCCTGCCACGAACACACTACAAGTCCTATAGGTGCTTCTGGTAACAAAATATAGGAGCTCTGCCTGCCTGCCACGAACACACTACAAGTCCTATAGGTGCTTCTGGTAACAAAATATAGGAGCTCTGCCTGCCTGCCACTAACACACTACAAGTCCTATAGGTGCTTCTGGGAACAAAATATAGGAGCTCTGCCTGCCTGCCACGAACACACTACAAGTCCTATAGGTGCTTCTGGGAACAAAATATAGGAGCTCTGCCTGCCTGCCACGAACACACTACAAGCCCCTCTTTCTTAATCAATCTTTGTAACTGAATCTATCTAACTCAATCTCTGTAAGTAAATCTCTCTAACTAACTAAATGCAGCAGAGTGTCACAGATCTAGCCTGCTCAATCTGCGCCGGAACAGCATGTGACCGGCGCAGACGGCGTGGCGGCCTTTTATAGGGGGGGGCGTGTACTACAGCCCCTGAGCTGTAATTGGCTACAGGCGTCCTGCCTGTAGCCAATTATGGCTCTTCGAAATTCCGGGGCTGTGATTGGCCAAGCATGCGGGGTCACAGTGCATGCTTGGCCAATCATCAGCCAGCAATGCACTGCGCCGGCCGCGCCGGCCGCAATGCATTGCGGGGCCGCTCGCATCACACGAACGTGATGCGAGCGGCCAAAATAGTTCTGGGCTCGCCGAGCGAGCGAACGCCCGGTGCTCGATGCGAACGTGGGTTCGCATCGAGCACCGGGCCCATCCCTACTCAAGATGTTAATTGAGTTGGCTGATCCCATTGTCCTCTGCACAATGCAGGAGACGCTCCGTCTGTTACTGGTGGTCTCCTGCTATTGTGATGAAATGTTGTGTGGTTGTAATTATGATAATTTATAATCAACTGTGTTTATCTCGGTGACAAGAAGTCTGGCCTGTAGTGAAATCCTGAGTCACATCGGCTGCTTAAAGGAATTAGCTAATTAGTTTATGTTAAGTTGTTACAGGTGTATTGTTAGAGTAATATGAGAGGGAGGGGGATCTCCTCTTCTACTCTGTATAAATGTGAGCTTGGCTTTGTAATAAAGATCAGTCCATGTTGGCACCAAGCAAGTGTTGTCTCGTTTGGTGCTTGGGAGCGGTTGGAATATCTTATACCTATATCCAGACTGAGAGGAAGTGATATATGACAAACGCACTCAAGAGGAGTGTAGGGACGTTCCGTCACATTGGTGGCAGCAGTGGGATGCTTCCTGCAGTCTGGGACATCCAAACCTCCACCTGGATCCAAGGTCCGGATAGCAGGAGAGGAGGAGAGGTACAGATACCAGCCGCCATGGAAGAGGAATTCAGGAGGAGGTTGCGAGAGATGCAGCTACAGCACAGAGGACCAGTATCAGAGCAGGTCCTGCTGGGATGGTTTGATTCTATTCGCTGTGAACTCTGGAAGGAAGCGCTAGCCTGTGAGCGGCGTCACCAGGGAAAAGTTCTCCCCTCCATCCAGGAAAGGTACTGGTCGCAGTATGGATTGCGGGTGCTGTTTTTGGGAGAAAAACCGCACAAGGAGCAGACAGCTGGTAAGCAGGCTGATCTGGGCAGAGATGAAGCTGGATGAAAGTTACAGAGCCCTCCGGTGGCATGTATCCCAAGCATGTCCTTGGATAGCAGATGACAGCCCAACGGAAGGCTTAAGCTACGGCGGCCTGGGACTGTTGTATGTGAAGCTGACAGGGGACTTTAACTTTGGGAGTGATTTGGAGTGGCGGTTGGATGAAATCATGGATTTCAGAAAAGGGCTACTGAACATCTCGGAAGTGCACTGGGCACTTGAAGATTTGGAGTTTCTGGCCGATCAGGAATGGGAGCTGGAGATCGCCTACAGACGGCTGCTAGACTCTGCTCAGTGCCAGGGCTGGGCTCCCTTTGCCTGGGACTAGAAGGAAATGCCAATGGACAACTCGGAAATCCTGTCTGAAGAGTCAGCAATGTGGCAGAGTAACAGTGTGCTTTGCCAACCTGCCCCTGCAGCTATGGACGCGGAGGTCTTATGGCGGATGCAGCAAGTGCTGACTGACCTTGATGATCCTGTTTCTGCATGGGATGATCTTGGATGGAGGAATGTGCCTGTCCAGCAGCATGCCAGAGAATCGGCAGTGGAAAATCTGGAGATTTCTATCCCCAAAGCTGAAGTGCTGACAACAGGGCAGAGCTCTGCTAACCTCTGCCCAGCACTGATGGCATCTTCTAGGTCCCACGGACAGATGATGAACCTCTATCCCCAGACATCAGTTGTAGAGACAGGGGATTTAATAGACTTTTCTGCTGAGGAAAAACAGCCTGATGAGCCTCCATCAGAAGAGCTGGAATTTGGGCCAAACTTCACTGAGCTCTGCCCAGCACCAACAGCAGTATCTGTGGAGTTCCAGGAAGCCGGGGCAGTTGGCCCCTCTCTCCGGAGACAAGCTGATGTAGTGAAGCTGCTACTCCCAGCTGAATCACTGGCAACAGGGCAGAGAACCGCTGGCCTCTGCCTAGCACCTACAGTGTCTCTACAGCTTCAAGAAGCTGGGGCAATCGGTCACACTGTCCAGCAGCAGACGGCGCCCCAGAATGATAACACCAACCCAGCTAAAGTGCTGGCAACCGGACAGAGGGTCCAAGACCTCTGCCCCACACTTGTGGCAGTTCTGGAGGCCCAGGGTGAGGAGGTGGTGGTCACTCCCGAGCAGCAGCTCAGGACCCAAGGAGAGGATGCAATCTGCACTTCACAACTGCAGCTTGAGCTGATATCGGTGGATGGGACTTCAGTCCCCACTTGTATACTCCAGGGATGCTGGGCGGTCGGCCCAGATCCCCAACAGCATGATGGACTGAGCCCAGTCACCCTGTCTTCTCTCCAGCGGCTGAAAAGACTCCAGGGAGAAGGACCAGTCCAGGCCTCTCCCCAGCGGCAGATATGTTCTATGAGAGAGGCAGAGGTTGGCTGGGTGAGTAGTGCTCTGTTTGAAACAATTTGTTTGGGGTACTGTGTGGGTACAGGCATTAGAGGACTGGAACTATGGACTAACTTCGGAGTCAACCCGTCTGGGGTCTCCTCCTGTGTTAGTCTCCTGCCGAAAGGGGAGAAATGTGACAGACCTAGCCGGGACACAGGCTTTTTGAGAGGACTAACTACGAGCCTCCTGCCCACCGATTATGGGCCCTGGATTTTAAGGGGCACAGGGTGAAGGAGAACCCCAGTCAGATTCAATGCTGTATATATGTGTATATATATATATAATGTGTGTGTCTCATGCTGTTGGGACATACACTCTCAGATGCTAGTGTCATGAACTCAAGATGTTAATTGAGTTGGCTGATCCCATTGTCCTCTGCACAATGCAGGAGACGCTCCGTCTGTTACTGGTGGTCTCCTGCTATTGTGATGAAATGTTGTGTGGTTGTAATTATGATAATTTATAATCAACTGTGTTTATCTCGGTGACAAGAAGTCTGGCCTGTAGTGAAATCCTGAGTCACATCGGCTGCTTAAAGGAATTAGCTAATTAGTTTATGTTAAGTTGTTACAGGTGTATTGTTAGAGTAATATGAGAGGGAGGGGGGATCTCCTCTTCTACTCTGTATAAATGTGAGCTTGGCTTAGTAATAAAGATCAGTCCATGTTGGCACCAAGCAAGTGTTGTCTCGTTTGGTGCTTGGGAGCGGTTGGAATATCTTATACCTATATCCAGACTGAGAGGAAGTGATATATGACAAACGCACTCAAGAGGAGTGTAGGGACGTTCCGTCACACCCATATAATCATAAAAATTATTATATACCTAAACAAAAAACTGTATAAAATTGAAGCTGCATCACAAAATATATATAGACAGGAAATAGGGGACAGCAAAGATAAATCAATTGCTACCAAAAGAGGTTCCAAAAATGACCAATATTATTGAAAACCATATCATCAATATTACCCAACTATATTTATGCTGCCCAGCACCCCACCTTATATTAATCTACCCACATTAATTCTAAATGGAGCAATAATGCCTCCATATCCCCAAAGAAAAAGAGAACACAAATAAAAAGCAGACAGGGATACATTATATATCAGGACCATTCTGTGAATGGGTGAACACCGAAATGAATTGGTAAAGATCTATTAGACCAATCATTCCTCTAATTATAAGTATATAATATAAACGCGGGCATAATATATATACTGAATTCGCCCACAGTTACCACATCAAATATTTAGTGTGAACTTAGACGTTCACCTCAGCCTACAGTCAGACAGACCACATCAATCTGGACCCAAACTAAGCATTAGGGATGGGCCCGGTGCTCGATTCGAACACCGGGCATTCGCTCGCTCGGCGAGCCCAGAACTATTTGGGCCGTTCGCATCACATTCGTGTGAATGCATTGCAGCCGGCACAGTGCATTGCTGGCTGATGATTGGCCAAGCATGCACTGTGACCCTGCATGCTTGGCCAATCACAGCGCCGGAAACTCGGAGAGCAATAATTGGCTACAGGCAGGACGCCTGTAGCCAATTAAAGCTCAGGGGCTTTAGTACGCGCCCCACCATTTAAAAGGCCGCCACGCCGTCGGCCCCGGTCACATGTGTTCCGGCTTTAGGAGAGAGCAGTCTGCTGATTCTGTCTTTGCTTGATTGCTACTGAAAGATTTGCTCTTCTTTGCTAAACCATTGGCTATTTCTTTGCTAAACCATTGCTACCTAAGTCATTGATCGTTCATTGCTGCTGATTGCACAGTTAGTGTGTTATTAGCTGCTGCTGGGGATTAGTCTGGTGCGTGCTTACTGTTAGTACAGTATTGCAGTAGTACCAACCGCAGTGCTGTTAGCACAGCATTGCACCCCAACAGCACCCATAGGACTTCTAGTGTGTTAGTGGCATCACACAGAGCTCCTATATTTTCTTCTCAGCAGCACCCATAGGACTTCTAGTGTGTTAGTGGCATCACACAGAGCTCCTATATTTTCTTCTCAGCAGCACCCATAGGACTTCTAGTGTGTTAGTGGCAGCAAACAGAGCTCCTATATTTTCTTCTCAGCAGCACCCATAGGACTTCTAGTGTGTTAGTGGCATCACACAGAGCTCCTATATTTTCTTCTAAGCAGCACCCATAGGACTTCTAGTGTGTTAGTGGCATCACACAGAGCTCCTATATTTTCTTCTCCGCAGCACCCATAGGACTTCTAGTGTGTTAGTGGCATCACACAGAGCTCCTATATTTTCTTCTCAGCAGCACCCATAGGACTTCTAGTGTGTTAGTGGCATCACACAGAGCTCCTATATTTTCTTCTCAGCAGCACCCATAGGACTTCTAGTGTGTTAGTGGCAGTAAACAGAGCTCCTATATTTTCTTCTCAGCAGCACCCATAGGACTTCTAGTGTGTTAGTGGCATCACACAGAGCTCCTATATTTTCTTCTCAGCAGCACCCATAGGACTTCTAGTGTGTTAGTGGCATCACACAGAGCTCCTATATTTTCTTCTCAGCAGCACCCATAGGACTTCTAGTGTGTTAGTGGCAGTAAACAGAGCTCCTATATTTTCTTCTCAGCAGCACCCATAGGACTTCTAGTGTGTTAGTGGCATCACACAGAGCTCCTATATTTTCTTCTAAGCAGCACCCATAGGACTTCTAGTGTGTTAGTGGCATCACACAGAGCTCCTATATTTTCTTCTCAGCAGCACCCATAGGACTTCTAGTGTGTTAGTGGCATCACACAGAGCTCCTATATTTTCTTCTCAGCAGCACCCATAGGACTTCTAGTGTGTTAGTGGCATCACACAGAGCTCCTATATTTTCTTCTCAGCAGCACCCATAGGACTTCTAGTGTGTTAGTGGCAGGCAGCACACAGAGCTCCTATATTTTCTTGACAGCAGCACACATATTTTACCTATTGTGTCAGCAGCACCCATAGGACTTCTAGTGTCATGAACAGGTGAGACCAGATTGTGTGGACTGCAAAGGAGAAACCCAAAACGCAAGTAAAAGTAAATAAGATTAACGTTTATTGAGATACGTGATATAAATATATAAATAAGCAAACACCCCAAAATACAACAGTGCTCAGCCACAAACAGAAACCCACAGACAACAGATAAATATGTACAGGCACAGGGAAGTACCGAAATCAACACGTCAGCCAGGCCAGGGTCATACACGGAAAGATCAAGGGATAACAAGGGCAGTCCAGAATCACAAACAATTAGCCAAGCCAGGGTCATGCACGGGAGATCAGCAGATGAAC
Source organism: Lithobates sylvaticus (assembly GCA_028564925.1). NCBI lineage: Eukaryota > Metazoa > Chordata > Amphibia > Anura > Ranidae > Lithobates > Lithobates sylvaticus. The sequence goes on from CM053030.1 coordinate 320,540,640, forward strand.
AAGGGCAGGATGGGAGAGGGAACTAGGGATGGGAAAGGCAACAAGGAGCAGGAACTCAGGAACACAGGATCAGGATGGGCAGGTTACAGGTCTCAGGTCACAGGTTCAGGGCACATGGAAGAGAGATACCAAGGCAAGTGTGTGAGGGCTGGCCGGGTATTTATAATCTGCCAGTGATTGGCCTCATGTGACAGCTGAGCGCAGAAAGAGCTGTCTGCTTCACACTGCCAGGATCCATCCGCTGGTGGACGCCAGTACTGCGGCCCAAAGATGATATCCCAGCAGGGAAGGCCTCTCCTGACAGTTATAAACTCCCAGGAGACACCTGCTGGTGGACCACAGTACTGCACGCCAAATGATGGGTCTTACCAGCGGACGGATCCATTCCTGACAGTACCCCCCCTCAAAAGGAGCGGCCTCCGGACGCTCCAACTAGCTGCTGCTGGGACAAGTCCATGGCATCGAGGTGGGCAGCGGGCACTTCAAGCTGGGCAGCAGGCACTTCAAGCTGGGCAGCAGGCACTTCAAGCTGGGCAGCAGGCACGGGCACTTTAGGCCGGGCAGCAGGCACGGGCACATCAAGCTGGGCAGCAGGAACAGGCACATCAAGCTGGGCAGCAGGAACAGGCACTTCAAGCTGGGCAGCAGGAACAGGCACTTCAAGCTGGGCAGCAGGCACGGGCACTTCAAGCTGGGCAGCAGGAACAGGCACATCAAGCTGGGCAGCAGGAACAGGCACATCGGGCTGGGCAGCAGACAGGAACACTTCGGGCTGGGCAGCAGACAGGAACACTTCGGGCTGGGCAGCAGACAGGAACACTTCGGGCTGGGCAGCAGACAGGAACACTTCGGGCTGGGCAGCAGACAGGAGCACTTCGGGCTGGGCAGCAGACAGGAGCACTTCGGGCTGGGCAGCAGACAGGAGCACATCGAGCTGGGCAGCAGACAGGAGCACATCGAGCTGGGCAGCAGACAGGAGCACATCGAGCTGGGCAGCAGACAGGAGCACATCGAGCTGGGCAGCAGACAGGAGCACATCGAGCTGGGCAGCAGACAGGAGCACATCGAGCTGGGCAGCAGACAGGAACACTTCGGGCTGGGCAGCAGACAGGGACTCATCAGACTGGGCAGCAGACAGGAACTCATCAGACTGGGCAGCAGACAGGAACTCATCAGACTGGGCAGCAGACAGGAACTCATCAGACTGGGCAGCAGACAGGAACTCATCAGACTGGGCAGCAGACAGGAACTCATCAGACTGGGCAGCAGACAGGAACTCATCAGACAGGAACTCATCGGGCTGGGCAGCAGACAGGAACTCATCAGACTGGGCAGCAGACAGGAACTCATCAGACTGGGCAGCAGACAGGAACTCATCAGACTGGGCAGCAGACAGGAACTCATCAGACTGGGCAGCAGACAGGAACTCATCAGACTGGGCAGCAGACAGGAACTCATCAGACTGGGCAGCAGACAGGAATTCATCAGACTGGGCGGCAGACAGCGGGTCATCAGACTGGGGAGCTGGCAGCGGGTCATCAGACTGGGGAGCTGGCAGCGGGTCATCAGACTGGGGAGCTGGCAGCGGGTCATCAGACTGGGGAGCTGGCAGTGGGTCATCAGACTGGGAAGCTGGCAGCGGGTCATCAGACTGGAAGGCCGGAACCAGGACATCAGACTGGAAGGCCGGGACATCAAACTGGAAGGCCGGGACATCAAACTGGAAGGCCGGGAGCGGGTCATCAGACTGGAAGGCAGGCAGCGGGGCATCAGACTGGAAGGCAGGCAGCGGGGCATCAGACTGGAAGGCAGGCAGCGGGGCATCAGACTGGAAGGCCGGGACATGAGAAGAAAAGGCAGGCAGCGGGTCATCAGAGGTGGGCAGCGGGCACTTCAAGCTGGGCAGCAGGCACTTCAAGCTGGGCAGCAGGCACTTCAAGCTGGGCAGCAGGCACGGGCACTTTAGGCTGGGCAGCAGGCACGGGCACATCAAGCTGGGCAGCAGGAACAGGCACATCAAGCTGGGCAGCAGGAACAGGCACATCAAGCTGGGCAGCAGACAGGAACACTTCGGGCTGGGCAGCAGACAGGAACACTTCGGGCTGGGCAGCAGACAGGAACACTTCGGGCTGGGCAGCAGACAGGAACACTTCGGGCTGGGCAGCAGACAGGAACACTTCGGGCTGGGCAGCAGACAGGAACACTTCGGCTGGGCAGCAGACAGGAACACATCGGGCTGGGCAGCAGACAGGAGCTCATCGAGCTGGGCAGCAGACAGGAGCACATCGAGCTGGGCAGCAGACAGGAGCCCATCGAGCTGGGCAGCAGACAGGAGCACATCGAGCTGGGCAGCAGACAGGAACACTTCGGGCTGGGCAGCAGACAGGAACACTTCGGGCTGGGCAGCAGACAGGAACACTTCAGGCTGGGCAGCAGACAGGGACTCATCAGACTGGGCAGCAGACAGGAACTCATCAGACTGGGCAGCAGACAGGAACTCATCAGACTGGGCAGCAGACAGGAACTCATCAGACTGGGCAGCAGACAGGAATTCATCAGACTGGGCGGCAGACAGCGGGTCATCAGACTGGGGAGCTGGCAGCGGGTCATCAGACTGGGGAGCTGGCAGCGGGTCATCAGACTGGGGAGCTGGCAGCGGGTCATCAGACTGGGAAGCTGGCAGCAGGTCATCAGACTGGAAGGCCGGAACCAGGACATCAGACTGGAAGGCCGGGACATCAAACTGGAAGGCCGGGACATCAAACTGGAAGGCAGGCAGCGGGGCATCAGACTGGAAGGCAGGCAGCGGGGCATCAGACTGGAAGGCCGGGACATGAGAAGAAAAGGCAGGCAGCGGGTCATCAGACTGGAAGGCCGGCACCGGGACATCAGGCTGGAAGACCGGGACATCAGGCTGGGAGACCGGGACATCAGGCTGGGAGACCGGGACATCAGGCTGGGAGACCGGGACATCAGGCTGGGAGACCGGGACATCAGGCTGGAAGGCAGGCAGTGGGACATCAAAGTGGAAGGCTGGAACGTCAGGCTGGAAAGCCGGCAGCGGGTTAGACTGGAAGGCTGGGACATCAAGCTGGAAGGCTGGAACATCAAGCTGGGGGGCTGGCACCAGGACATCAGGCTGGAAGGCTGGGGTGTCAGGCTGGAAGGCCGGCAATGGGACATCAGACTGGAAGGCTGGGACGTCAAGCTGGAAGGCTGGAACATCAAGCTGGGGGGCTGGAACCAGGGCATCAGGCTGGAAAGCTGGGGCATCCGGCTGGAAGGCTGGGGCATCAGGCTGGAAGGTCGGCAACGGGACATCAGACTGGCAGGCTGGGACGTCAAGCTGGAAGACTGGAGCGTCAGACTGGGTGGCAGGCACTGGAGCGTCAGACTGGGTGGCAGACACTGGAGCGTCAGACTGGGTGGCAGGCACTGGAGCCTCAGACTGGGTGGCAGGCACTGGAGCCTCAGACTGGGTGGCAGGCACTGGAGCCTCAGACTGGGTGGCAGGCACTGGAGCCTCAGACTGGGTGGCAGGCACTGGAGCCTCAGACTGGGTGGCAGGCACTGGAGCCTCAGACTGGGTGGCAGGCACTGGAGCCTCAGACTGGGTGGCAGGCACTGGAGCGTCAGACTGGGTGGCAGGCACTGGAGCGTCAGACTGGGTGGCAGGCACTGGAGCGTCAGACTGGGTGGCAAGCACTGGAGCGTCAGACTGTAACAGGTTGGTTGGTGTGGAGGCAGGTTGGGTTACTGGCAGGATTGTGTGGGTCGGAAAGAACTTTCGCTTCTTTTTTGGTTTAGCCACTGCAGCTTTGTACGTAGGTGCAGGGCTGTAGGAAAAGAACGTATCTGGGCAAAATGAAGACCAGGGAACTGTGGCTGGAGGAGGGTTTTGTGGGCTTGTTACAGGTAGAGGAGAAGAGGCAGGTGGGTTAAAGGCAGGATAGGTGCAGGGAGTAGAAACAGGGTATTGATACTTTGTGGGGAGCAGGGTATATTGGACGGTAGCTGAGGTTGCCTGGGGTGATGGGAGAAGGGACGCCTGAGCTGGCAGGTGTTTAGTAATGGGTCTGGGTTGAGGAAAGCTGACAGAAGCTGGGCATAACAGGTCTGACCATGCCTGAAGTATAGGCAACACAAAAGTGAGCTCACATACCCTCCGTCTGACCAGGGACTGCACTTCAGCTATACAATCCTCCAACAACTGTTTGGGACAAACTGAATAGTGCTCCACAAAGGATGCAGCGTCATCCTCCAATAGCCATACCAAGGACGCAACCTGGTTAATGCTGAAGGGGGGAGAAAAGTCATCACAACCCTTTGGGATACAAGGCAGAGCCAGCTCTGTACACATTCTAATCAAAGGCTGAACATCCTCCAACAATATACTGCCCTGATCGACCACAGTGTGAGCTAAACGGATAATCTCCAGCAGCTGATCCCTGGACCATCCTTTCAATGTCTGCCAGAGGTAGTCAGAACTCTTTGTTGCCAGCAGAGCATAATAGGCAATTATATCTGAATCCATTCCAAAAATGGGAAACAGAACCGAGATGGTTCCCCTGTGCAGCCACTTCTGGTCAGAGATGGCCTTGGTATACTGTCATGAACAGGTGAGACCAGATTGTGTGGACTGCAAAGGAGAAACCCAAAACGCAAGTAAAAGTAAATAAGATTAACGTTTATTGAGATAAGTGATATAAATATATAAATAAGCAAACACCCCAAAATACAACAGTGCTCCGCCACAAACAGAAACCCACAGACAACAGATAAATATGTACAGGCACAGGGAAGTACCGAAATCAACACGTCAGCCAGGCCAGGGTCATACACGGAAAGATCAAGGGATAACAAGGGCAGTCCAGAATCACAAACAATTAGCCAAGCCAGGGTCATGCACGGGAGATCAGCAGATGAACAAGGGCAGGATGGGAGAGGGAACTAAGGATGGGAAAGGCAACAAGGAGCAGGAACTCAGGAACACAGGATCAGGATGGGCAGGTCACAGGTCACAGGTTCAGGGCACATGGAAGAGAGATACCAAGGCAAGTGTGTGAGGGCTGGCCGGGTATTTATAATCTGCCAGTGATTGGCCTCATGTGACAGCTGAGCGCAGAAAGAGCTGTCTGCTCCACACTGCCAGGATCCATCCGCTGGTGGACTCCAGTACTGTGGCCCAAAGATGATATCCCAGCAGGGAAGGCCTCTCCTGACAGTTATAAACTGCCAGGAGACACCTGCTGGTGGACCACAGTACTGCACGCCAAATGATGGGTCTTACCAGCGGACGGATCCATTCCTGACATCTAGTGTGTTAGTGGCAGCACACAGAGCTCCTATATTTTCTTCTCAGCAGCACCCATAGGACTTCTAGTGTGTTAGTGGCAGGCAGCACACAGAGCTCCTATATTGTCTTGACAGCAGCACACATATTTTACCTATTGTGTCAGCAGCACCCATAGGACTTCTAGTGTGTTAGTGGCAGCACACAGAGCTCCTATATTTTCTTCTCAGCAGCACCCATAGGACTTCTAGTGTGTTAGTGGCAGCACACAGAGCTCCTATATTTTCTTCTCAGCAGCACCCATAGGACTTCTAGTGTGTTAGTGGCAGGCAGCACACAGAGCTCCTATATTTTCTTCTCAGCAGCACCCATAGGACTTCTAGTGTGTTAGTGGCAGGCGGCACACAGAGCTCCTATATTTTCTTGACAGCAGCACACATATTTTACCTATTGTGTCAGCAGCACCCATAGGACTTCTAGTGTGTTAGTGGCATCACACAGAGCTCCTATATTTTCTTGACAGCAGCAAACATATTTTACCTATTGTGTCAGCAGCACCCATAGGTCTTGTAGTGTGTTAGTGGCATCACACAGAGCTCCTATATTTTCTTGACAGCAGCACACATATTTTACCTATTGTGTCAGCAGCACCCATAGGACTTCTAGTGTGTTAGTGGCAGCACATAGAGCTCCTATATTTTCTTGACAGCAGCACACATATACTACCTATTGTGTCAGCAGCACCCATAGGACTTCTAGTGTGTTAGTGGCAGCACACAGAGCTCCTATATTTTCTTGTCAGCAGCACACATAGTACCTATAGTGTGTTAGTGTCAGCACCCATAGGACCTACAGTGTGTTGTGAGCACACATAGGAGCTCTATTTTTTATACTATATACACTACCGACTACAATGGCTGGAAGACCGCCAAGGAGAGGCAGAGCGTGCCGAGGCAAGAACACAGGGCAGGCAGGCTCTGTTTCTAGAGACAACAGTGCTGGCCGTGGACGTGGTCGTGCATCGTCATCAGCACGTGGCCATGGGACACGCTTGTCTTTGTTTTCGGCAGCTGGACATGTGGAGCCGCATCATGCCGAAGGCTTGGTAGAATGGATGACCAAGCCCTCCTCATCCTCCTCATCCTCTCTCACCCAGGCTGAGGGTACTGGCAGAGCAGCTGCCAACGCGTACTCAATGGCATCATCAGCCACCCCTTCCCTAGACCCACCATGTCCTCCTGAGGAGTCCCCCGAACTGTTTGAGCACAGTGTTGGGTACATGCTCCAGGAGGATGCCCAACGATTCGAAGGCTCGGATGATGATACCCAGCTTGAGGAAGGCAGTAGTGTGCGCGCAGAGAGAGGGGATGCTGAAGGACAGCAATCTGGCAGTACTGTTCCACCAGCTGCAGCTTACTGCCAGGTTTGCTCTAGTGGTGAAGAGGGAGGGGATGATGAGGTCACTGACTCCACGTGGGTGCCTGAAGGGAGAGAGGAGGAGGAGGAGGAGGAGGATGCGGCGTCACATGTCCAACGAGGCAGGATGCCCCCTGGAGGCCAGCTAGAGGCCAGCACAGCAACTGTACCACACCGCAGAGCTCCGCCTGTGCAGGGCGCTGCCTCTGCACGTTATCACAAAAGTTCTTTGGTGTGGGCCTTTTTTGAGACGAGTGTATCAGATCGCACCACTGCTATTTGCAATATTTGTCTCAAGCGTATCTCGCGTGGCCAAAACATCAGCCGCTTGGGCAACACAAGCATGAGCAGACATATGTCGACCTGCCATGCAGCTCGTTGGCAAGCACACATAAAAGACCCACACCAAAGAACAAAGCGGACCTCTCCTTGCTCCTCATCAGCTGGGATCTCCATCCCCACTATATCTTCAGTCCTCTCTGAAAGCTGCTCTGAGAGGACTGAAGGTGTAGAATTAGGTGTGTCACAACCAAGTACTTGCAGTATACCGACGTCCGATTGTAGCAGGCAAATTTCCCTGCCCCAGCTGCTGGACCGTCAAAAGAAGTATACTCCCAGCCATCCACATGCCCAGCGGTTGAATGCTAGCTTGGCTAAATTGCTAGCACTTCAACTGCTGCCTTTTCAGTTGGTAGACTCGGCCTCCTTCCGTGAGTTTGTTCAATGTGCGGTTCCTCAGTGGCAGGTTCCCAAACGCCACTTTTTCTCACGGAAGGCGATTCCGTCTCTCTACCGGCATGTGGAAGGCAATGTCCTTGCCTCGCTGGACAGGGCGGTCAGCGGTAAGGTGCATATTACCGCTGACTCATGGTCCAGCAGGCATGGACAGGGACGTTATCTTTCTTTCACGGCCCATTGGGTCACTCTATTGGCAGCTGGGAGGGATGCAGGACAAGGTGCAGTAGTGTTGGAGGTTGTTCCGCCACCACGCCTCCAAAATGCTACTACTGGTTGTGACACACCTCTCTCCTCCACCCCCTCCTCTTCTTCTTCCTCCAGTGCTCTGTCCTCGGAACCAGCGGTGCTCCGTAGGCGTACAAGGAGCTACGCGAGTACGCAGGCAAAAAGATGCCATGCCGTGCTTGCGCTGGTGTGTTTGGGGGACAGGAGCCACACTGGGCCAGAGGTTCTGGCAGCTCTGCAGGGGCAGGCCGAGAGGTGGTTGACGCCACGCCAGCTTAAGCCAGGAATGGTCGTTTCTGACAATGGCACCAACCTCCTCTCCGCCCTGCGACAGGGGCAGCTCACCCATGTGCCCTGTATGGCTCACGTCCTCAACCTGGTGGTGCAGCGGTTCTTGGGCAGGTTCCCAGGCTTACAGGATGTCCTGAGGCAGGCCAGGAAAGTCTGTGTGCATTTCCGCCGATCTTATAATGCCAGTGCTCGGCTGACTGAGCTGCAAAAGGAGCTGAACCTGCCCAAGAACCGCCTAATATGTGACATGCCCACCAGGTGGAACTCAACGTTGGCCATGCTGCAGCGACTGCACACGCAGCAGAGGGCCATCAATGAGTACCTTTGCGACTACGGCACCAGGACAGGGTCAGGGGAGCTTGGCTTTTTTTCCCCACGCCAGTGGAGCATGATCAGGGATGCATGCACTGTCCTCTCACCATTTGAGGAGGCCACGAGGATGGTGAGCAGTGACAGTGCATGCATCAGTGACACTGTACCTCTTGTCCACCTGTTGGAGCATACACTGCGTGGGATAATGGACAGGGCACTTGAGGCAGAACAGAGGCAGGAAGAGGAGGACTTCCTTGCCTCTCAAGGCCCCCTTTATCCAGACAGTGTTCCTTCTGTCCCACCCATCACACAGGAAGAGGATGAGGAGGAGGAGGAGGAGGATTGTGTGAGCATGGAGGTGGAGCCTGGCACTCAGCATCAGCAGCAGCAGTCTTTTAGGGATGATGTACAGTCCCAACAAACCAGTGGACTTGTACGTGGCTGGGAGGAGGTGGCTGACGATCATGTCATCCTCAGTGACCCAGAAGACTCCGGACCGAATGCCTCAGCTAACCTACGCTGCATGGCCTCCCTGATCCTGCAAAGCCTGCGGAAGGATCCTCGTGTTCTTCGGATCAAGGAGAGGGACCATTACTGGCTGGCCACTCTCCTTGATCCACGGTACAAGGGTAAGGTTGCGGACCTTATCTTGCCGTCGCAGAGGATGAGACATCTCAGGGAGGCCTTGCAGAAAGGTCTGTGCAACGCGTTCCCAGAAACTGGGAGGTTACAAACTCCTGGTCCTGGACGACGAGTTGCTGAGGCTTCGGTCAGTAGCAGAAGGAGCGGTGGGAAAGGTGGACGTCTGACCGATGCGTTCAGACAATTTTTTAGTCCGCAGCCCCAAGGTATGATCGGTTCCAGCAACCATCGCCAGCGTCTGATATACATGGTGCAGGAATACCTAGGGGCAAGGTCAGACTTGGACACCTTTCCCACCGAAAATCCTCTGGCTTACTGGGTCCTGAGGATGGATCACTGGTCAGAGCTTGCACAGTATGCAATTGAGCTACTGGCCTGTCCTGCACCCAGCGTTCTTTCCGAACGCACATTCAGTGCTGCTGGAGGATTTGTCACCGATCATAGGGTGCGCCTGTCCACCGACTCGGTTGATCGACTGACCTTCATAAAAATGAATCAGTCTTGGATCACCACCAGCTACCAGGCACCTGAAGCGGATATAACTGAATAATTTATAATGTCACATCCCTTCAAGACTGCCTATGCTGATGCTGAGTGACTGTCCTGTTATGTTCACTGACTATCCTCTTCCTCCTCCTCAATGATCCATGCCACCACACCAGTGCCTAAGGCACAATTTTTCAGCCCCTGTGTAACAGGGGCGTGTACTTACAATTTTTTAAAAAAATGCTTCGCAACAGGTGTGACTGCTGTGCTCCAAGTACAGTATCTGTGAGGGGTTGCAGTGTTGTGGCACCAGCACCAGTGCCTAAGACACAATTTTTCAGCCCCTGTTGGGGCGTGTAATTTCAATTTTTAGGCAATGCTTTGCAACAGGTCTCATTGCTGTGCTCAGAGTACAGTATCTGTGAGGGGTTGCAGTGTTGTGGCACCAGCACCAATGCCTAAGGCACAATTTTTCAGCCCCTGTGTAACAGGGGCGTGTAATTAAATTTTTTTTAAAAGATGCTTCACAACAGGTGTGACTGCTGTGCTCCAAGTACAGTATCTGTGAGGGGTTGCAGTGTTGTGGCACCAGCACCAGTGCCTAAGGCACAATTTTCCAGCCCCTGTTGGGGCGTGTAGTTACAATTTTTTAGGCAATGCTTTGCAACAGGTCTCATTGCTGTGCTCAGAGTACAGTATCTGTGAGGGGTTGCAGTGTTGTGGCACCAGCACCAATGCCTAAGGCACAATTTTTCAGCCCCTGTATAACAGGGGCGTGTAATTACAATTTTTTAAAAAGATGCTTCGCAACAGGTGTGACTGCTGTGCTCCAAGTACAGTATCTGTGAGGGGTTGCAGTGTTGTGGCACCAGCACCAGTGCCTAAGGCACAATTTTCCAGCCCCTGTTGGGGCGTGTAATTACAATTTTTAGGCAATGCTTTGCAACAGGTCTCATTGCTGTGCTCAGAGTACAGTATCTGTGAGGGGTTGCAATGTTGTGGCACCAGCACCAATGCCTAAGGCACAATTTTTCAGCCCCTGTATAACAGGGGCGTGTAATTACAGTTTTTTAAAAAGATGCTTCGCAACAGGTGTGACTGCTGTGCTCCAAGTACAGTATCTGTGAGGGGTTGCAGTGTTGTGGCACCAGCACCAGTGCCTAAGGCACAATTTTTCATCCCCTGTTGGGGCGTGTAATTACAATTTTTAAGCAATGCTTTGCAACAAGTCTCATTGCTGTGCTAAGAGTACAGTATCTGTGAGGGGTTGCAGTGTTGTGGCACCAGCACCAATGCCTAAGGCACAATTTTTCAGCCCCTGTTTAACAGGGGCGTGTAATTACAAATCTTGATCTAATAGTTCACAGCAGGGCCCATTCCTGCGCCCACCAAGAGTAACTATGAGGGCCTACAGTCTTGTGGCAACACCGTCCACCACCACCAAAGGCACAATTTTTCTGCCCTGTTCAACAGGTGCATGCAATTACAAATCTTGATCTAATAACTCACAGCAGGGCCCATTCCTGCACCCACCAAGAGTAACTGTGAGGGCTTACAGTCTTGTGGCAACACCGTCCACCACCACCACCACCACCACCACCACCAAAGGCCCAATTTTTCTGCCCTGTTCAACAGGTGCATGCAATTACAAATCTTGATCTAATAACTCACAGCAGGGCCCATTCCTGCACCCACCAAGAGTAACTGTGAGGGCTTACAGTCTTGTGGCAACACCGTCCACCACCACCACCAAAAGGCCCAATTTTTCTGCCCGGTTCAACAGGTGCATGCAAGTACAAATCTTGATCTATTAACTCACAGCAGGGCCCATTCCTGTGCCCACCAGTCTTGTGGCTACACCAACATCTAATAGGGCAAATTTCTGCAGAGTATATACAGCAGGCCCCTACTTTCAAACATCCAACTTACAAACGACTCCTACTTGCAAACGGAAAGAGAAAACAGGAAGTGAGAGGAAATCTACCCCTAGGAAGGGAAATTCAATCCTGTTAGATTTAATTTGGGAAAAAGGTATCTCCTCTCTACTGATGCTTTATCACCAATCCTTGTTTCAATTCAAACCCCACTTTTCCAAAAACATTTGTCATTGGGACGGAAAGTGAGGTGAAATGTTCTGAACAGATGTGCAAAGACAGCAAATGTTACAGGGGTGATAACCCCTCCCTATGTTCTCCAAAAAGCTTAAAAATAGATTTTTTTGGGATGGAGCTACACTTCATAATGTACCTGTTCAGATTCTACTTAAGAACAAACCTACAGTCCGTGCCTTGTTTGCACCACCTATATACTGCTGTTCAGAGTAGAACCGACTTCTAGTATCTTTTTAAAGAGGGGGGTTTCTATCCATATCAACTGTTCCGCAAATTGGGCCTCTAAGGCATGGGTTATTTGCAAGTATGCATAAGCTGTATATTGCGGTATTTTAAACTCTTTCTAGAAGAGCCATTTTTACAAATTTTTGAAGACACTGGTGCTACGCACAGACCCAGGATTTTTGCCCAAAGTAGTGACAAAATTCCATAGAACACAGGAAATTATTTTGCCTTTGTTCTGTGGGTCCCCCACCAATCCAAGGGAGGTAGAATTCCACCAACTGGATGTGCGAGCCTGTGTCTTACAGTATCTGGAGATGTCAAAGCATTCGAAAATCCAATGCACTATTTTACATGCGGGTAAAAAATTGGGGTCACAAGCTTCAAAGAACACAATTGCAAGATGGATCAAACAGGCTATTGTTGAAGCTTACAAAATTATGAAAACTGAATTTCCTTCCCCCCCCCCCCCCATGGCTCACTCTACACGGGCACCATCGACCTCCTGGGCAGAGTGAGCTGGAGCGACACCAGAATAAATTTGTCGAGCAGCAACATGGTCAAACTACTCCACTTTCATGAAGCACTATAGATTGGACCTCATCTCAGCGCAAGATCAGGCATTTGGGAGAAGTCCTTCAAGTGGTAGTCCCCCCTAATCTGGCAAGTTCTCGTTGATCCTCTCTAGTGCTGTCCTGGGCAGACTAGAGAACTAGTTAGACTGGTAACTGTTTCTAGGAGTCATCCAGGACAGCAGGGATTCCTTCCCTATATGCTGTTATAATGTTGGACAAGTGTTTTTGTTACAGAAGCCGTTCCGGGGAAGTTCTCGGTTACAAGACTGAAGGGGAAAGGACGGAAGCCGCCCTTTAAAGATCTGTATTGTTTCCTGCCTCTGGAGGTGGAGCCTATCTCTCTAGTGCTGTCCTGGGCGACTCCTAGAAACAGTTACCGGTAAGGCTAACTAGTTTTCTGCATTTTTTTGGTAAAAAAATGCAATAAACGTTTATTGGTTTGCACAAGTTATAATGTCTACAAAATACGGGATTTATGGCGGCTTTTTTTACTAGTAATGGTGGCCATCTGCGATTTTTAGCAGTACTGCGATATTGCGGCATACAGCTATGATGGCTCGCCCAGGGGAGCCAACCTGCCGCAGTATAACTGCGGCGGCTAGTCCGGAAGTGGTTAAAAATGAATTTTGGTTATTTTTACATAGTTACACTGGTCCATCTTTGCTGATCCACCCAGGACACTGGAAATCACTTTAGTAGGCACCACTTACTACAATGATCTTCTCTAGCTTCCGGTTACCTTGCTGGGCAGCTGCTCTGTGGCATTAACACAGTACATTGCCCTCTTGGCATGGGTGCCATTTTGAGAACACTGCGTTTTTTTTTTTTTTTTTTTCTTAATGGATGGGGTGATGAGGTCACCATCGCTTCTTCCAATTAGGATTCTTTTCTTTCAAGGAGAGAAGCAAAGCACTCTGAGTAGCGCCCATGTTGAGACCATCTGTGTTTACATTTCATTAGGGCAGCCACTCGGCATGTGACCTCCTGGAAGCAAGTGGTGATCGTTGTAGTAGCGGTGCCTACTAGAGACTTCCAGCTTCCACAAAGATCCCACAGGTATGCTACTTTGTACCCTTACTCATTAAAGTCTTTTAACAAGTCCTTTTATTAAAAAAAAAAATAAATAAAACTAAGTCCCCCGAAGTACATCCATTATCAATTGTGTTGTCCAGTGATACAGGTACATGTCATTCACGAAGGGCAATGGCTGCTGACCTGCATGAAAAGGCCTGCTAGTGAGAGACTGATCCAATTGCTTGACTTGCACCGAATGACATCCCTAGTTCTCACGTAGCTTATGTAAACTACAAGGCAGAGTCACTCCGTGATGTCATTTACCATATGACATGTCCATATTTGGTCAATGACCTAAGGGGGTTGGGGTCACAGTGACGTTCTTGAACATATATGGATGAGATCCTTTGTTTACATTCTGCTGTCAGCCAGAAAGAATCACTGGTTATGGCCCTGGCTCCAAGCAACCCAAAATGCTGGCAAAAATGATTGTACATTTCCATTGAAGTCTATGGGGCCAAAATTGTGCAGCAACTGCACCAAATTGGCATCAGCGCCTTTTCCTAAAATGGGCCGTGCTGCATTGATGTGGTTGGGCACCAAAGAGGATGTCTCGATTCTGTTCTGTGCAGCACAATATGAACAGAATCATAAATCACACTGGTGTAAACCTGCAAATGGTTTATGCTTATGTGTAATCCATATACCAAGTACCATTAGTTAAATTGCTTCACAAGTTGATTCACTATCTTGTGTTTTTTTGTTCTATGCTACTCCCATGAGCCATTCAGTGTAAAGACCCTCTTGAAATTGACACATTTTATGCTTTATCTTCTGTATTTTAATTCCCAGAGCATCTGATCCTGTCTTTAGCAGTGGTGCCTTGAGCTTATCCACTTACCAGAATGTATTTATTAAAATTCCTCATTTAAAAAGTGCGCCAAGGATCATTTGTTGGTCTGCCTGCACAAATGATACCAGTTTAAAGCAAAGCACTTGCTCTGTTTCTTAAGAGCATATACAGTGGCTTTGTAACACTTTTTTCCCATTTTTGAATGTCTTGTCAGTTCTTACTACTTCAGCGTTGATATAGTAGTGACGTTAACTTGTGGATACTTGTGGGAGAGCAATTGCTTTGTTTTGAGTTTGTTTCACTGTGTGTGCTTTTGAAAAAAATGTAATGTTTCAAACTCAATTTTTCCTTTTGGTTGGTATGGTGTTTAATAAAGCTGAAGTTTAGTATTTTTTTTTTCTTTTTGGTGGGGGAGAGAATACTGCACCATATACAGTACATCCATATCGTGTAATAGCGTGCATATTGGCGGTTACAGGTGGCTGCTTCTGTGAAAATAAATATTCAGTAGTGTCTCCGTCTGATTCTGTCCTGAGCATCTCTCTTCAGCCGCTGTGAAGGCTGATACAGAACAAAGTTGCCTTGCTCGCCTTTCCACTTTGGCCCTCTCTGCCCTTTAAAGAACACACTGTACTTACTATCCGCTTTTAATACAGTGATCTCCCCTGCTGTTCTATTGTGTTCTGACAGGGGGATGCCCCCCTGCCAGGACACTCCAGTCAGCGCCATTTCGGCCCTGCAGTACACATGGGCTGAATGTTGGCTGGTTTCTATTGAACCGGGTGAGGCCGCAGGACATTCGGCCCACGTGTACTAGGCTACTACTATTGCCCCACAATGCATCACATTCTGTGAATGGGCAGGGTTAAATTCTGTCATTCAGCTGTTCCTCTGTTCACAAAACTGATACTTTTTGGGGCAATAGGATTTCTGTGAATGGCGGAGGGTGGGTGCTTCTCAGTAAAGGTAACTGTTGGTAACGGCACTGCAAGACAGCCGCTCAAAGCAGTATCTGGTGGCTGTGAAGGAGGCACTGCAGGGATGTTTTTTAGCAGGAGCACACGATTGTGATGGTGCTGTATTCCCCCCCCGAAAATACTCTGCTCTAAACTTTTAGATTTAAGTCATCCTCTCCATAGCAGTGGTGCCTTTTTGAAAGATGGAATCGAATTCCCTGAGAACTAAACTTCAACGGAGATAATAAATAAAAAAATGCACTTTTTCATGTAAAGGTTTGGTAGGGAAAGCAGTGTTTAGTTGCACTGTGGTACGCACATTATCATCGCACAGGATTTATTTCTGGTACATAAAGTAGGGTATTTCATAAGCAGCCTTAATCTTTGTAACTTAAAAGTGGTGGGCCACCCTAAAAAAAGAGCATTACTATTCTTAAAAAAAAAAAAAAAAAAACATTTGAAAATAAAAAAAATGTTTTTACCTTACCAGAAATCCCTGTTAGGCAGTCTTCCTACTCTGCGGTGATCTTCGGTCTTCTCTCCTCCTCCGCATTGTCTTCTGGGTAATGGGGCGCGCTGTGTTCTGGGAACTGTTTCCTAACACAGCGCGTCCCATTCACAAAGCACTGCGCGACTCGCGCATGCGCAGTAGGAAACAGGCAGTGAAGCCGCAAGGCTCCACTGCCTGTTTCCCTTAGTGAGGATGGCGGCGCTGGGACCCGAGACCTGAGGGATATGTCTGCCTTGGCAGGCGCCCTGGAAAGGCAAGTCTCCTTATTAAGTCAGCGGCTACTTTTATTTTTTTTTTAGCTGCTGACTTGTAAAAAAAAGTCACCGTTGAAACTGCTTTAAGTAGGAATGCACTGAAAATTGTGTTTTCAGCATATTGCCAGAAAACAAATGCTGATTGTGCAGTATCGGTGGCCGTGCCTCCCTTTTTTGAAGGGTGGCAATTCAAATTCAGCTCAGAGATGCAGCAGGAGATCGCCGCTCTGATTCAGGAACAAGCAGGCTACATCCACAGGCACTGGTGAGAGGCTGCATCTTATGGGCACTGGTGAGAGGCTGCATTGATCTCTTGTATCATGTCTGCAGTTTGACAATCTCTCCTGTATCAGATGGCTAGGAAATTGTTGGCCCAGTTCTAGGGGCAGACTGTCATATCCACATCCCTGAGAAATCAATTAAAACCAAATTGGAGAGGGCACCACTCCCCCATAAGGTGTTGGAACTTTCCTGGCTATGTCACTGTCTGAGGTAAGCACATACACAGTGGAAAATAATAAAATATGAATATTACACAGTATAAAAACTTGTTTGGTAGCATTAGGCCATATACAAAATTGACAAATGATACCCAATCCATAAAACTTGAGATGCTTGTATGTACAGTAAGCCACTGCATTTCAGACTTCTTATTTGCTTCTTCTGGGCAGCTCAACATGCATCTATAATTATTCAAGTTACAAAAAGATAACGTTATCAATTACAAAAAATTGTGTTTGTATATATTATCTCTTACACACTGTTAAACTGTCGCCAAATTCTATGACATTAACTCTGTACCGACTGCATCAAAAAAGTTATCGGACCCTCCGGTAATTGAACGGTGAGGTTAGTCATCGTAACGGTCTAGTGGGCATCGGATCATATCCAAGGCAGGATAGTATTAAACCAATTTATCTAAAATCTTAACCCCCCCCCCCCCCGGACGCCCGATAGTCTCGGGAATTGGATGCCATACGGAAACAGCAAGTAAATATGTAGATAGCCAACTAAGACCCCACGTCATGGGTTTACCATCATACTTGTAACACTCTGGAGTTGCTAAAAGTAATTGAAGGCCTTACTGTCCCAGCTGGAGCAATTTGAGTGGCTATTGACATCGAGGCCCTATACTCCAGCATCCCCCATGGGAAGGGGATCGATGTAATTTCAGGCTTTTTTATTTTTTTTATTTCACTGTTGGAACATATTTTGACATCGAATATCTTCCCGTTCAATGGGTCCACTTGCCTTCAGGTGTAGTGTGATGCCATGGGGACTTCCTGTACCTGGGGGGTGGGAGAGATCCCTGTTCTCGGATGGCGGTGCCTCAATCTGCCTCTGCCACATCTTATTGTGGCGGAGGTACATCGCCTGTGCTGGTCATCTGGACAGGAGCACTAAATGAACTTTCAGAGTTTGACATTCATCTCGGTTAACCAATTTAACTTGAAATTTACTATGCAGTCGGATGCATACAGCATCCCTTTTCTGGATATACAATTGTTTCTAAATCGTGATGGATCAATATATAGCACTTTGTACTGTAAAGAAACCTCTGGTAATACCATTCTACTAGGGCTGCAACTATTTTCATAATCAGTTGGCCGATTTATTATATTGATCGGTTAATAACCTAAAGTGTGTGTAATTTAGTTAATATGTAAAGTTTTTAAAAAGCAATTTTATTCTTAAATATCTATATGCAGTGGTAAATATAAATAACCAACTATATGGTTAGGGAGCAAAATATCTAATCCATTTAGAGATGTACTGTATACAGGGAGTCCCTGAGTTACGAACCTCTGACTTGCGAACAACTCCTACTTATGAACGGCAGCGAACAAATCTGACTTAAGAACCGGTAGGCAGTCCCTAACCTGTTCATAACTCGGACTGCCTGTATACTATTGGAGAGCTGTACTGTATATACTAGACTCGGATCAAATTTTCTCTAGTCATCTTCCAGGACGGCATAACCTGAGATGACTGGTCCACCTGACAAAAACGCAATCAACATACAAGGTTAAAAGACCCCTCCCTTCCCCCTCCACCTCAGTTCTTGATTGTTTCCCGGCAGTTTTTTTTTTTCTCTAGACCCGAAGCTAGTAGCTGATGGTCCCCCCCCCGGGTGCTGGATACCAAAGCTGGGGAGGGTGGCGGTTCCAGACAGGGTTCAGTCCCTTCCCAGGGGGCCCCCCCAACAGCTGGGGGAGAGGTTATTCCCTGGCAAGGAGCCTCCTGGGTACAGAGGGCTATCCCGGAACTCCTGTGAGCACATAACGCATGCCTTTCCTTCCACCCAGTCAGGTACAGGGGTGTTGAAGGAACCAGAGTTCAGGCTGGAACCCAGGCTGCTGAAAGGGTAGAGGACGCTGGTCCAGGATGTCCATTGGTTGCTGGGCAGGGCTGTTGGTTTCCGTCCCATAACGAATGCTGTAATACTCCTGGTTAGGTGTATACGTTCCGGCCGGGTGGCGTAAGATGGCGCCGTTTCCGGGCGTCATCACTTCCGGTTTCCGGTCTACGCCAAAATGGCGGATCGGCGTCGGAGGAGCAGCAGTATAAGACCCCGGAGAGCCAGGCAGAGGCCTCACGACTTTCCCTTCTCTCCCTCCCGGATCGCCTCCTTGACAGAATCGGCAAGGAGCGGGTTTGGAAAGAGGACAGTCAAACCCTTAACCCAGGAAGAGGCTACAGGTGGTGAGTTCTCTTCCGTTTGGAAAGTGGTGGCGTAAGAGGGTCTTGCTTACACCATGGGGGGGGGGGGGCACAGGAGAGATTGTGAAGACTATTTAAGGGTGTTATGTCTTTTTGTCTCCTTGGAACCTAGCACCTCTGCTCAAGGGGTTCACAAGGTTAGGGGTAAAAATCCCCATCCCCAGAACAAAAAGGTGTGGAAACTGTAGTGATAAGCTCCCACCAGACCATGCTAAACCTTTTTGTTATAGGTGCATTCATAAGCTGTTGAGTAAGGAAAAACTCACAGGTTATGAAGGATTTCCTTGTAGTCGGAGATGCTTTCTACCCTCCAAGCTCTCAAGACAGCTATAGCACCTAAGGAAGTGCAGAGGACGGATGACAGATCCTTTCCTCTAGAGGAGGTACTTCCTCTCAGGAAGGTGTTTCAGACGGGTCAGAAAACCTCGCAGAGAACCCCATCCTCGGTTACTTCAGGAGTTGAGGAATTTGAGGACTCGGAGAAGTCAGAGGAAGACTCACTAGAAGAGGGGGGGAAAACTCAGTTTGAGGGTCGGGATGGTGACGGTCCTAGAGCTAGTAGCCACTTTTATCCCTTGATGGATATGGGGCAGTTAATCAGGGCGATCTATGTCTGAGGCTATCCCAGAAGAAGGGGATAAGATGTACAGGGGATTGGGAAAACCGCAATACAGGGTATTCCAGGTCATCAGGCTTTAAAAGAGGTGATATTGAGAGTGGAAATGCCCAGAAAGAAAGGTTCTTGGACTCAAGACTTGGAAGAGAAGGTTTCCCTTTGGGGAGGAAGAACAGAAGTTTTTCAAGACCCCCAATTTAGATGCAGCCCTGTCACAGGTCTCTAAGAGATTTTATTTGTCTTTTGAGGACTCGGGTAACTTAAAAGAACAAATGGACAGAAGGGCTGAGATGCTCTTGAGAAGAGCGTGGGATGCCAATGCAGCAGCCATGGCTCCTGCCTTGGCGTCAGCTTGCATGGCAAATGTGGATCCATGGTTAGGCAGGCTCTTCAGCCATGTTTCTAGAAGGAGTAATTCTAAAGAAGTCAGATTCTCTAGAGTTAATAGGTAAGGCTGTGGCCTATTTAGCAGATGCGGCAGTAGAATCCGCCAGGAACACTGCCAAGTCTGCGGTCCTGGGTCAAGTCATGGGAAGCAGACCATATGTCTAGATCACGACTATGTGGGTTGCTTTTGAGGGCTCAACTTTTTGGACCCGGCCTGGATCAGGTCTTATCAAGGTCAGCAGAAAAGGGGAAAGTTCCTGGTTAAAGCTGAGCGAGGGGCAGGAAGTTAAATTTTTTTTTTTTTTTTTTTTTTTTGTCCCCCCTCTAACCAGGGTCAATCAAAGGCAAAATATGCGAATAGAAGGTGGGATAAGGAAAAAGAGCACGCAAAAAGGTAGCCTGTTCTTTTCTGTCCAAGTGATGTCAGGGTAGGGGGGAGACTGGCTCACTTTGTTCCTTTAGTGCAGGGGTGCCCAACCTTTTTAAGAGCAAAGGCCACTTAACCAACTTGGTAACCAGTCGGGGGCCACAATGAGCGGAGTGGGCATATGACAGATCATGGCTACTCTATAGGCCCTCCGATCCACCCAGATGGAAGGGGATGAATTCCCTTCTATTTTTTTTTTTTTTTTGATGATTGGAGGCAGGCGGGCGTTAACGGACCAAAGTCTGTTTTACATTTTCCGCTCTGTAGAGGTGAATTGAGGGTCCGATTGGGTAGGGCCGAGCGCGTGAAAAGGGCCTAAACTGCTTACACATTGATGTGCTGCGGTTTACCCACACTGCGGGTGCAGCATAGTGCACCTGTATCTATCCTGTGGGTTAATTGTACTTTGCCATAGACTCTGCCTGTGGCAAAAGCCGGCGCTGTACAGGAAGCATCGGCTTATGGGGCTCTGCCCTGCAGCTGCTTTCTTCCTCTACCGCCAGCTTCATTCACAACACTGATGTGGTATGACGGGTCAGCAACCTGTGATCTGGGCTTGCTAACAACCATTCCAGAGCAGGAGGTCGCAGGCCACATGTGGCCCCCGGGCCACTGGTTGGCCACCCCTACTTTAGGCCCCTTTCACACCGTGGCGGTGAGCCGCTGTGACGGTAAAGCAGCGCTATATTTAGCGCTGCTTTACCGTCGTTTTCACCGCGGTTTTCGGCCGCTCGCGGTGCGGTTTTAACCCCCGCGAGCGGCCGAAAAGGGGTTAAACACCCCCCGCAGAGCGCCGCCGTAGCGGCGCTTTGCGGCGGTATTCCCGCGGTGTCCCATTGTATTCAATGGGAAGGAGCGGTATAGGAGCGGTGAACACACCGCTCCTATCCCGCTCCAAAGATGCTGCTAGCAGGACTTTTTTTGTCATCCTGCTAGCGCACCGCTCCAGTGTGAAAGCCCGCCGGCTTTCACACTGGAGTTAAAGGGGCAGGATTTTTTCATGCGGTGAACAGGCGCTATTTTTAGCGCTGCACCGCATGAAAAACGCCCCGGTGTGAAAGGGGCCTTAGTGGAACAAGATTTCCGGAAGCCCCTATATCTTGCAGATCTTGACAGAGGGATACCGTCTGGAACTTCTCTCCCCCTTCCCCCCTCAACTTTTTATTGACCCGTCTCCCCAAGGAGACTTCAAGGGCTGCAGGGCTGTTGGACAGCTTGCAGGCACTGGCATTCCAGGAGGTGATCGTTCCCGTTCCACTGAAAGAGTATTGGATTTTGCTCCCATGTTTTTGTCGTTCAAAAACCGTCAGGGAAATTTCGCCTGATATTAAATCTCACGAAGCTGAACAGGTTTTTGCAGCAAAAGGCCTTCCGAATGGAAAGTATTTACACGGTGCGCAAGGCATCTATTAAAAAATGCGTTTTTAGCCATGATAGATCTGAGGGATGCTTACCTCCACATCCCAATTGCCAAGGAACACCAGTCCCTGCTGAGGTTTGCAATCCTTAAGAGCAGAGGAATTCAACATTGGAAATTCTCTCCCCTTCGGATTGACAGCAAGCCCAAGGATCTTCACAAAGGTCCTGGTGGAGGTTGTAGCTTACTTGCATCTACAGGGGGTGTCCCTTATACCCTACCTAGATGACCTATTGGTATACGGGCAGTCTCAAGAGCAGGTGAAAGTAGAAGTAGACGGTGATCTCTACCCTGGAAACCTTGGGCTGGATAGTGAACAGAGAAGTCCTTCTCTGACACCATCCCAAATAAAAATGTTTCTGGGAAAACGGTTAAAAGTGGTTACAGGTCTCCTTTTTAAAGGAAACTGGGAATGCTCTCGCAGGCATATCATGAGGAAGGGTGGGGACTTATAAAGCTGTCAAGTGATTGTATTTTCTGTAGGGAGGAGCCCTCATCTGAGGCCTGCTGTCCTGGAAGGTTCATAGAGTTACTGGTAACGGTATTTCTAATGTAGGTTTGCAAACTTATTACTTTTTGTTCTGTTTTTATTGTTTGATTTTCCTTTTGTGAGACGTTTTAATACTACTAGTTCGGTTGACTTGTTGCGACTGTTTTTGCACTATTGAGAGTGGGCTGGCCCTTGTCTGGTATGGTTAATTGGTGTGGTGTTCGGGTGCCCCTTGTGGATGAGGAGGTTCCCTTTTCCTCTATCAGTCTGCTGCTTATATCCTTGGCAGATGGGTAGTGCTGTGCGCATAGCTCTGGCGGCTTGGCTCATGCGCTCTTTACAGGGGCAGCTGCGCCGGATATGACGTTGGTGAGCCGTTTCCAGTAGTCATTTTCGGCGGGATCGTTGACTATATAAAGGCGAAAGTGAGAGGTAGTTGGACTCATACCACAGTGACAGCAAGGCAAGGATCCGAGATTGAGGAATACTTGGATGTTTACCATTCATATACAATTATGCATTTTATGTTTGCCATACTCTGGTAACTAGCAATGGATCGGAACCACTCCTTTTATTATGCTTGGGTATTCGGGATATCCTTTGATTCCCTTAAGTGGGCCCTTCCAGCATTTGGTGGGCTAAGTTTCTATGGCCGCTCTAGCCGCTGGATGTTTTATAAACTGGCCTCAACTATGGAACACTGGGCTTTTATAGGGATTAGGTTGTATAGCCCAAAAATGTGTATCCACATTTTTGGGTAGTGTAGTGATCTAATATATAGTTCGTAGATGGTTTGTAGTTATTAAAAAGTACTTCTCCGCAGCAAACTCAATTCTCCAGAGCGGCGCACTTTATTAGATTCCAGAACAGTCTTACAGATGATAAAAAAAATCCAGAGTTCATATGACAAGGAATATCTTCCCTAGACTTGTGCCTTCATGATCACAGACCCTTCTCTGAGATAGTTTTTCTAGACTGAATGACAGCCTGAATGTCTTCTCAAATACTGGTCTGACATGGGGGGGGGGGGGGGGGGGCGGTCAACCAAATGTTTTCCATGAATACCCCCTCAAGTCTAATTACCATCAATAAATACTAGACTCAAAGCCATCTTGTATCACACACTGGCTGAGCAATTTGCTTTGATCTGCTCCTGTCTTTAAGAGTGACAGCAGATCACCCCAAGCTGTGAACAGCTGTAGTCATAAATCTGCATTCTTTAACATTAACAAGTCTCCCTTTTGATATGTGCGACTACTGATTAGATTAAGAGATGACACCTAAATACTCTTTTGAGGTGTAGAATAGACTTGAATCCCCAATCTATATTCTTTCATAATGAATTTGTCTTAGAATGCCTAAATAAAATGCCTATATGAAATGCATAAAAAAACTATCTATCTATCTATCTATCTATCGGTAGCCACTTACTATGGTAGCTCTTGGTGTATCCACTGGCGGGATATTTTGCTTTGCATATATGTAATAGTTGACCTATTGCCCCGCTCTCGTGTTGTCTTCCATTCCTTTTTTTTTTTTTTTGTACTCTCTGGGTTCCTCCTTGTCTTTTTCCATTTCTGAGAACTTGTGAATGTGAGGAGCAATGCCTCCTGAGACATTTTAGTCCTGGGCAGGAAGTGAGTGGGTCTAAAGGCAGTTTTCCTTGCTATTGGGGCACTATATACTATACTTAACGCACAAAAAAAAGCACTGTAGAAACAAATGAAAAGCAAACTGCATAGGTGTGTACTGAGCTTTGTGCTGGCCACACGGATCAATTTTCAGACACGAATAGTCGTATGAAAAATCTTTGTACATTTGCTGAATGAAAATGTTTGAAATTTTCACTTTGCTTTTAACATTCTGTTTTACAATGAATGTAATTTCTGAACGAAAACCACACACTTGGAAGTAAAGTCACTGTAGATCTGAGGGGGTTATGCAAGGAAAATAACAGCTTTTTAGCTTGCACATGATTGGATGATATCAGCAGAGCTTCCACTCATTTCAGATCTACCCCTTAGATTTAGGCTGCTTTCACACTGGGGCGGTGCGGGGCGGCGACGGTAAAGCAGCGCTATATTTAGCGCTGCTTTACCATCGTTTTACCCGCGGTATGCGGCCGCTAGCGGGGTGGTTTTAGCGGCCGCAAAAGGGTTAAAAACCTCCGCAAAGCGCTGCTGCAGCGGCGGTTTGCGGGCGGTATCCCCGCGGTTTCCCATTGATTTCAATGGGAAGGAGCGGTATAGGAGCGGTAAATACACCGCTCCAAAGATGCAGCTAGCAGGACTTTTGTTGCGGTCCTGCTAGCGCACCGCTCCAGTGTGAAAGCCCGCCGGCTTTCACACTGGAGTGAATGGGGCCGGTTTTTTCAGGCGGTATACAGGCGCTATTTTTAGCGCTGTACCGCCTGAAAACCGCCCCAGTGTGAAAGCAGCCTTAGAGCAAGTGCACTTGCAGTGCAAAGTGGATTTGCCTTTCGTAAATAACCCCCACTGTGAAATTCCTTTTGACTAAGCATTTTTCTATTTCTAAATTTTTCCCGTCACTGTGGTTGAAAACGAACGTCGGTTTGACCCCACTAACAATTTGAAAATCAAACGAATACTACAATCTAACCTTATCTGTTTATAGAGTTGAAAAAAGCAGTTTTGCATAATCAATGATTTCAAAACCTTTGAGAAAGAGGTAATTGTTAAATGATGGACTATATCTTAGGCGGTGTTCCAAACAAAAGTTCTTAAAATTACCTCCTCTAATGGTCTATACAGTATGTACAACGTCTGCAGTCTCTGGCCATCTCTTGTATAAAAACTCATTTTGGTATCTGTTTCAGTTTGCAGCCTAGTGTATTTTTAAATTTTCGGTTTCGGCACCAAAAACCCATTTGCAGCACCCTACAGCTGCACAATTAAGCGTTTAAATCGTGATCTCGATTCAACCCCCCCCCCCCCCCCCCCCCGACGATCTGTTGCAGAGTTTGCCGATTCTTTCATATAACAAGTGGAGAGACTTATCTGCTCTCACAAAACATCCGGGCAGTCTGCCAATTTTTAAATATGAAACATTGTAGCTAACGCTTCCTCCTTGGATCAAAGGGAAACTCTTCTGTTTGTAAAGAAAAATCTAAATCCAGGCAGTCTGACAAGTTGTCAAGTATAAATGCAGGAAGTTTAGCCACTTGAAGTCTAAATATTTTTCTGACACTTAAGTTAAAATCAATATTTTTTTGCTCGAAAAATTACTTAAAACCCCCAAACTAATATATTAAATGGAAAAGACTCGGCACAGATTAAATATAGATAGGGGTAGGTACCATCATCCCCATAATTGTATAGAGCAAACAAGTAGATACTACTTTGAGACTACTCCAATAGTGCCCTAAAGCATCGACAAGTAGGGAAAAGGACTATTCCGGTACCAGAATAGTCCCCTTTTCCCCCATTAGTCAATGCTTTAGGGCAGGGCTCAAAATGCCACCAATGCGGCCTCGCCAGTGCCCACAATGCGGCCTCGCCAGTGCCCACAATGCGGCCTCGCCAGTGCCCACAATGCGGCCTCGCCAGTGCCCACAATGCGGCCTCGCCAGTGCCCACAATGCGGCCTCGCCAGTGCCCACAATGCGGCCTCGCCAGTGCCCACAATGCGGCCTCGCCAGTGCCCACAATGCGGCCTCGCCAGTGCCCACAATGCGGCCTCGCCAGTGCCCACAATGCGGCCTCGCCAGTGCCCACAATGCGGCCTCGCCAGTGCCCACAATGCGGCCTCGCCAGTGCCCACAATGCGGCCTCGCCAGTGCCCACAATGCAGCCTCGCCAGTTCACATCAATGCAGCCTTGTCAGTGCCCATCAATGCAATTGGAGGCATAAGTATTGGGGGGGGGGGGGGGGGTTGGTGTGGAATTGGAGGCATAATATGATTCAGACCTATGCCTCCAATTAACCCCCCCCCCTTTTCTCCCAGCACACCTTGTTAAATTCCCCATTGAATGCCTCCTACCACCTCAAGCACACGTGCTGCTTTCAATCACAGCACACTGACATTTACCTTTCTCCTGCAGCCGAGGGGTCAGGCATTGTGCAAATACTGAAGGTGGTGGAGAGGGGTGGTCCCAGGCGGCGTACTGATCCTATGGAAATGCCCCTCACTGCGAGCCTTTGTGAGGGCTGCGGGGATGAGCGTCATGAGGGAGGTGGAGAGGGGCAGTCCCAGGCAGCTGACTGCTCCTATGGAAATGCCCCTTGCTGCGAGCCTGTGCGAGAGGACGGGGATGAGCAGCATGAGGGAAGTGGAGAGGGGCGGTCCCAGGCGGCGGACTGCTCCTATTGAAATCACCCGCGCTGCGAGCCTGTGCATTCCTGGGACAGCACAGCCCTGTCTATACTCGCACCCCTCATAATTTCACATGCGAGCAGGCGAGTTGAAATTTTGAGGGCTGCTTTAGGGCACTATTGGAGTGGTCCCTCAAAGTAGTATCTACTTGTTTTCCCCTAAACTATATATTATAAAATGGCAATTGCTGCAATATTTTATGCAATATTTTGTCTCGCTGTAGTTGCCCAGCAGTCTTTCAAACGCAATTTTCTCCAGTCATCTTCCAGGATGGCACACCTGAGACGACGAGTCCCACCTGACAGGAAACGCAATCAACAATGTTTAAATGGCCCCTTCCTTCACCTGTCCCTCAATTATGGTTTCCGACAGGATGGCAGCGAAACCGTTTATTTTTATCTTTAGGCCAAGGTCTGGGACTGAGGTCTTTCCCCTGGGAAGTCAGAGAAGGCAGTCTGTGGAGACTGCAGGGTCTGGCAGAGCTTGGCTCTTCCCCCCCCCCCCCCCCCCCCCCCAAGTAATGTCTCAGGGCTGGTGGCTGTGGATACTGAAATCCGTATGGAAGCTCCCCCCCCCCCCCCCCTGTGGCTGTGTATACGGGGAGGGTCTCCACAGCCCCAGGGACCTTCTATCCAACTCTCCCCTCCTACCTGACAGTGGCGGATGGCTTAGGAGGGACCGCGGGAGTATCTCCTTTCAGGGGTTTGTGCCCTCATGTGGAGCGCTAGGGTCTGCTTGGGCGCCATGAGACTCCAGGCTTGGCTTTGTGGGAGCCGGAATCGTTCGGGTCAAAGTGCGCATGTCCGGAAATGGTGGGCACAAGGTCCAGCAAGTTAATGTAGCTTACCTAGCAGGCGCTGCAGTAGAGACAGAACGACTGCTAAACTGGCTAAACTCCACTAGAACAGCCCTTTGGGTTAAAACCTGGGATGGGGGTTTTGCGTTTAAATCACATCTCTGTGAAATACCCTTTGAGGGCTCTTTACTCTTCGGGTCTGGCCTAGAACAGGTTTTATCCCGTTCGTCTGATAAAGGCAAATTCCCAACGAAACCCAAGATGGATGGGGAAGATTTTATTTTATTTTATTTTTTTTTTTTTTTATTTTTTTTGAGGCCCAGTCAAAGGACTGCTTTAAGGGAAATAAGGAGCCTATAAAGTGGGGGTTCAGCAAAGGAAAAGGGTATCCTTTTTTTTTTTTTTTTTTTTCTGGGGCCAGACCTGCCAACAAAGCTGAAATGATGGCAACATAAAGGTTGGTGGAAGGAATCGCAACGGGGACCTTACATTTTAAGTCTGGTAAAGGAGGGTTACAGACTGGAATTTGTCAGTTCCCCCCAGTGGGACCCACTGAAAGCAGAGGGCCTTCTAGTGAGTATTGGCCGAAACAGGAAGTTATTGTCCCTGTGGTTCAGATTGGTCTAGGTTTTTTTTCCCACATATTTGTGGTACCCAAGCCCTTGGGCAAGTTTCGACTGATTATGAATTTAAAGAAACTAAACCGGTACTTAGAAGTTCAAAATTCAGAATGGAAAGCATTTACATGGTCAGACACCTCCAAGAAGGCATGGTCACGCTAGACCTAAAGGATACTTATTTTCATGTACCCATTGCCCTGAAACACCAGAAATATCTGCGTTTCGTGGTTCAGACAGACCAGGGGGTCCAACACTGGCAGTTCAGGGCACTCCCCTTTGGCTTAGCAGCCAGCCCAAGGATCTTTACCGAAGTGGTGTCGTTTCTGCACCTACAAGGGATGGCCTTGATCTTGTACCTAGATGACATGCTAATTTACAGCCCAACCCAAGAACAGCTCCAGTCTGACCGAGACAGGGTACTGTCAACCCTCAAGACCCTGGGTTGGTTGGTCAGCCAGGAGAAGTCCTCCCTGGATCCTGCACAATCTAAGATTTTTTTTTTTCCGGGGTACCGGATACTCGGTGACCCAGAGAATCTAACCCCCCCCCCCCCCCCAAAAGATTACAAAAGTGCAATGGGCTGTGTCCACTCTTCAAGAGAGGAGGCCTCTTTAAGAACCGTTATGATTTTTCTGGGGCTGATGGCATCTTGCGTCCCTACGGTCCACTTGGCCCAGCTCCACTCTGGGGGGGGGGGGGGCTCCAGGGATTCCTTCCTTCTCTCCTCTTGGGATGGGAGAAGGGAGTCCCTGGACATGAGGGTAACTCTCTTGGGGAGTTAAACTCCCTGGAATGGTGGCTCAAACCATCCAACCTTTAGGGAGGTCGGACCTGGAACCAGCAGGACCTGTTGAATATAACTACGGACATAAGTGCCTGGGGAGCTAATCTAGGAGATTTTTACACTCTGGGCCCTAAGGACTGGGAGCAGACCTTGGCTTCCTCCAATTTTGGAGAGCTGCTAGCGGTCAGAAAAGCATTACGCTTTTTCAGAGCTCAAATGTACAAAACCTCTCGGACAACGCAGTAGCCGTGTCCCCATGTAAATCGCCAGGTGGGAACAAGGTCCAGCAAGTTAATGAGCCTGACCCAGGAAATCCTAGGAGAAGCGGAGGAAACTATTCTTTCAATCTCAGCAGTCCACATAGGGTCCCTCAATGTGCGGGCAGACTCTCAGCAGGCAACCCATTCATCGGGGGGAGTGGGAGCTGAACGACGAGGTATTCTCTAGTTTGCCAACACTTTGGCAAGCCGCAGGTAGACTTGTCTGCCTCCAAGAACAGGGAGATACACAAGTTCTTCTCCTTGGCCAGGGGACAGGGCTTCTGGGGAGTAGATGTACTAGCCCAAAGCTGGGATTTTGTCCTAGCATATGCATTTCTTCCTCTGGTTCTTATTCCCCAGGTTCTACAGAAGCTATCCCGGTCAGACGGGTGCCTTATTCTAATTGCGCCCTGGTGGCTGAGATGGCCATGGTTCCCCACTCCTGAAGAAATGGTTGGTGCCTCCTCCATTCCATCTCCCCTACAGTTGTGATCTCCACCAGGGACCAGTTTTACACCCAGATCCTGGCTTTCTTTCCCTGACGGCCTGGTGTTTGAAAGGGAGATCCTAAGACATAAGGGCTGTTCTGAAAAAGTGATTGATACACTTTTGTCAAGCAGAAAGACAGTCACTAGACAGATTTATGCTAAGGTCTGGATGGTCTTCTCTCGCTGGGCTCAGTCCTAGAGAAGGCTCTCTTCAGATAATTCCAGCAGTCCTGGATTTTCTTCAGGATGGGGCTGACCAGGGGTTAGTAATCAATACCCTCAGAGTTAAGGTGGCAGGCTTGTCAGTCTTTCTGGATCGTAAACTGGCCCTTAACCAGAGTTTTGTCAGGGAGAGAGTTGCCCCGGTGAAAACCAACAGGTTTCCACCTTGGGACTTATCCTTAGTATTAGATGCCCTAACTAAGGGGCCTTTTGAGCCGTTGGCTCAAGTTTCAGTTCATTTTCTTTCCCTTAAGATGGCTTTCCTTCTGGCGATCACCACAGCCAGAAGAGTCGGTGACCTTTGACAATTAAAGAGCACTTTTTGTTGCTCCTGGAGGATAGGGTAATCCTCAGACAGGATCCTTTATATTTGCCAAAAGTGACCTTAGATTTTCACAGATTCTCCCCTCATTTTGTCAGTTTCCTAAAAATAAGGAAGAAAAGTTTCATTTATTGGATGTTAGAAGATGTCTATTGGGCTATTTAGCAGGAGTTCAGAAGGTCAAACCATTTTAATTAGTTTTTCGGGCTAAAAGAAGGGTTTTCAGGCCTAATAGCCAGGTGAATTAAACGGAGTATTACTGTAACCTATGAGCATTTGGGGAAGCCTGTCCCAACTCATTTAAAGGCTCACTCAACTAGGTCTCTGGCGACCTCCTGGGCAGAGAGGGCAGGCGATTTGATTTATCAAATCTGCAGAGCAGCAACTTGGACGAGCCAAAATGCCTTCCTGAGTCACTACAGAGGGGAGCTCTTGTCCTCTCAGGACTTGGCGTTTTGGCAGGAAGGTCCTACAGGCAGTGGTCCCACCCTAAGGTAAGCCTGAACTTCTTGTTCATCGTCTCAGGTGTGCCGTCCTGGAAGATGACTGGAGAAAATTACAAGTTACACTTACCAGTAATGGGTTTTCTATGAAATCTTCCAGGACGGCAGGCCTACTTCCCTAACCCTAATTGTTGGTGGTGTTTCACAGATCGTACCCTCTGGCACCGATGTGGGTTTATACTTTGTCATAACTGAGGGACAGAGGGAAGGGAGGGGGCCATGTAAACTTTGTGTTTCCTGTCAGGTGGGACTCATCTCGGGCGTGCCATCCTGGAAGATTTCCTAGAAAACCCCTGGTAGTTTTTTTGGAAAAAATACACTTCAATGAATAAGAGTGCTGTGAGAATCGTGATCTATCTTCTAAGCAAAAAAATCATGATTCTCATTGTAGCCAGAATCGTACAGCTCTACACGCACCCCTATTGATTACTTGGACTAATCGATTATGAAAATCGTTAGTTGCAGCCCTAATATGTGTTTATGTATATAATCTTTTTGTAACTTGAATAATGATATAGATGCATGTTGAGCTGCCCAGAAGAAGCAGATAAGTCTTCAAAATGCATTGGCTTACTGTGTACATGCAAGCATCACGTTTTATGGATTGAGTATAATTTTTGGTCAATTTTGTATATGGCCTAATGCTACCATCAAACATGTTTTTATACTGTGTATACTTTGTAATTCATATTTTATTATCCATTGTGTATGTGCTTGCCTCAGCCAGTGACATTTGTATTTTGGAATTTTCTTGCACTAAAGGTGCCAATCATGGCCAACAAATTCATAATTTAAATTGATATTAATAATTTGAATATACAATTCTATATATAAATATTTTTTTAAAACTGTCTGTCAGTTTAGGTTTTTGGCAAAGTGAATTTTTTGGTTTCAGCAGTAAAATTTCCATTCAGTGCACCCCCAACTTTAGGTTAAGATTTGAAGCTTTTATATTTTGGGATACTTTTTTTTTTTTTTTTTTCCCTATAACAAACCCATTCTACTTACCTGCTCTGCACAGAGCAGTATATATCATCCTCCTCGGGTCCCTCCCGCCTGCTTCAACATGAAGCAGCTTGCTGTGGGGGCACCCAAGCAGGCGCAATGTGTCCATGAGAAAGTATTGGGGGGGGGGGGGGGCTGCTGCACACGGGTTTTTACCTTCATGCATGGAATGCGTGAAGGTAAAAATACCTTGTGCCTTTACAACCACTTTAACATTAAAACGTATTGTGTGTTTCTCTACTCTTCCAGGGCAAACCTGAGATGAGGCTCCTCCCTAGCAGGAAACTCAATTGACAATCTTAAGCCCCCACCCTTTCCTTTGTCACTCAGTTGTGATTGTTTCTCCCTGGAAAGCATCAAAATGGATTTAAGATCTGGCAGAGCAGAACATAGTGGTCCTGGTCCCAAGCAGTCAACAATTTCAGGGATTTTGCTTCCATGTCTTTGTACACATGGAAAATGCCGCCTCGTAAATTTCAGGAATTTTAAAGAGGTTTCTTCAGTACAAGTTTTTCCATGGAGAGCATATGCTTTGTATGCAAAGAGGCTTTTATGACTACCGTAGATCTCAAGGCTGCCAACCTGCATGTTCCAATCTTTCACGTGCAGGGTTCCCTGTGTTAAGATCACTCGGTAATCTATCTGGTGTTCTGGGTCCAGTGGGAGGCTCATATCGGCCCCTTACAAACTAGTGGCGTAAACTACTCCTTAGTGAGGACCTTGCTAGTGGCCGTTTCTATCTGGGTTGTCCGATGTGCCTGTTGTGCTTTTGACATAAATACTTCTACTGGAAAAATTCATTTCTAATTGCTAGTTATTTACTTGACTGATATCTTATACCTAAACTAGACTTCTTGACGGGACTAATTTTACCACCCCCAGCAGCTGCCCTGCATTTTGTCTACCTTTTTTAATTTGTTTTTAGCTGTGAGATCATACTACTTATACTCCACATTACATATCATTCTGATGCTCCTGAAGAAGCGCAAGGCCAAGAACAAGTCTACATCGCTTTTCTGTAATGTAACCAGTCTTGGATCCAGTACCACAATGGAGTGAATTTACCTTCCAGTTTCCATGTAGTTGTCAATCGGTATTTGATCCCTGAATGTGGAATTTAGTATAAATTTTGTATGTATATAATAAAAGTATATTTTTGTATAAATTGGTTGTGCCTAATGTCCAAGCTGCTTCAATTTTTATTTTTTCACCTAAAAATTAGCGAAGCATCTGTTGATTTTGGTGGCCAGGGAGAGGGCTAACCGGGTCACAAGGCTGAGGATTCCCCTGTGGAATTTAGCTAGGGTGTTTAAAGACTCTGACTAGCCACCCATTTGAACCTTTTGGAAGAGGTCTCTTTTGTGCTTAAAGCAGAGGTTCACTCAAAAATTTAGCTTTTCGGCACCTTTCAGGGGGGAGGGGGGTGCAGATACCTGTTTTAAGACAGGTATTTGCACCCACTTCTGGGCATAAACGCCCACGGGAGTCTACGCCTCCTCCCTGTCCCCCCGCGCTGTCTACTGGGACACACACGGGTCCCTCAGACAGCAGGGACCATTCGGATTGTGCTGCGCAACTTGCACATGCGCAGTAGGGAGCCGGGAAGTGAAGCTGCAAGGCTTCATTTCCAGATTCCCTTACCGAAGATGGCAGCATCCGAGGACCGATGGGCGATTCGGCCTCAGGTGCCGACACCACTGGACCATGGGACAGGTGAGTGTCCTTTTTAAGTCGGCAGCTGCAGTATTTAAAAAAAAAAAAAAAAAATTTGAGGGACTCCCGCTTTAACCTTAAAAAAATATATTTTTATTTATTTTATTTTTTGCGCATTACCAAAGCTAGGAGAGTAGGAGACCTACAAAGTTTATCGCTAAAATAACCCTTTGTTGGCCTTGCCTGATAGTTAATTAATTTTACTTTGAGGGCACATCATGGGCTCCTGGGAACAGATTTGCAACACAGCCACCTGGTTCAGTCAACACGCTTTCATGAAGCATTACCTTGTAGAGGTGCTGTCTCAGCAAGACCTAGCCTTCGGCCAGAAAGTGCTTCAAGCAGTAGTCCCACCCTAAGGTAGGCCTGGATTACTTAAATATACTCTCGGGTGTGCTGTCCTGGAAGATGAGTGGAGAAAATAGTAACTTACCAGTAACTGTGTTTCTAGGAATCTTCCAGGACAGCAGGCCTACTTCCTGCCCAAATAAGGGGGGGGGGGGGTTTAACAAACTTGAACTATAAGGTGGTAAGTACCTAGGTAATTTCCCTTGTGGACCAATTTTGGGAGCTACTTTATGCCAAACTGAGGGACAGGAGGAAGGGTGGGTGCTTATGGTTGTCAATGATTGTTTCCTGCTGGGGAGGAGCCTCATCTCTCAGCTGTGCCATTTTGGAAGATTCCTAGACACACCTTTATGGCAAGTCTAACACTGGATTGTCTTATGAAATAGGCCGATTTTAATCACCATTTTCTCTTATCATGCCTTTCTCCAAACCACTTTTATTTAATGGTGCTTTACATATGGTTGCCACTCCTGGGCAATAACTTTATTTAAAGTGGGGTTGCAGCCAAAAAAACAAAAAGGGGCTTAAAAATCATAAAAAAAATTAAAAAAAAAAAATAATTGGAAAAAAAAAAATTTTTTTACTCACCTCTAAATGCCTGTTGCTAGGGGGTCCCTCGAAGTCTGCCACCTTCATTGCCCGGGCTAAAAGTCACTTCCTGTAGGCAACGCACAGTCATCTGGGACATGTCATGTGTCCCAGATGAGTGAGCGTCGAATCACGGCGCACGGCGCCGCTCGCGCATGCGCAGTGGGTGCCCGGCTGTGAAGCCCAGCCGGGTTCCCACATTAAGAATGCCGGCGTCGTGAGCGGAGCGGGGAACGAGGGGGGGGTCTCGTTCCCCCGCATCGCTGGACCCCGGGACAGGTAAGTGTCCGATTATTAAAAGTCAGCAGCTGCAGTATTTGTAGCTGCTGACTTTTAATTTTTTTTTTTTGCCCGGCCCTCCTCTTTAACTTGTTGCAGAGCTACAGGCACAGTAAAAAAATGTATCTGGTTCTTGAAGCGCCTGTCTTGGCTCTAATTGGTTACAATTGCTGAGGCTGCGATTGGGAGCAGTTCTCTGAACACAAATGAGTATGCACAACTGTTTTTGTTTAGAGCATCAGCATATGCAAATAGGGGAAGGCTGTTATCGGGTTCAGTTCTGTTGACACGTGTGTGTGTGTGTGTGTGTGTGTGTGTGTGTGTGTGTGTGTGTGTGTGTGTTTTTTATTATTTTTTATAAGTCTATGGGCATCATGGGCTGTGTGAGCTCCTCCATACCTCCCAACTTTTTTTCAGATGGAAAAAAGGGACACTTATCAGCAATAATCCATGGGCCAGCCCAGCACCCCCCCCCCCCCCCTGAATAGCCGCTGAAACATGGTAGGGGCCAGTCTCCTGGCAAGGTGCTTCCTTCTGACCCTCAAGGCGCGGATTCTGGGAGGATTGTTTGAGGGGCATGGCAGCAGCTGCGCACTCTGCAATGGAGGAGGCAGGCGCCCTAGAGCACCAGCCAGGCCCAGGTAAGGGGTACAAGGGTGCCTCTTCTGGCTGAAGTAGCCTTTTAGCAGATCAGCATGGTATGTAGGCTCTAGGTTGGAGGTTGCTGGAGAGCTTGCGCTTGCTCTCTGGCTTTTAATTTTTTTATTTTTTTTCAGCTTCTGCCCTTGGGGGGCTGGCTTCAGTTATGTTTTGCAGGCCAAACCCACTGCTAAATCAGAGCTCCTCCAAGTGGAAGTAAAATGCCCCTCCTGTAAAAATCTGCTCCATTGAATCCTGGCCAAAACCTCTGTAGGTCATGTATTGCAGAACTGGCAAATCTGCACAGCGGTACAAAGATTATTTTTTGTTTTTGGGTCGGTACGTTCCCTGCTGAAAGTGCCGGGCCAGGAGTTGGGTTGGTGACCGCTCTCATTCCAGTCCTCAATCCTCCACCTCAAGAACAGTTCAGTAATTCAGAGAAAGTGTCCCTCCTTCCTTCGTGGATTTGTAGGAGGATGGAGAAAGAGGGGGTTGGATCCCCTCCCCCGTTACAAATTGTCTTTTGAAGAGGTGGATGACCTAAAATCTATTAATACTGCCCTTGAGATTCCAGAGAAGGTGCAATTATCTATTCACAATAAAATGTACCAGGGGCTCGAGGAGGCTAAACATAGGGTCTTCCAGTCCTTAACCACTTTCAGACCGGACCAATTTGCAGCCAAAGGACCAGGCCCCTTTTGCGATTCGGCACTGCGTCGCTTTAACTGACAATTGCGCGGTCGTGCGACGTGGCTCCCAAACAAAATTGACGTCCTTTTTTTCCCACAAATAGAGCTTTCTTTTGGTGGTATTTGATCGCCCCTGCGGTTTTTATTTTTTGCGCTATAAACAAAAAGAGTGACAATTTTGAAAAAAAATGCATTATTTTTTACTTTTTGCTATAATAAATATCCCCAAAAAATATATTAACCACTCCACAAGGTGGATCTCCCATCCTGGGTGGGCATCATATGACATCCTCGGCCATCCGCCGCTACTGCGGGCCCGGGGGGGCCCGCAGAGCGGCGATCGGGGATCCGGTGTGTCCCTCGACACAGCCGTCCCCCGATGGGGGTATTGAAGTGTCCCGAGGCGGTGAAGTGAGCAGTTGCAGCGGCGCTGATTGCCTCTTTCCCGGAAGTGGCGTGCACTGCGCACGCGCTCCCGGGAACGTTCAGTGACAGATCGGGACTGAGGCTGGCTGAGGCTTTTGCCTTAGATACAGCTCAGCCCCGATCAAAGAGTAAATAAAAAATAATTGGCTATTTAGTGACTGGCTGTGTCCAATGACAGCCAGTCACTAAATGTAAACAAAAAAGAGGTACCTCCTGTTGCTGGGTTCTCCTCTTCACACACCGATCCTGTGTGAGGAGGAGATCAGCTAACAGTGAGTTACCTATATACTGTAGTATATATACCCATCTGTGCCCAGATCGCCCCCCCTAAATAAAGAGAACCTGTCATCAGGTGTACCTGTCATCAGTAGTACCTGTCATCAGTACCTGTCACCTCACCAGAGTACCCGCCACCTCACCACCTGCCAGAGTACCCGCCACCTCACCACCTGCCAGAGTACCTGCCATCAGAGTACCACCAGAGTACCCGCCACCTCATCACCTGCCACCAGTGTACATACCACCAGAGTACCCGCCACCTCACCAGCTGCCACCAGAGTACCCGCCACCTCACCAGCTGCCACCAGAGTACCCGCCACCTCACCAGCTGCCACCAGAGTACCTGCCATTATGTCCAAAAGGATGTACACCCCAGAGGAGGCATACCAAATACTCAGTCTGAGCGATGAGAGCATCGGGGAGCTCTCACCGCTCAGTTCTGTTTCAGTTTCTGGCACAGAATATGAGCCCCCTGAAGGCAGCACCTCAGGATCCGAATTGGAGGAGGAAGCAGTCCCTCCTAAAAGAAGACGGTCTGAACCCCAGGCATCTACCAGCAGTGCCAACGGCGGTAGACCCCAGGAGGAGAGGCCCAGTTCAAGCGCTGCTAGACCCCAGGAGGAGAGGCCCAGTGCGCGCCAAAGAATTAGGGCCCAAAATCAGCTGCCAGAAAGCTTGGCAAACCCATTGTGGCTACCTTCTACCACAGGGTCAGCCACGATCCCCCCCCTTTTACAGCACAGCCAGGTGTGCAGGTCAACACTGCAGGTTTTTCCAAGATGGATTTTTTTTTATTTTTCCCAGAGGAATTGCTCCAAGTCGTCATGGACCAAACCAATCTTTGTGCCCAACAATTTATCACAGCCAACTCCAGCTATGCCCGCCCTTTTGAATGGCGACCCCTAACAATTCCAGAGCTGAAAGTGTTTTTAGGCCTAACGCTAAACATGGGGATTACAAAAAAAGAGATGCATAAGTATTGGTCGACCAAATCCATCCACCACATGCCAGTTTTTTCTGCAGCCATGTCCAGGTCCCGATATGAAATTATTATGCGCTTCCTGCATTTTAGTGACAACTCGGTGCCCCCCCGGAATCACCCAAAATTTGACAAGCTGTATAAAATTCGCCCCCTAATTGATTTTTTTTCCAAAAAGTTTGCTGAACTTTGTCCCTGACAGAAATATATCTGTGGACGAATCCCTGGTGCATTTCACAGGCCGGCTGGGTATCAAACAATACATCCCAAGTAAGAGAGCGAGGTATGGCTTGAAGCTCAACAAGCTCTGTGAAAGTGCCACCGGTTATGTGCACTCCTTCCGTGTGTACGAAGGAAAAGATTCCCAGATCCAGCCCCCTGAGTGTCCATCGTACATGGGAATTAGTGGGAAAATTGTTTGGGAGTTGGCATTCCCACTCCTCCAAAAGGGGATATATATATATATATATATATATATATATATATATATATATATATATATATATATATATATATATATATATATATATATATATATATATATATATATATATATACTTTTTTTACGAGTTTGCCCCTTCTCCGCCACCTGTACCGAAAAAAAAAAAAAAAGTTGGCCTGTGGTACAATAAGAAAAAACCGGAAGGGGGGAATCGGCCAGCTTGAGGAATGAGGAAGTGCTGGCTGTGAAGTGGAAGGATACTAAAGATGTGTATATGATGTCCACAATGACACCTCAGTGGAACTTCACAGAAGACGCGGTCCCGTTCGCAAGCCTTCCTGCATATAATAAATTTATGGGGGGGGGGGGGGGGGGGGTGGATTTAAATGACCAGATGTTGCAGCCCTATCTGTCAACAAGAAAATCCCTTTTTTTGGTACAAAAGTTGCAATTTACTTTTTTCATTTGGCCCTTTTAAATTCTTTTATAATTTTACCAAAAATCCTCCAACACCCACCACCTTCCTAAAATATATTGAAGACATTGTCACTTCACTTATTTATCAAGAGGAATACCCTTTGCTCAGCAGAATGTATTTTGGTTTGTAATTGGTATGTACAGTACATGCTATGTGTTAGAAATATGAAGGGCCTTCAACAATGTGATAGGTTGGCAGGAATTTGTGTGTAATTTATGCTCCTAGAACACATGACAGTGCTACTTGGGCCTCTGTATGTGGCCAGGCTGTGTAAAAGTCTCTCATATTTGGTATCGCCATACTCGGGAGGAGTAGCAGAATGTATTTTGGGGTGTCAGTTTTGCGATGTACATGCTATGTGTTGGAAATATCTTATAAATGGACAACTTTGTATAAAAAAAAAATGCGTTCATTTTTTTCCACAGTTTCCAAATACTACTGGAAAAAAATGAACCATTCAAAAGACTCATTATGCCTCATATATTATACGTTGGGGTGTTAGCTTTC
The DNA here is from genome assembly GCA_028564925.1 of Lithobates sylvaticus. Lineage (NCBI taxonomy): Eukaryota > Metazoa > Chordata > Amphibia > Anura > Ranidae > Lithobates > Lithobates sylvaticus. Next base: position 320,579,297 of record CM053030.1, read on the forward strand.
CAAAATGGGGTCATTTTGTGGGCGTTTGCATTGACCTGGTGCTCCAGGGCCTTCAAAAGTGTGATAGGTTGTCATCAAATGAGATGTGCCATTTATGCTCGTAGAACGCCTGACGGTGCTACTTGGATGTTAGATCTCTGTATGTGGCCAGGCTATGTAAAAGTCTCACACGTGGTATCACTATACTCAGGAGGAGTAGCAGAATATATTTTGGGGTGTCATTGCAAGTATGCATGTGCTGTGTGAGAGAACTTGTTTTTATGACAATTTTGTGCAAAAAAAAAATATTTTATCATTTTTCCAAGAATTTGGGGAAAAAATTACAACTTGAGAAAACTCACCAAGCCTCTTACTAAATACCTTGGAATGTCTGCTTTCCAAAAAGGGGTAATTTGGGGGGTATTTGTACTTTCCTGGCTTGTTAGGGTCTCAAGAAATGAGATAGGCCTTCAGTGCATCAGATGTGATCAGATGTGATCATTTTCAATGATTTGCACCATAGCTTTTAGACGCTATAACTTTCACAGGAACCAAATAATATACACTTATTTGGGCTATTTTTACTAAAAAGTAGCAGTATACATTTTGGCCAAAATTTTTGAAAAAAAAATGTTTTATTTGCAAAAAATTTCAATAGAAACTAAAAAAAAGTGTTTTTTGTTTCAAAAATTTCTCTTTTTCGCTAATATTGCAAAAAATCTAAAAACCCAGCAGTAATTAAATACCACCAAAAAACTGTTTGTGAGAAAAGATAAAAATTTGGTTTGGGTAGCATGACTGAGTAATTGTCATTCAAAGTGTGAGAGCGCTGAAAGCTAAAAATTGGTCTGGTAAGGAAGGGTGTTTAAAAGCCCTGTATTGAAGTGGTTAAACATTTTTTTTTTTTTTTTTTTTTTTTCCTCAGTTTAGGCCGATACGTATTCTTCATATTTTTGGTAAAAAAATCGCAATAAGCGATTATTGATCGGTTTGCGCAGAAGTTATAGCGTTTACAAGATAGGGGATAGTTTTATAGCATTTTTATTAATTTTTTTTATTAGTAATGGCGGAGATCTGCGATTTTTTTTTTTTTTTTTTTTTTTTTTTTTTTTTTTTTTTTTTTTTTTTTTGTGACTGACTTTATGGCGGACACATCGGACATTTTTTGACACATTTTTGGGACCATTGTCATTTTTACAGCAATTAATGCTATTTAAATGCATTGATTCCTGTAAAAATGACACTAGCAGTTTAGGGGTTAACCACAAGGGGCAGTGTAGGGGTTAAGTAGGCCTAGGGGTGTGTTTCTTACTGTGGGGGGGGCGTGGCTGTCAGCTAGTGAATGCTGATCTCTGCTCCAATCACAGGGAGCAGAGATCGGCGTCACTAGTTGCTAGGCAGAACGGGGAGATGCTGTTTATCTCGGCATCTCCCCGTTCAGCCGTCCCGTGAGACGATCGCGGATGTCCCCACGGCAATCGAGTCCGCGGGGACCGCGATCGGACTCACGGGGGTCCCGACCGGCGCGGGAGCGCGCCGCTCCCGGCGCGCTCCCGATGGCACGGACAGGCAGAAAGGAGGGACTTGTATATACGCCCTCCTGCCTGTACGTGCCATTCTGTCGACGTACATCTGTGTGCGCCGGTCGGCAAGTGGTTAAAGTACTGACAGAAACTGTAGACTGAATGGAAAGAACCAGAGGTGTGTGTGTGTGTGTCCCTGTCCCTTAATTTTTGGTTTGAAACAAGAAACCAAAAATTTATGCCTGCTTCTCGCATGTCTTGAGATGCACAGACCTTGTGTTTGAAGGTATTCTCAAGGATGCCTTGGACACAAAGGTGGAAGGCGTGGGTTTTGACCCTGTCAAACCTGAAACCGGCAATGGCTTCTACAGTAGCAAGGAACCCTGAATGATGGGTGGCTCAATTAAAGAGGCACGTAGAAGCTGGAATTACTAGAAAGGACCTATTGGAGTCCTTCTCTACCCTGTTAAAAGCAGTGAAATGCATGACGGAAGCATCGGTGGAGTCCATGACGTCGGCGTGATCTTTGGCTCTCAACTCAGCCAGACGGGCCTTATGGTTCAAGGTGTGGTCAAGGACTCGACATCAAAGGTCAAACTGTGTGGCGTCCCCAATTCAGGGGACTTGCTTTTTGGCCCAGAACTAGAAACCATGCTAGACAGGACAGCAGATGAGAAGGCCTTTCCTCTGAATAAAAAAACTCGCCGCTGAGGAAGAATTGTCGTCCTTTCATCGCCCCAAAGGATAAAGAACGTCAGATTCTGGAACCCCCAGAAGTGAAGAGGTGGCGTGCTCTTCAGGTCCCCAGAAAAGGCGGTGACAAAGCAATGAAGGTAGCCTTCAGGTAGGGGGGATGCTTTCCTTCCTCAGTGGGAGGAAGCAACGCCAAGCCCTTTCGTCCTGAACATTAGGCGAGGATACAGTCTGGGGTTTTCCTGGACACCCCTAAGCAGATTCTATGTGACCAATCTCACAAGGGATCAAGAAAAGACCCTGGCTATCTCAGAAAAGAAACCTTGCTTTATGGCTTTAATTGACCTTTTAGACGTCTCAATTGCAAACTCGTCACAGAAGTTCTGTCTGGCACTCAACCCAGGAAAGATGGCACCTGCAGTTCAGGGCTCTTCCCTTTTCACCCAGGGGGTTTACCAATGTAAATTGGAACCCCCGAGCTAGTCAATCCAATCTGCAAGTGTCGGTGTGAGTGGATATGTCAGTTGCAGGCTTGTTCAGCTTCAATGCCGGCAGGGCAATGAACCAGTTTTCATGCCCACCCCTCCAGTCAAATATACTCCGGAGGTTGTTTAATCAGGAACCACTGGAGAAGATCAGGATTGCCACAAGGGCAAGAAGGTCCTCTTTTTGGTGGAAAGATCAGAAATCTGTCAAGGGGTCTCCCTTTGGTCCTTTACCACGACCAAGCATCTGACAACCGCTGCAAGTGCGTGGGGAGCTCATCTGGGGCACCAAACGGCACAGGGTTCTAGGTCCAAAATAGAAGCCAGAAGTTCCTCCAACTGGATAGAGCTAAATGCAATACAATTGAGTCTTCTGTTCCAGCAGATCCTGTCAGACAACAGGACAGCAGTTGTATATAAAAGCAGGGCTGCACGAAAAGCAAAACGCTTATGGAATTGGCTCATCAAATCCTGGGCTGAAACAAATGTAGCTTCTCTGTCAGAGGTTCACTTAAAAGGCATGCAAAATGTACTGGCACTTTTTTTTGAGCAGGAAAAAGATGAGTCCGAGTAGACCCTGAATCAGGAGATCTTTCTGATGGGCCTACCTCAAGTTGATTTTGTTTGCAAGTCAGGAAAATGCAAAGACGCCTGCCTTCTCTTCCCTTTGTTTTTAAGGCTATGGCTAGAATTAAGCCAGTTCCTTGCAAGTTTTTTTTCTGATATGGGACTTATCAGTTTTTTTTTTTTTTTTTTTTTATTTTATTTATTTATTTTTTTACAGGGGCTCACTAAGGTGCCGTTTGAACCCCTCAAAGATACCCCTACAGTTTTGCTTATGTCAAATTATTTTAGTTGTAACTGGCCCGCAGGATTAGTGAAATCCAGGCCCTTTCAAATTCCGAACCTTTTTTCGTTTGTTTTCCGGATAGAATAATCTTAAGGACAGATTCAGGATTTCTCCTGAAAGTATCTTGGTTTCACTGCACTGAAGAAATTACCTGCCTTTTTTTTTTTTTTTTTTTTCCCCTTATCAGTCTTTCAGGACAGCACCATAGAGACCCTGGCTCCTCCCCTCTCAGGAAACGCAGCCTTAGATTTTGAGATTTAAGCCCCCACCGTCCCGCTGGCCCCTCAGTCATGGTGTTTACTCTGGTGGGGAGACACCGCTATGGTGCCAGGGGCTGAATAGCCACTGAGGCTAAGGCCGATTGTTTCAGAGGGGGGGGGGGGGCAGGGTCAGTCTCCCTCCCTCCTACCTTGCGGTATGAGAGGCTGGGGACACTGAGACTTGGATGGCACTAATGCACGCACCTCCGGCTTCTTAGTGAAGCTGCAAGCCAGGGGGGGTCCGTTTTTCTCCTGTCCAGGGAGATGCCAGCAGAAGCACAGGAGGCCGCCATGTTCGGCCTGGAGCTGAGCGTCGTATCGGATGGTGGGTGACGTCATTTCCGGCGGGGGTCAGTGCTTCCGTTCGACTTTGAAAAAGCGGACTGAGCGTTCTGGCTGTGGGGACAGCGTTCGAGGCGAGGGGCCACCGATCCTCAGTGGGAAATGTTTGAAGCAGAGGCTTCACAAACAGCTCCTGGAGATGCCTGCACCAGCCACTCAAAGGTAAGTCGAACCCTGTGGTGGTGTTCCCTTACTAGAATCCTGTAGGCTCCACAGGTGTTTGTCTCCCTTGGTGGTGGAAGATGGGGGGGGGGGGGGGTAACTAGGACCCTGGTGGTGGTTGGTCCCGGTTACAGCACCCCTGGTGGCCCTCTGTGTAATGCTGGTGGTTGGGGGGGGGGGGGGGGGGTCTGACTGCTTTTTTTTTTTTTTTTTTTTTTTTTTTTTTTTTTTTTTTTTTTACATCTGTCTTTTTCAGAGCAAGTCTACTGAGAAAACCAAGTCGCCCCACAATTCTAAGAAAAAAATGCCCTTCATGCAGAACCACGATGGGGGGAAATCGTGGTCCAAGGCACTCTGTAGGGAATGTAGAGGGGCTAGTGAGGGAGCAGTCAGCGGAGCAAAGTACGGAGCTAGCAGCGTCCGAACTTTCTAGAACACCCTAAGATTCTAAGACACCCTTCTCTAGTTTTCAGTTTCCGCAGACTCAGGTTAACCCTCCACCAGCACAACAGAGTATTGCGCCAAGCTTAATGGATGCTCCCTCGGCGAGTGGAGAGAATCCAGGAGGCTCTAGAGAAGAAATTGAGGCGCTAGATAGCATTTCTTCAGATTCCCAGGGGGAATCTGAGGGAGAGGAAGCGGATGGTGAGTCCACGAGAGCCTCTCACTACAAGCTTTCTCTGGAGGAAGTGGAGGTGCTCTTAGGAGCTATTCATACCACTTTGGGAATCCAGGAAGAATGGAAGAAGCTGTCGCTCCATGATTAAATGTATGGGGGTTTAGGGGGAACAAAGTGTTTCCGGTCCATGAGGTATTGGTCGAGGCCATTTAAAAAGACAAGACCCGGAAAGGAAACGATTCTTTTCAAGCAGCTTGAAAAGGTTTTCCTTTGCAGAAGAGGAAACACTAGTGTGGAATAAGTCTCCTAAACTAGATGCAGCCTTTTCGCAGGTCTCCAGGCATACCAACCTTGCCTTTGAGGACATGGGAGCACTCCCAGATCCTATGGTTGGCGTGTCTAAAGTCAAACTCTGTGGTATACCGCTCACAGGGGATTTGTTATTTGGTCCTGGCTTGGAGGCCTTGGATAGGACGGCCGATAAGAAAAAGACCTTTCCTAACAAAAGGAAATTTGTAGAAGCCAAAAGGAGGGCTCGTCCTCGGAGGAAGTTTGAACCCCCTAAAAATGAACAACAAAAGTCTGGGGGCAAAGGGCATGGGGGGGGGGGGGGGGGGGGCTATTCGCCCTCCTGAACAGCCCAAAAAGACCAAATGACGGAACCACGGTGGGAGGGAGACTGGGGTACTTCCTCCCACAGTGGGAGATGATCACCTCCAACCAGTTTATTTTGGAGATTATAAGAGGATACAGGTTGAGTTTTCAAAACCCCCACCTCTCAGGCTTCTAGTCACGAGCTGCCAAGATGTGCAGAAAAGGCTTCAGCTCTTCTTTCCTCCCTACAAGAGTTGGAGGAACAAGAGGTGGTAGCACGAGTCCCAGTAGAAGAGACAGGCAGGGGCTTCTATACCCACATTTTTGTGGTCCGCAAACCGTCGGGAAAGTTCAGACTTATCCTGAAGCCTCTGAATGTCTCAGTGACCTACAAGAGGTTCCGAATGGACTCGATCTACTCTGTAAAAGCACTTCTTCCCCAGAATTGCTTCATGGCATCGATTGGACTTGAAGGATGCCTATCTGCACATTCCAATCGCAGAGGGGGTACCAGAAGTTCCTCAGGTTGGTGGTAAATACCCCAGAGGGGATACTTCATCTACAATGCTGGCCCTTCCCTTCGGGCTATTCCCCCCCGTATCTTCACCAAGGTCATGGAGGTTCTGGCCTTCTTGCGACTCAAACATCTCAATAGTTGCATATTTAGACAATCTGCTCCTATTTGCCTCTTCCCCTGGAGCAGCGGTCTCGATCTGCAGGTAACAAGGGACATCCTCGAAAATCTAGGATGGCTCTTAAACCTGGAAAAATCCAGCTTGACCCATCACAAAAGGTAATTTTCCTGGGCTACATGTTGGACTCAACAGAGCAGAAGGTCTTCCTTCCGGTAGAAAAGATCCAGAAGGTAGACAGGGCGCTGTTTCTGCAGGGCAGCCAGCAGATCTCGGTAAGGAAAGCTATGTCGGCTCTATGGTTAGGACATCCTCACTTCCGGCAGTACAGTGGGCAGGGCGGCATTTTTGCCCCTTACAACTCTTCATCCTGGGAATTTGGGACCACAGTCAGAGTTCCCTGGACTCTCTGATAAAAGTGCCAAGTCAGGTCAAAAGGTCACTCTGGTGGTGGAGAAAGGGGGCCAATCTTTCACAAGGACTGGATTGGGTCCTTCCTGTATCCAAAACCATCACGACCGATGCAAGCAGCATAGGTTGGGGAGCACATCTAGATTGCCAGATGGTTCAGGGCACCTGGCTAAGGAAGGAAGCAAAGGAGTCCTCGAACTGGAGGTAACAAAGCCATAGAGTTGGTACTCGGAGCCTTTCAGAGGGAACTCCAGGGTCAGCACGTGAGAGTCAGATCGGACAATTCCTCTGCAGTAGCTTATGTCAACAGGCAGGGAGGTACCAAAAGCGGTTCACTGTGGAACCTGACAAACAACATTCTCAAGTGGGCCGAGGCAAATATTCTGTCCCTGTCGGCGGTACAGCTAAAAGGGATCAGAACCAGGTTGCGGATTTTCTCAGCAGGAAAAAGCTGAGAGAAGGCGACTGGGTTTTGAACCAGGAGATCTTCAAGGCAATTACTCAGAAGTGAGGGAAGCCTTGTATAGACCTCTTTGCCTCAAGGGACAACAGACAAGCCTCTTCTCCCTGAGCAGATGGGATGGAGCACTTGGAGTGGATGCTCTGGCTCGGAGCTGGGGGTTCTCCAGGTGCTATGCCTCCCCCCCCCCCCCCTCCTGTACTGATTCCAGCGGTACTGAGGAAGTTACAGGTGGAGAGCACAACTCTCATTCTGATAGCACCTCATTGGCCCAGGAGGCCGTGGTTTTCCATGTTAAAGGGTCTTGCGGTGGAACTCCCTTGGATTCTGTCCCAGGGTCCAATCTGTTGTCCTCAGGTGGAGCGGTGGAACCTTGCTGCTTGGTTACTGAGGAGGAATTGCTGATTGCAACAAGCAATTTGCTACAGGCAACAAAACGCTCAGATATGAACAAGGGCCATTGAAATGAATGGGATTTCTTTTGAGCATCTTTAGAGCTATAAACAGAATCACTCGGGTGTGAACTTGACCTTTCTGTTTAACCACTTCAGCCCTGGAAGGATTTAGCCACTTCCTGACCAGGCCATTTTTTTGCAATACAGGACTGCGTCGCTTTAACTGAGAATTTTTAAGAACTTTTACTTTCTGCTATACTGTAAAACATTTCCCCAAAAAATGTATTCATCAGTTTAGGCCGATATGTATTCTGCTACATATTTTTGTTAAAAAATCGCAATAAGTGTATTTTGATTGGTTTGCACAAAAGTTATCACGTCTACAAAATAGTGGATAGATTTATGGAATTTTTATAAAATGTTTTACTAGTAATGGTGGCGAGCATTATTTTTTAGCAGGACTGCGACATTGTGGTGGACAGATAGGGCAACTGACAGTTTAATCGCGTGTTTTTTTTTTTTTTGTTTTTTTTTTGGGAACCAGTGACCTTATTACAGTAATTGGTGTAGGGCTGAAACAATTAATCGTCAACTAATCAATTATGAAATTAATAGATTACTATTTTCATAATCGATTAATCGGCCAGTAACATAATGGTTAAAAAAAACTAAATGTAGCGCTTTATAGTACAAAAAGGGCAAATAATTGCTACTGTAAATATTACTTTCCCTGTTGCACAGTAAAAAACAAACCCCCTTACTGTAGCAATTATTTGCTCTTTTTGTACTATGAAGGGCTAATTTTTTTTTTTTTTTTTTTAACTCCATTATGTTACTAAATGTCTTAGGCCTGGTTCCCACCCATGTGTTTTTTGGTGCTTTTTGCAGAAACACACTACAGTTCATTTAACGTTCACAGTGCATTTTTGCAGCAATTTGTGTTTTAATCTGCCGAACAACAAATTGGCCCAAAAAAAGCCTAAAGCAAAAAACAACAAATCGCAGCAAAATCGCGTGCGCAAAACGCTGCATAAACTGATCAAATGCAAACTGCATAGGTGTGTACTGAGCCTTTTGCTGGCCACACGGATCAATTTTCAGATGAGAATATTCATGTGAAAAGTCTGATATTTACCAGATTCAATCTCTAATAGTATATCTCTTCTGTTTAAAGAGATTAAAGATTTTACTCCCTAACCATACAGTTCGTTTTATTTACCCCTGCGTATAGAGATATTTAGGAATAAATTACTTTTTTTTTTTTTTTTTAAACTTTAAATATTAACTAAATTATACACCACACTATTTTTTTTTTAAGGTTTTTAATCGATTACTCGGCCAACTAATCGATTATGAAAATAATCGTTAGTTGCAGCCCTAAATTGGTGCAAAAAATATCCACTGTTGTACTGACACTGGCAGGGAAGGGGTTAACATCAGGGGCAATCAAGGGGTTAAATGTGTTCCCTGTTTTTCTAACTGTATGGGGGTCTGTGACTGGGGAAATGCACAGATCCGTCTTCCTGCAAAGCAGAAAGACAGGATCTGTGTGATCTCCCCTGTCAGAATGGAGATCTGCCTTGTTTACACAGGCAGATCCCCGTTCTGTTTCTGCGGGAAGCAATTGGACAGAGTCCGCTGGACCTGCTGATTGGCTCCCCCGCTGGCCAACAGCTACGGCGATATGTGGTAACTAGCTACCTTGCCGCAGTATGACAGCGGCTGGTCAGGAAGCGATTAAGGTAGAACTAAGGGTAAAACTTATTTTCAGGTTTTTCAGTTTGTCCTATTGTAGAGATTTTCATTTTCTGTTCCATAACCGAAAGGGAGAAATGCCTCAAGTGAGGCAATTCCTGCTCCTATAGGGTTACCAGAATTAATGTCCCTATTGGAAGGTTTTTCCCTCTATTGCTGTTCTGGGGACAACCCAATTCCACTGTATTGCACTGTAAAGAATTTGTGTGTGTTCCCAGTATAAGGGGGTAATTGGGGCGGAAGTAATGTCAGTTTGGGGGCAGACTGCCTGTACATCTCCATCCTGTAACTGCCTCCAGCAGCCATGGTTTTCTATCATCGGCAGGACCGGGACACTATGCAGGTTGGGATTTGACCAGATAAGTACTTTCTAATGTGAGTTTTGTAACATTTTTAATTGTCCATTGCTGCACTAGATGGTGCTTCCCTTTTTCTATACTGGGTATGTATACTCATGCAATTTGCAGAGCGATTTTATGGCCAATAACTTTGTATTGATGCAAAGTATTGGTTTTGGTATCAGGGAGCATTATGACTTTGACATACTCGTGAAAATACTTGGTATTGACACTGATATTGGTGCATTCCTAATTTTTCTCTGTACTATGGTTTGGTAGAGGGCAGCCCCGATCCCCTTCTATGGGCCCCCTGCTGGCACTGTGCTTCACGCCTCCATAGCAAGCCACTTCCTATGGGGGCTCTCATGCGTGCTCACGCCAAACACAGGCCCCACCCCCTGCTCCTTCACCAATGGCTCCTGCTGCTGTATCTGAGCCAATGAGCTAGAGAGCCGAAACAGCCTTGGCTCTCGTGCACATCGATGAATCGAGATTGGGCTGAGGTATGTGTTTAGGGGGAGCTGCATGCAGAAGAAGGCAGTATGTTTACTCCCACTTTAAAATCCCTCTCCACTCCATCCAAAACTAAAAAAACAAATTTTTTTCTTTTAGTTTTGAAGTCCGCCTTTCTTACTACCACATGTATGCGTTCCACCATTGGCAAGAGGTTGAGACGGCGCACTGCCAGAATCTGAAAAGTTTTATGAATTTCAAAAGTTTTTTTTTTTTTTTTTTTTTTTTGTTTTTTTTTCCACCTTCCTTGCAATAAGTAAAATTCATTGCACAGAGCAATTGTACAAACAAAAAAACACTAGAAATATAAAAAAAAGATGTTTGGTCTGGTGACGGGGTCTCTTTAATTATGAGATTACCAAATGCATGGAGTCTAAAAAATTTGACAGATTTTTGGGGTTTTTGCCTTGAAATGACAAGGCCTCACTCTTATACTTTGAACAGATGTGTCATGGACATATGGCTTAATGTTAACATTAATATAGAACCCTTATTGTGAAAAGCGGTTTTATTGTGGTTGAACTATGTCAAGGCAAAATGTTAAAATATATATTTTTTGCCATCTCCAATACATGCACATCTCTCGTTCTTTATGCATGCTGCAAGTACGCGAAAATAACGGATGTGCCAGAAAGTGTACTCTGTACTCTGTACTCGCATCTCTTATGCGCTACACAGTATTTTTATCTTGTGTACTGTGTACAGCTAAGGTCGTCAACCCCCAGGCCGTGGGCACAGGCGGCCGACATGAGTGGGCAGCATGAGACAGCTGGGTGGCCAGCATGAGATGTGGACGCAAAAAGCGGGTGGGCAAGCAGAGATGGCATTTCTCTTCACCCCCCACATCACCGCTCTTTTCCCCCTCCCAGCCGGTGTTCTGTCAGACTCGGTGTGGGAGGTGTGGCAGGGAGCAGAGGGATGACATCTCACTGCCCGTCCCTCATCACTGATTCCCCCCCCCCCCCCCCCGCCTTCATGTGGAACACACCAATGCACAGAGGCCCGGTAAGCCACGCAGGTATAACTTGTATAACAGCCGCCTGCTTACAATGGGGGATTTTATTTTTTATTTTTCTTCCTGGTGGACTGACGCTGGTGATGTCTGCCGCTGTTGCTTCTGGGAGTTGTAGTCATGTCTGCGCGCTCAAGCTCCCCTGCACCTGGTGGGTGGAGTCTGGAGAGGTGCGAGCACAGCCAGCTTGGTGAAAGGAAACCAACTCCCAGTAGGATCTTCTTGGACACTGTCGTGGCTGAGTGACTCACTGGCTCAGTGTGCAAGGAGGTGGGCCTGTGCTCGCAGCTGCCATCGGCCCATCACTGAGGTCACGGTCAGACCCTGACACCCCCACATGATCATCCCATCTATCCCCCCCCATACACTTAATTTACCCTGTCCCAGTGCCCATCCAATAACCTCAAAATAGCCCTCAACACTGGGAGATGCCAAAGTGCCCATGGCCTGTGGGGCCCTGCTTGGGTTGCTGGCCTACAGGACCCATAGGCCATGGTCAACGTCCAGCAGGACCCCACAGGTGGATCCTGTTAGATGGCTGCGAACCTGCTGGCTTCTGCAGAGCAAACACTGCCAAGCATCCTGTGGGGTCCTGCTGGCCATGACCTACATGCCAGCAGGACCCATAGGTTAGTGTGCAGCAGGATCCACAGCCAGCTCCCAGCAGGACCCACAAGCTGTCTGCTAACTTGGGTGTCCTGCTGGCTGCTGACCTGGGGGACCTGCTGGCTTCTGGTAGCAAGCAGTAACTACCACTGTATATACTAGTTTTAATGTTTTTGAAGTTTGAAAGTTTTTGTATGTGGCCCCCATGGGATATGAAAACCCTCGGGTAATTTGAGGTTTGAGACCCCTGATTTAACCTTTTGCCCCCCCCCCCCCCCAGATGTTAATTTCTTCCCACCCAACCAATGTTAGTACAGTGTATGTTATTAGCACTGTATTGGAGTCACTGGTGTTATCCGTGGCAGTTAGTCACCCCTCCGTGCCAATTTTAGATTGGCCGCCGCACTATTGCAGTCATTGATCAATGCCATTGGTAACATAAAAACAAATGCCAGTCTATATAAAATGCCAAAGTTTGGTTTGCATGAAAGTCCTAGCACCTAATCGATGTATTTTAAAAAAAATATTTTTAGACCCCTTTCACACTGGGGGTTTTTCAGGCGCTTATGGGCTAAAAATAGTGCCCATAAAGCACCTGAAAAACTCCTCGCCTGCTGCCCCAGTGTAAGAGCACGAGTGCTTTCACACTGGGGTGGTGTGCTTGCAGGACGTTAAGTTCTGGAAGCAGCATCTTTGGGGTGGTGGAGGAGCAGTGGATACACCGCTCCTCCACCGCCCCTGCCCATTGAAATGGAAGGGAACTGCTGGCTAAGTGCCTGCAAAGCACTTCGGCAACAGCACTTTTTGGGCGCTGTTAACACTTCAGCTGCTAGCGGGGTAAAAAGCACCCTGCTTGCAGACGAAAAGTGCTGCTAAAACAGCCCATTGTCAGTGTGAAAGGGGTCATATAGTAGAATACACTTTGCCCGTATTTAGGACATTTTATTTTTTTGTTGGATATGTTTTATAGCCGAAATTTTTTTTCCCGTAAAGTAACTGGGTCATTTGGCCCAAATTAAAGTGTTTTGTATTTTATACCTACAGGTAAGCCTATAAGGTGCACGTTTAGGAAATATTTACGTTAGCAGCGATAGTGATGTCAGTCTCATGCGCACTGCACTCAACGTGGCATCCTTAGAGCCGTGCTACAGCCAGAACTCACGTGGGAGTGAAGTCATTGCAGCTTGGCCAATCAAACGGTGGCTGCCCATGAACCTGTATGTATACAATGACAAAGTGTATATCTAACCCGGAAGGAAGATCGGGTGAAGATGGGAGCCCTGTCAGCGGTAACAGCATGCCGCTGGAGGGCTTCGTTTTATTTAGGGTAAGCTTCACATAATGTGCTAATGTGATGCATACTAAGTGCACATGACAATTTGCAGGGAGATTTTTTTTTTTTATTTACTCATTTGTAAAAATTTTGAAGAAAAAGCAATATTTTTTTTTGCTATAATATCCCCAAAAAATATATAAAACAAATCTTTCTCCTATTAGGCCCATATGTATTCTACATATTTTTGGTAAAAAAATTGCAATAAGCGTATATTGATTGGTTTGTGCAAAAGTTATAGCATCTACAAAATAGGGGATAGATTTATGGCATTTTTTAGTTTAGTTTTTTTTAGTAATGGTGGCGATCTGCGATTTTTTTTTATTTTATTTATTTTTTTTTCCTCATGACTGCAACGTTATGGCAATTCGGACACTTTTGATACTATTTTGGGACTATTGTCATTTATACAGCGATCAGTGCTAGAAACTGACAGGGAAGGGGTTAAAAACACTAGGGGGCCATCAAGTGGTTAAGTGTGTCCGGGAGGGGTATGTGGGCTTCAACAAACATGACGGCGAGCAGGAGATCCCTGTCATGTCACTAGACAGAACTGGGAAATGCCTTGTTTACATAGGCATCTCCCCCGTTCTACCTCTCCACACCGCAATCGCGGGCTGCCGGCAAACAGAGTTCCCAGGACCCGCAGGCTCGCGCATGCCCGATGGGTGGCAAATTTAAAGGGCCGTACAGGTACGCCCATTTGCCTGCCTGTGCCAGCGTACATCTGTGTGCAGCAAGTGGTTAATTGTCACATTTTGCACACTTTGCATATTTAATTTAGTACAAATGGTACCATTTCCAATGGTTGTATGTAACATGGGAACCTTCATATCACCTGCCAGAGCCCTCCCCTCATCTTCCCCATTCCACCCACCATTAGGGGCTGACCCCTGTCTGTGTGCCCCATTATCTAATTCACCTTCTCGCCTGAATCCTAGTTTTAAATGCTCCTCCAGCCTTCTCATAAACCGCTCCCCCAGCACAGCAGACCCCCTTCCATTTAGGTGCAAACCATCCTTTACTTCATTTAAAAAAAAAAAAAAAAAAAAAATGTATTTGTTTAAAAAAAATAAAGAACAAATACACACTTTATACATCCTTCACCTTTCTTTTTTTTTTTTTTTTTTTTACCCACCACCTCAACATTAAACGTGCATAAAATGTTGAAAGGAGTGTAGCAACGGTGTCCTAAGGCAGATACGGCACCTCATCCCAGAAATTTGGGCATAAAAATTTAAGTGTAACAAGAGGGATTATCACTGTGCCAGGTATGGATCACAAAAGTCTATCGAACAAAATTAATTTTTATGAAAATGTATTAATACATAATGTAGAAAAAAGTGGAAATGTATAACAATGGGAATATACAAAGATAAAAATTGGTCACTAAAATTTACGAAAATATTATTTATAGGGCACATAAGGTAACAGTACAGAGCCAGTGTGACAATGGCCGAGATGTGCTCGTGGGTCAATTCATCCCAACATGTTTCGCCATACAAATGGCTTCCTCAGGGGAGATATAATTTGACCTCTAGTGAAAAACAATGATCCTATATATAAAAGGAACAAAAAATATATAATATTGATAATTAAACTATTGGCGGGTATAAAACAGACACTGCATAACTAGTGCTGCCATCCATATTGGGGCACAGTCACTACAACCCAAGCCCTGCTTGTGTAATATTTTGCCACATCCCCAAATGACCATATACATACTCCCAAAGAAGTACCCCCGCACCGGGGCGTGAGTGGCACGAAATATGGGCGATGCACCCCCAAAAGATATCAAGCCCAAATGCAACTACAGGGGGTATTGGACAATCGTTGAGACTGAGAACAAAACGGTACAATTCAGGTAAAAATTACCCTCAAAAAATTCTAACATGGAGCCTCAATTTAGACCCCAAGCTAGAAATATGAGCAGTGGCCGACCGGGCCTACATTTTATACATACCCAATATCAGAAAAAAAGGGGAGAAAATTTTCAAAGAACGGAGGCATTGATGAAATGGTGGCAATTGGATTAGAAACAAGTCCAATTGGAAATGTTGATCTCAACTGAAACAAATATATTTTATATTTTTTTTTTTAAAAAATTAGTTTTTTGTATAATGGTGTATGGGACAAATATTGCAGTATAAGATTAAAAAAGAGCTTTAACAGTCCATGGGGTACCAAAAAAAGAATTTTTCTTTTTGAAATGCTTACCAAAGCTGTGTAGCAACAGGCAAATCTGTAATATATAGCCAAGATCAGACTGTGGCCAGTATAGACAGATGCACTGCACAGCAACCAGAACCATAATGTCCACCAAATAAGATTCTATTAAGACAACAAAAAGCATCCTAGAGTAAAAATGTATGGCCTGAACTGGGGAGGTGTGGAATAAATCCCCACCAAGCCTGACCTTATAAAATACTGACAGGTAGCAAACGCCTCCGTTGAACCAGCGGAAAAGCCGCCGGCTCACTTGTCTTGTATACCCCCCACCCATTGGACGCACTGACATCAGCTGGGAGCGGACGAAAAGCGAACAATGCGCATGCGCCGAGTGTGTGATAGTAGACAGGGTGCATAGCGTCGCCTACGTCACGGAGGGGCAGAGGCAGCGCTAAACTCTGGCGTGGCAACAATCTCCAATAAAAAAGGGAGATCAGTGGAAAAGGAATACAAAGGGCAATGTAGTCAAAAGCACTGGCTGGGATGGTAATTAACACTGTAATCATGCAGGTGGTCGAAGGGGCGGGCTTGATATCCACTCAGCAAGCCCTTGGGTGTCCATGTAGTTGCAGGCGAGACAGAGGTACATAACCACATAGAAGTAACAACCACCAGTAATTGCACAGGCGAGCAAATGCCTCCAGATCGTACAGATCAAAGGGAGGGGAGGTGGCAAAACAAACATTGACCTGACTGGGAAGGGCACAAGGGTGTGGGTATGAATACCCACATCCCATATGCAGAGCAAATGTCCACGGTCAGATGCGCAAACCCAGAGCCACACAGAGCATGAAGAAAACCCAATAATTGATTTATTCAAACAACCAAAACCGTAAAAAATGTAATGAGTTTGTTTTAATAGAAATTAATAAATAAGCAGCATAAACACAAAATGGACAATAGTTGATCAGTAAGTAAATTTATGAATTGATGATGATGATGATGATGATGATGATGAAAAGAATTATACATAGATCAACACAAAAATTTAAAAAAGAAGGGGGAGAGAAGGAGAAAAAAAAAAAAAAGGCAATTTGTTATATACTCCATTATAATAACTAAATATGAAATTTATTCGATCTAAAGAATCAGTAAGAATTCAAGCCTGACAAGTTGGGGGCTACATAGAAGGAATTGGTGCCCACATTGAAGAGAATAGTGTAGCATCACTGACTGGATAGAAGGGCAAAACCAAGAGATTGAATCAGAGCATGACAAAGAAAAACAAATCAAAAAATAGTAATTAATAATCCACAACAATAGGCAGGAAATCTATGATGGACTTGACTGTACACTGATAAACCCCTAAGGGTTTGCAGCAACTGTCAAAATGCCTTAACCCTTTCAGAGGTAATGCAAAGAAAAAAGGGGAAATGGGTGTATTGTCCAAGTAGCAGTCTGATAAAGTATCATCCATGTCACAAGGACTTGAAGCTAATATATTCGTTAAAACCTGAATATTTGGTAGCATCCAGAATGTGTATCCATTTAGTTTTCAAGTTGTAATAAGGTGGTGTCTATTTCCCCACCCTGAGCATGTGTAGGAACATGCTCCAAGGCTGAGAAGCAGACAACACCTGGATCAAAATTATGAACATGACCAATATGTTTCTTCAAGGCTGTTGTACATTGGTGTTTGCATACAGGTAAAATATGGTGTCTGATTCTCTTAAACAATGGACGTTTCGTTTTGCCAATGTATTTATTTTCTATTAAGCTAACTCATTACATTTTTAACAGTTTTGGTTGTTTGAATAAATCAATTGTTGGGTTTTCTTCATGCTCTGTGTGACTCTGGGTTTGCTCATCTGATCGTGGACATTTGCTCTGCATATGGGATGTGGGTATTCATACCCACACCCGTGTGCCCTTCCCAGTCAATGCTTGTTTTGCCACCTCCCCTTTGATCTGTACGATCTTTGAGGTATTGGCTCGTCTGTGCAATTACTGGTGGTGGTTACTTCTACGTGGTTATGTACCTCTGTCTCGCCTGCAACTAGATGGACACCCAAGGGCTTGCTGAGTGGACAAGCCCGCCCCTTCGACCTCCCACATGATTACAGTGTTAATTACCATCCCAGTGCTTTTGACTACATTGCCCTTTGTATTCCTTTTCCACTCTGATCTCCCTTTTTATTGGAGATTATTGTCGCGCTATGCCGGAGTTTAGCGCTGCCTCTGCCCCGACGTGACGTAGGCGACGCTATGCACTCTGGGCATTGTAGTCTACTATCACACACTCGGCGCATGCACTTTCTTTGCTTTTCGTCCGCTCCTATCTGACGCCGACGTCGGTGCGTCCAATGGGTGGGGGGTA
This sequence comes from Lithobates sylvaticus, assembly GCA_028564925.1. Lineage (NCBI taxonomy): Eukaryota > Metazoa > Chordata > Amphibia > Anura > Ranidae > Lithobates > Lithobates sylvaticus. The sequence continues at coordinate 320,596,805 of CM053030.1, forward strand.
TATAAGACAAGTGAGCCGGCGACTTTTCCGCTGGTTCAATGGAGGAGTTTGCTACCTGTCAGTTTTTTTATAAGGTCAGTACCTGGTCAGGCTTTGGGGGGGGATTTATTCCACACACCTCCCTAGTTCAGGCCATACATTTCTACTCTAGGATGCTTTTTGTTGTCTTTTATTAACATCTTATTTGGACATTATGGTTCTGGTTGCTGCGCAGTGCATCTGTCTATACTGGCCATGGTCTGATCTTGGCTATATATTACAGATTGTTACACAGCTTTGGAAAGCATTTAAAAAAAATATTTTTTTTTTGGTACTCCATGGACTGTTAAAGCTCTTTTTCAATCTTCTACTGCAATATTTGTCCCATGCACTATTATACAATAAAAACTAATTTATTTAAAAAAAAAAACTTTATTTTTTCTTTCAGTTAAGATTAATCAACCTTTCCAATTGGACTTGTTTCTAATCTAATCCAATTTCCACCATTCATTTAATCAACGCCTCAGTTCTTTGAAATTTCTTTGGAAAAAAGTGTATATTGGGGGGTATTGGTGTTCCCTGGAGGTCAAAATAATGGTTACAATATGGGGCTAAAGAAAAAGTGAAGAGTAGGTGCCTGATTAAAAGCAGTCCTCCACATATGCCTGTCGCCACCTCCTTTGGTTAAGGCAGTGATGACACTGAGATAAAGAGTGCCAGATATATTAGACCTGTGACCTTGGTGATGCCAGAAAAACACTAAAAATTGTGTGTGTGTGTGAAAGACTAATATATGTACAAATGTCCGGCTTCTATATGCCAGTCTGCAATTAAATTGCGGAAAGGGACAAGCATCAGGAAAATGATAGCAAACCTTTGCTCTATTCCTATACACCCGTCAATATATGTGCATAATAGAAGTGCCAACGTATATGTGACGTATATATGAATCCAGTGAGCAACTAATATAAAAATATATAAGAAAAGGTATAAGTTATATATGTGACCAATCAAATAGTGAACGTTTAAAATATATTTAATCTAAACGATGAAGGTAAATGGTGATAAGTGTATAGAACCACTCTAATAGAAAACAGAAAAACCAAAAACAAGAGCCCAATGGCAGTTAAAAAAAAAAATGCTGATAGGTGCTAACAGTTCAATCATCGGTGACTTGGTGCTCGATGAATTTTAGGTGACTTTGTGCTGCCCCCTTTGGCTCCCTCACTTACCAGACTTCACTACCCCTGCAGGGGTAACCAGCATATCAGGTGTCTGTGGATGATCCGCCTGTTGTCACACTGTAGGTTCTTCTCGCCATCCAATTTGGCTACCGTCTCCTGTCGATCCCCACCAGATGACCTGGTACTGTATCTTTGGTGACTCAGCAGTTGGAATTAACATCCAGCAGGTGGCTTGAGGTGTACACCTCACAAGGATTAGATAGGAGATCTCGTGTGTAGTATAAAGTGTTTTTTTATTTTTAAAAACAAGCATTTAAACAAGAGTAAAAAACCCAGGTCTTCCCGCAGGATAGCACCTGGTACCACTACACACTTTCCTCAGGAAAAATGGAGGAATTGGGGCCGGTTCGCAGCGTGCGCTTCAACTGCGTTACAAGCCTCTAATTACCGTACCGGAAGTGATGTCCGCACTGTACCGGTACGGTAATTAGAGGCTTGGAACGCATACCTGGCACCATGATCCCTCTTGTTCCAGTCACCTTTTTATTTAACATGCCTACCTTTTTGTTTATATAATGCACTACAATTTTTCCCCTATTTATCAAATGGTATACCATTCCTATTTATTCACTATGCATAATTCCAAGGAGCAGAAAAGAGAAGCAAAAACAAATTCCTGGTATCCACAAGAGGGAGGGACCCGTTATCCTTATCTGCAAATCCAGCATTCCCATTTTTTTAATTTAACATTTTGGCATTTTCCCTTTTATTATACACAAATCTTTCCTTGCTATTTTATTTCATCCTCCCATTCTACACAGGTTGGTGGATTTAACGCCAGCCACCTCCTTGCTATCAATTTCCGTGCAAGGAAAAGGCATCTGACTATTGCCATTTGTCTCCCCCACACGTTGTCCTTTTCCATACAAACATAACTTCACTCCAATATCCATTTAGCTTTGGGCAACTCCACATCGTATGAATTGGGTCCCTACATCTTGGGTATTTAGCATCCATCCTCCACCCATATAAAAATAATTTCTGAGGTTTCTTGCATAGAGCATACAGTAGCATTAAATGTGACACTGATTGTGATGGTGACAGGGTACTTGAGGGACCCATTTCCAGGATATACTTCCACTGTTTTGATATGTCCCCCAGGTCTGCTCATTTCCCCTGATCACCCTGTCACATATACCATCATAGAAGAATGAAATAAACCTTGGACGTATCAGCGTTTAATTATTTTTCGGAGAAGGTTTACCTCGCTCCACTCTACTGGCCTCTTTGAATTGTGTCCTCAGAGTATGTCTGGCTTGCAGATATTTAAAGGATTTATTTGATATGCCATATTCCTAAAGTTCAGGAATGATTTACCCATCCTATATAACTGAGAAAGATGTGCAAGACCATCTCTCCCAGTCCCTACTCCTTCTCTACATTAGTTCCTACAAATATTTGTTCCACAATGGTGAGACTTCTGTAAATCCCTGATACTGATTCTTTAACCACGTTCCATAGTTTCTTCATCAATAAAAGCGTAGAATTTAAATGAGTCAGCATCCAGAGCCTCCGGCTTATGCCCGATAGCAACATTTCCCTACCTGGATTCTGTTCAGACAGATAGTTGCAACCTTTCAGAAACTGTGATGCCAAAAAATAGCACCATGGGCGCGGCACTGCCAAGCCCCCCTATCTTTTGGCAATTGTAAAGTGCAAAGTGACCAAACGGGTCAACCAGTATTAATATAAGGAGGGTGTGGTTTAGGGCTGAAACAACTAATCGATTTTACAACTAATCGATTTATCGGCCAGTAACAATGGGGTTAAAAAGAAAATATACTTGCCCCTCTCGTCGATACCTGCACAAGAACTCCCATCCCAATCAGAACACTCACTCCACTGGAGTATGAGGTATATACCTAATGTAAGTGATATTGAGTCTGGAGTATATTAAGTATATTGACTTTTTTTTTTTTTTTTGTTGGGTGCATCTCCTGCTGGCAGGCCACAGAAGCCTGGAGGGTTATCACTGCAGCAAAGACCGCAGCTCCTTATAGGGTCTCCAATCCTCGAATATGCCAAGAACATACATCTACCACTTAAGACTGCATATAAAAAAAATGCAATCAATAGCTGTGTCCCCACGCCGCCTCCTTTTTTTTTTTTTATCCTCCTAGTTCTACTCTTTCCGCTTTCTAACCTGTTTAACCACTTGCTGACCGCCGCACGCCGATGTACGTCCCTACTTTGGGGATGGATATCGTTGGTATGACAGCAGTTCGCTTCCACAACCCCAATATCCCAGTGTTTGGCCGGCTACATAATAAAAGTGGTCTCTGGGGCAGATTCGCCGCAAGATCACTTTTATTGGTGGCGGCTCCCCAATTCATACCATCCTGCATTCGTCCAGTTTTCACCCCAGATCTTTAGTGAATTCCATTCCCTATGGACAGTATTTGCGTATTAAACGCAACTGTTCTAATCCTGAGGATTTTAGATGTGAGGCCAACAATCTTGAAAAACGACTGCTAGAACGTGGGTACAGTCATAAATGCCTCAAAAGGGCATTTAACAGAGTAGATGCCAGCAACAGACACAACCTTCCGGCTCCTAAAGAAAAAACAAATCAGCAATGAGGGCCATAGAATTGTTACCACCTGCACTAATGACCATGCTAATCTTCTTACAATATGTAAAAAATACTGGCACCTTCTAACATCTGACCCTGCAGTAGGACCTTTTGTGCCACCAGTACCCATGGTCACCTACTGGTCCAAAGTGAGTTTAAGGGCCTTTCTAGAGGAGATCCCTGTAAAACGATGGGGACTTTCCCATGTGGCTCCTGTGTGTATTGCAGATATATGGACTCTAGGAAGACCATCTATTTGCCAAATGGCGCACGTTATGCCCCAAAACACTATTCAAAGTGTCAAACCACTGGAGTAGTCTACCTCATATGTAGCTGCAAATGCTTCCATGTGGGGAAGACTAGCCAAAACTTGTGGTGAGTATACTGACATGTTAAGGCTATGCAAACGAGTGACCCTGATGTGCCATTAGGGAGACTTTTCGCACAGACAAATAATGGAATCTTTCCCCAAGATTTCAGTTATAGTATTAAATCATTTGCATTCCAGTACTCGAGGGGGAGATTATAATATCTTACAGCGCAAGCTTAAATGGATTTGCAACCTGGACGCTACTCATCCACCAGGTTTAAACAAGACTTTTAATTTGAAGCCTTTTTTTGCCAGGTTTTGCAACGGGTGAGTTTGATCTATAAAATGCCCCAGAATATTGTAACATAATGCATAAATAGGAGGCCAAAAGGCATATGTCTAGATTAGTATTGAGTGTTTTATTTATTATTTTTTCCACGTCAGTGAGCACTTCCTCGAGAGACTTATTTCAAACTCTGCAGCTCAATGTCCCCTCTCGTTTTCACATCATTGTGGTGTTCCCAGCATTCCCATGCAGTAATATATTTCTGGAATCGCCCTTTTTCTCTGCTTCCTAAATATTCCATTTTGTTGTAGTACTCTATCTGTTCAAACCATTCTCTTATGTCCGGTATTTCACTTTGTAGCCATTTCTTTGGAATTAACCCTTTCGCCGCATTCAGAAGTTTTGGGACCATTGTTATATTTTTTTTTCCTGGGAGTTTTAGAGCCATGAAACGCCCCTGTGCGTTTAATTAAATTTTCTCTTCCGTTATATCTGTTAGTGTTCACTATTTCTTGCCAGTACGCCTTTATTGCTGGACACTCCCACCAAATATGGGCCATTGTTGCCCTTTGGCTACAGTTCCTCCAACATAGTCATTTTGTCATATTTTTTTTTTTTTTTTTTCCTTTCCTGTTTTTTTTTTTTTTTCCTTGCTCCGATTGCAATTAACTTTCCTCTTATAACTGATTTATGTGCCTCCCAGATTGTTGCTTTTAGATTGGGATTGAGTTGATGTTAAAGAAATGGACAAAGTGAGGATTTTATGGGTGAACACAACATGGGGAAAGGTATAAAACCTGTTTTATATTGTATGTGTTGTAAGTAATGCTAAAATAACAGAAAATTTGTATACTCTCCTTTCCGTAATTTTCCTTTCCTGGTGCATCTTCATGGCAGCATACATATGGGTTGTGACTCCGCCCCCACAACCTGATAGGACTGGTTAACTATAAATCAAAGACAGACCCAGCTCACAGCATTCTCTGTAACTCTCACCATTTGGGTGGGCATCTGTATGCTGCCATGAAGATGCACCAGGAAAGGGAAATTATGGAAAGGTGATTATAAAATTTTCAGTTTTTTCCTGGTGCATCATGGCAGCATACATATGGAGACTAACTCGCCATATGGGAGGGGTCAAGAAAAAATTGTAATCATCAGTAGCGCAGATATGCACCATAATTTTCCAAATTTTGCTGTCGCAAGCCGGGTTCGCCTATAAAAGTGTAATGAAGGTGTCCTTGGAGGACCATATTGCTGACTTGAAAATAACCTCAGACACTCAGCGCTGAGCTGTCCACAAAGCTAGCACTGCCCTAGTTAAATGTGCTCCAAAGGCCTCCAAAACAGGAAGGTCCTGAAGAGTAGGAGGTGACTGAACGTGTTGATTCTGACTTGCCCTGTCTTAAGCCACACTGGAACCAAGAACATATTTCAGCTTCCCTGAATGAAAAGGTAGCTGCCAAGCAGGTCACCAGCGTTGGCTCAACATCCAGGGGATGTGTTCTCACTCAACTAAGACGGCAAATTGACTTCCTGGTTAAAGTGGAGGGCCACCCTAAAAAAAGAGCATTAATATTCTGGGAAAAAATAAAAATGTTTACCTGATCGAAATCCCTGTTGCTAGGCAGTCTTCCTAATCTGCCTCCTTCCTACTCCGCGGTGATCTTCTGATCTTCTGTCCTCATCACCGATGTCTTCTGGGTAATGGGGCACGCTGTGTTCTGGGAACTGTGTGTTCCCTAACAGCACGACCCATTCACAAAGCGGCGCGTGACATGCGCAGTAGGAAACGGGCTGTGAAGCTGTAGTCTCCACTGTCTGTTTCCCTTACTGAGGATGGCGGCGCTGGGACCGGTGCGCCGAGGGACATGTCGGCCTCGGCAGCAGACATCACGGGAGCCCTGGGAGGGTAAGTGTACTTATCAAAAGTCAGCAGCTCCTTCGTCGTCTTCGTCTTCTTCTTTTTTTTTTTTTTAAGCTGCTGACTTTTAAAAAAGCAATTTAAAGCTGAAACACCGCTTTAAATTGGAAGTAGAAAGACACCCCATGGATAAAAGCAGTCTGGAGTTTTAGGACTAATCTGTTCTGTCTGGGTATAATAAGTGAGGCTCCCTGAGTACAAAGCCTGCAGTTCTGACACCCTTCACAGCAGTTGTAGCAACCAGAAATATGGTCTTTAGGGTTTGCAGAGTAGTCAATTCTGTAGGATAGAAATGAGGCCTTGATAGAAATGGAGACCATAACAAGTTCCACATAGGGAGCAATGGTTTCCTGGGAGACCTATAACTTCATGCAAGCCTTATAAGAAATGCATCACTAAAGGGTCAAGGACTCCTTAAACCCCTACAAATGCAGACAAGACTGAACTTTGAGCTTTTTGTTTTTTTTAATCCAGATATAAACTGGAACAGAATTTTTTACTTTTCCATCAACCCTGGTAGCCTGGCTGACTGGAAGAGATTGAAAGATGGACTTCCCAACTTGTCAATGTTATATGATCGGTATGCTCATTGAATTATGCCTCTGCATGGGTGAGTTTGTCATGTTATACGTTTTCAATAAAAATGATTGTACCAGAAAGGCGGACCTCCCTTAAACTTCCACCAATGTCACGCCAATATAGCTGATATGGCCCACTGATCCTGAAGGTTTTCCTTCCAGGCGTGTGCGTAAAGCTTCACACATGCACCCCCTGGATTAGTGCACCCTTAAGGACTTCCGCTGTTCTAGGACAGGAGCCTTAGATCTTTAAGGCTTTAATAATGTAGATTGGGTACTTCTCCAGTTAGCTTACTAATCTTTTTCCCGGTTCATAGGATTTTGCCTCCTGGTGTCTACTTGGGAGTTGCCACCTGTATGCTGGACCTTTTTGAATTTTCAGATTTTTGTCAGACGATATTCGCCCTAACCTGCTAATGGTCATCCTTGAGATGGCTGTATCCTGTGTTCTCCCAAATAGATTGGATCTGTGTTCTGGTGTCTTGCACCATTATTTAAAATTTTTTGGAGGGATCCACCAACCATGGCTTCAGCCATAATGCACTCCTTGCCGTGACCGCTGGGAACATTGCTCTTGAAAAATATCATTTGATGTCTGACACATCCACCACAGAGTATGCTGCCAATTTCAGCTGTTACCACATTGTCTCTTCACTTCTTCCAGACGGGCTTATTTAAAGGGTTACTTCACTTTTCTCCAGTCGCCTTTCAGGACAACCCTGGAGAGAGCGCAGCTCCGCCCACTTTGAGGAAACGCTTGCATTTTTCTTTAAAGCTCCTCCTCTTCCACCATGGCCTCAGTTATTGTGTTTCCTCCATAGTCTATTGGCTAAAGCTCATCCAATAATAATGAGGTAAATCTCACTATGCAAAACCGGAAGTGGGGCTGTTCCCAATGAGCTCATGTTTGGTAAGTGGTTCAGTAGGTATAAATACAGAGCAGAGGCAGGTTACTGGAATGTACCCCAGCAGAAGTCTTTGTAGACGAAACGCGTCAGTGAATATTTCAGTCATACTGCCACCACTGCGCTTTACTGTTTTTTTTTTTTTTGTTTTGTTCTTAAATTTATATTTTCTCTAGTCATCTTCCAGGACGGCACACCTGAGATGAGAGGCTCCTCCCTACAGGAAACACAATCATGCGACAGCTGTTTTAAGTCCCCACCCTTCCCCTTGATCCTCAGTTTTTGATTGTGTTTCTCCCTACACAGCGAAACTGTTTGTTTTTTTTCCAAATGACCTGAAGCCTAGGGCTGGTGGTCTCCCCCTGGGAGCCGGACCACAAGCTTTTGAAGCCTCTGGGTCTGGTAGGATATTATCCTTCCTGGGGGGTTCCCCAATCTTTTCCTCAGGGGGGGCAGCAGAAATTGGAAGAGCCTCCCTGAGAGCTGAAGGACCCTGGATACAGTGGTGTACCCAGAACTTCAGGGGCCATTATCCTGTCTCCCCTCCTCACCTGTCCAGGCGTCTGTTCAGACGGGGGGCTGGCCATCGGTTCTTTCCAGGGGGAAGCATGTCCCCCGACTCCTGGGCCCCCGGTAGTTCGCGTGGGCTGCTGGGGAGGGCACGGCGACAAGCACCCGTGTCATTTTCAAACTTTGGGAAAATGGCGGCGGCGTTCTTACCCAGGAGGGAAGGCTGAGAGTCAGCAGGAGCAGGCGCCCACATCCTCCTTTTGCGAGAGCGAGGAGGCACCAGTTCACTACGGTGGATGTCTGCCTAAACCACCTCAGATGGGAATGAGGAACGTAAGGCATTGCCCCCCCCCCCCCATGTGTATATACTGACTGGTACAGTGCAGGACACAGCCTAACCTTTCAGCTCCCTATGGGGACAGCAGTTGGGGGGGCACTTTGGCGGCTATCCTCCTTGCGTGTGGACCATAAGGATGGAAAAGCAAGTCCGGTGGCTGTGGCAAAAGGGGAAGACGACAACGGTGAGTACTTTCCTTTGCCTTGGGAATTTAGCTGCAAAGTCCCCAATTCCAGCCAGATGGTTTCTGGGCAGTTGAGATCTCCCCTGGGGTCTGGATTCATTTAGCCCAGAAGCTTCTGCTAAAAATACCAGCCGCAGCTCCCTCTTACATCAGAGAGGCTGTATGGTGAATAAGTGGTGCAGCGGAACAAGTGTGCTTAAACCACCTCAGATGGGAAAGAGGTAGGTAAGGCATTGCTCCCCCTTCCCCGTGTATATACTGACTGGTGCAGTGCAGAACCTGGGGTCGGGATACAAATAGCCCAGAAGCTACTGCTAAAACCACCAGCCACAGCTCCCTCTGTGGCTGAGACACTGTGGTTATCGCAACAGTAGGTTGCCAGCCTCTCCCTACATGCCCAGTTGTGGTACATTAGTAGGGGTGAATATAGCGAACAGGGGGGACCTGACAGGTATACCACTGAACTAGTTATTAATTGTGCAGTGGTTGGTGGATTCAGAAGCTCCCCTGGTTAGCAGGTGCACTAGGTTACCGGCCCTATTAGCCCAGCTGCTAGGAATCTGAAGTTGTTCCAAGATGTGTAGCGTAATGTTGGGCAGGGACCAAGCGTCTGTGTGGCACAGTATGGGGTTCCCTTGTGACAGATCCTCCTTTTTAGGGGTTTCTTGCTATAGGTAATTTTTTTTTCATAAGCTCCAACCTCCCACTCCACTTTTACACTGTGGTTATAATATAGTGCAGGAGGTAAGAAAAAACCTTGTTGGTTTGGGCTACAGTCCACTCAGTGGCAGATCTAGAGGCGATTTTACCATAAATTGCTTCCTACATCCTTTTGAGGATTTTCTGTGCAAACCTATGCAAGAGCTACATGATAGCTACCTGCAGGCTTTAAACAAGCAATTTACCTCCAGGCTAAATTGTTAACCACCTCTTCTAGAGGCTGTCTTAAATTGGTCTCTAGGGCTGGGCTCATTGAGACTTTAGTTGCTGATCAGCCCCACCTGGGTATGATCTGGATAGCATTTACTCAGTATATGGAGGTAAGGTAGGACAAAAACTACTATAGTAAGGTGTCCAACCATTTTAGGATTTGTTCCTTCACTGGTGAAGGGTTAGTATCTACAGCCCAGGCTATGCCTATGAAATTGCCCCTGTTGGTTATTTCATAAAGGAATACCCCATGACTCCTTCTTGGCTGCACACCAGTAGACCTCCAGTAGTGAAGGTTTGTCCTGGCTGGGATATTTTGTGGCACAACAGAAATACACATTGAGATTTGTGACATCTCTGCTCATAATGGGTATATTGCTGTACATCAGAAATGCACTGCACTGAAGCTTGTTTGGTGTCCTTTATATCCTAAAGGTACTACTTTGTTTGGCTGCAGATCAGAAAAATGGAACAGTGAAGGTGGTCTGTACTTTCTGGTTTGGTGCCGCACAGCAGAAATGCACATCATTGAGTCTGGTGACATCTCTGCTCATAATTGTTATTGCTGCACATCAGACATACAAAAGATTGAGGTCTGTCTGTGGGGATATGTCTCATGTATTACTGCCTTATTGGTTGCTTATCAGAAATGCAGCAGTGGAGAATGATGGTCCTGATTTGTTGGGCTGCATAGCAGAAAAACAAATTGAACCTGGTCTAGGGGTAGTACATATACTGCCTTTGGTAATCAGGCCAATTTTAGGCATGCGATTTGACATGTTGAGTCGCATGTCAAACCACTTCAATATGGATGTGCTATCTCTATTCAGAATTGTTTTATTTTGTTGCACATCAGACATATACAAGATTGAAGGTTGTCTGTCCTTTATGTCTTGTATATACTGCCTTATGGGCTGCATATCAGAAAGGACATAGCAGTGAAGGTTGCTTGTCTTTTTCTGCTTTTTTGTTTTTGCTGATCAGCTTAGACACATTAAGGATGATGGCATCTCTGCTCAGTATTGGTATATTGCTACACATCAGACATACACAAGGATTGTTTGTACTGTATGTCCTATATTTACTGCCTTATTGTCTGTCTATCAGGCACAGCAGTGAGCAGTGTTTCTCATCTACCTTACTGCTTCTCTAGGGATACACAGCAGGGGGTTGTTACTGCATTCCTCCAGGGAGTCGCAGCATTGGGGACCCCTCACTTGTTCGACCTGAAAATTGCTATTTTGTTGACCTGTGGATCCTGGAATCGGGGACTGCTGGAGTCGCACACACGAATGGTACCCTTTGGAAGCCATAGTGTATAACTTCTCTTGCGTCTTGCAGTCGCAGGTTGGGTCGCACAGGTGTGGGAGCCCTAAGCTTATCTGTCCCTTCTGGTTGAGGTTTTGCTATGCAGCAAGAATACTCATCATGGAGTTATTGTCTTAATTTGCAGCAGACCAGAAAGATTGCAGCTGTAAAGGCTGTCTGTTTTTTTCTTAGTGTCTCTGTTTTTATGTTGCACAGCAGAAATACTCAAGATTGAAGCTTGTTGATGCTTTATGTTTCATGTTGCCTTCCCTTACTGCTCTTCAGAAAAACACAATGCTGCAGGTTGCTTGTGTCTTGTCTCAGTGGTGGTTCTATCTGACTACAGAACTGAATAACAGAAATGAATTGTCTTGTGTTCCATATTTTACCCTGTGGCACAGCAGAAATGCGCAACACGGGAGTTGATGTTCATATTGATCTGATAACTGTATTTGGTTTGTCAGAAATACGCAACATAGAGGTTTGGGTCTTTATATTTATAGCCTTGTTTTGCTGTACATCAGTAAAACACCACAGTAAAAGGGGTTCCCGTCCTTTCTGTATTTATATATCAGTTATGACTTTGCTAGCTGCACTTCAGAAATACGCAGCATTTAGGGTTTGCTTGTGTCTTAATGTTTTTACATCCTGGCAGCACATTAGAAAACCAGACTGTGAGGACTGTCTACATTGAGGTTCAGATTTGGGTCTCTTCCCATATTTGATGTATCTGTTTAGCTAGTCACACTCAGATACACAACATTGTTGTCTATGCTTGTCATTCTCTGTCTAAATCTATTGTGCCATGCCCACAATCTATGATCTTTTTATTTGTGATAATACATGTATCACCTTTTTTTGTATTTCAGCCTTCCGTGGAGGGGCCAGGAGTTCTGGCTGCAGACGTCATATGTCAGAAAGTCTTGACCCCTTACATTCTGGGATGCCAGTACCATTTCCTAGGGTTTAAGCCCAGTAGGGTTATGGGACACTGGCGGAAGGGGATAATGAATTGCCCTGTTTAGTAAGAACTTGGGAAGTTCTGTTCAGAGGAGTGTTCTGGCCTGACGATGAAATATAAAGATGTATACCCGACCGAATAGGTTACGGCTCGGTGCTTGGCCTTCATTTCGCCCTTGTAGCAAAACTAGATGTAGAAATATGGGTGTTCTACTCCTGCTATGGACTTTAATCTCCTGAAGTAGGCTCTCAGGTGTAAGTAAAGCCATAGATTGGGCATGCCTTAAACCCAGGGATCAAGCTTTTGTTAATGTATTACCCTTAAGTAGGCTTCCCTTTAGTCTTTGCTGACGTAAAGATAAAAAGGAACAAAAAAGGTCTGTCAGGGCCCCCCCCCCCCTTTTTTGCAGTTTTATTTCCCTGAATAGGGTAGTGTTAAGACGGGCCCTCTTATTGATCAATGTAGTGTCCTTGTCTTACAACACAGGTATTTTTAGTGGTTCTAAGTAGCACCTACAGGTACAATAGGCCATGTTGTTGGATGTGTGAGACAGGCAACATTGCTAACCTACAAGTTTAACATGTTTTCTGATTCTATCTTTAAGAGCCCACTCCACCTAGATCCTGCATCCGAAGCAGGAAAGGCAGGGACATCTGTGGAGCAGACCTGCAGATCAGCAGCATGATCCAGCTAAGATACCTTCATCAAGCATATGGAGTGGAGGTAAAGCTCACTGCAGAACCAAGGTTCGCCAAGAGGGTCTTGCAGTGGTCCCACCCTAAGGTAGGCCTGAGGTACTTGTTTATCCTCTCAGGTGTGCCGTCCTGGAAGATGACTATAGAAAATTGAGTTACTTACCGGTAACTGCTTTTCTAGGAAATCTTCCAGGACGGCAGGCCTACTTCCCGCCCGTTGGAGGAGGGAAAATTGTACAACACTAGAAGGTGAGTATCTATGAGGAATGATTTCCCTTGTGAACCGGGTTCAGTAGTTCTCTACAAACTGAGGATCAAGGGGAAGGGTGGGGACTTAAAAACAGCTGTCGCTTGATTGTGTTTCCTGTAGGGAGGAGCCTCTCATCTCTCAGGTGTGCCGTCCTGGAAGATTTCCTAGAAAAGCAGTTACTGGTAAGTAACACTCAATTTTTTTATGGAAAAATGAATATTGGATGCTGACGCACTCCTCAAAATAATATAGTCCTTTATTCTGACTTTTTTACACTATGTGGAGGCTCTCTCCTTTCTTTGTTTGCACGCTTCCACATATTCTGAGGACTTTGGCCAGAAGGCCAGCGGTGAACGCCTTGCCTGAGGTCCTGCCTTGCTGATGTCTGGGAATTCGGGGAGCAGAGACTGACACGCCATCCCAGTACTACCCGGGGTACAGTGATCCAGCACCGTTCCAGGTATAAGCAGATTTGAGCTAGTTTGACCCCTCGCCATCGGTCAGTGGGTCCACCATATGTGGTAAGCGTACCAAATCTTTTATTATATCGCACAGTTCATGAATGAGTCCGAATGAAAGAGGACACAGTCTTTGAACCTCTAAATCGATATTTTCGGTGATTTTCAAGTATACGATTTGGTACATGAACTTTTTCAATTCATGGACACTCTCAGGCGCACAGTCACTGCATGTTATTTTTGGCACATCAATTAATAATTTGTCTTTTGTTTGATGTGGTTTGCTGTATGCGATTTATTCAAATCTCATTTGAAGTATAGGCGGCACTGTATATTTACCGGCAGTTTCACTTAATCTTGAGTCTAAATGTTTTACACACATCTCTGAGGCATTGGAGACTGGGTAATTTATCGGTTTCACCTATGAGGGTTTAGAGCCAATCTACCTACATAGGCAGATTTTGACCGTTTAGATTGGTTACCAATATCATTACTGTCTTGTAGCTGTACATCACAGGTCTAGTTATTTGTGTTAAACAGTTCCTTATATATATCTCCGAGTCAACAGACGTATTGAGAACGCACAGTGTCGCCACATTTTTACTTCACTTACACCTTGTTAGAATTGGGTATTAACTTACCAGGTTCATTTAGGATGATCTAGTCCTATCTTGTTTATATAGGTGGATCTTGCCTACTGTGACTGGCTCGTCACCAGTATCACCATTGTTTTATAGGTGGACACCACAAGTTTTTGATTCACTTAACTTTTTGTTATTAATTATTGATACGTGTAACCTTTTACTTCACTTTTTCCTAGACGGCAGACCGGATAGGTCACGCCAGTGGATTAACGTCCGCACTATTTTCATATTAAATCTGAGCATTTATTTCTGTAATCAAGATTTTTCCATTCTTGTTTACGATCAATGTTCTGACACATTTGTTTCAGCGCCACACTTTTTTTCTTTTATTTTCACTACACAATCCGTCATATTGTTGTATTGGAGGCGCATCTACCCACCCACTTTACTATTTTGTTTCCTCCGCCATGGATGGAAGCACTTGTGGGAACCAGGGCTGCGTTCTCTCCAGGAGGGGAGGTAAGCCTACCTTGGGCTGTCTTTTTCGGCAGCAGACCATCCCAGCCCCCCCCTAGTACGAGCGGGGGTTGTTCCGGAGTCTCCGACCTTCTCCAGCTCATGGGAGCAGTGGCCGGCAGGGAGTTGAGGAGTCTGTACCCCTGGGGGCCGTTTGAATTTTGCGCGGTGTGGCTTCCGGGTAGGGTCTCCTGGCGGGCGGATGACGCGGCAGCCAGTGACGCGGCTTCCTGTGCGTGGGGGGGGGGGGCGACTGGTTCCGGTCGCCTGGAACGCAAGGTTCAGGGGGCGGGTCTACAGGCTGGTGCTTCCGCTTCCGGCGTGCGTAGTGACGCTGAGCCCGGGAATTTTAAAAAGCGGCTGTTTTATTCATTCGCCCCGCTGCGCTCTCTGCAACATGATGGATGAGAGATCTGCAGCAACGGTGGAGACATGCACCCCAAGCACCGGTCAGGCCCAGGTAAGAGGGGCACAATGGTGCTCTTGATTCTTTTCCTTATGGGCTGTTTTCTTCTCCTGTTGGGTTGTTTCATTCCTCCCCAAGGGGTGTCCTGTCACTACAGGGTCAGAGGTCACTTCCTTCAGACCTGTAGTATAGGTGGTTGCTGCACACAAGTGGTTCCTTTTTTCTGGTGGTGGTATGTTAGCACTAGGATTAGTAGTAAACAAGCTTTATTTCTGTCCCTAGGAAACGGTTTTAGGGAAAGTTAAGAGCAAACCCTCCAGGCCAAAAAAGATGCCCTGCGTGCAAGAACCCTTTGCGTGAATCTTGGCAGAAGGCTTTATGTAGGTCTTGTATCAAGGAGTTAGTGGAGGAGTCTTCTCAGCAGTACGGCAAGTTATTTTCTTCAATGCGAGAGATAGCAAGCTCGTTAAGCTCCGTCAAGACTCTGTTGGTTCACAGTCCAGCAGGTCAGGGCGGTAGCCAGCAACCACCAGCAAGTCCTAGAGCATCTACCTCCAGGCAGAGGGAGGTGGTGGACTCAGAGGATGAAAGGGGTAAGTACTCTCCCTTCCCTCAGATTCAGAGGAGGAGGTAGAAGAGGAGGATGACAGCCGTGGTTCCAGGTACAAACTGTCTTTAGAGGAGGTAGATGACCTCCTGAGGGCTATCTATACGACCCTGGACATCCAGGAGGAAAAGGGCCAGTTGTCTGTACACGACAGGATGTATCAGGGGCTGGATGATGTTAAATCCAGGGTTTTCCCTGTCCAGAGTGTTGTCAGACACGGTTAAAAAAAGAATGGAAGGACGGGGTCCTTTCTAAGAGCCAGAAAAGACGCTTTCCCTTTGAGAGAGTCAGGTGTGGAACAAAAAACCACGTGTGGACGCAGCCTTTTCACAGGTATCGCGTAGGACAGATTTGGCCTTTGAGGACATGGGGGTACTCAAAGATGCCATGGACAAAAGAGCAGATACTCTTTAAAAAAGAGCATTGGATTCTGCGTCTGCCAGCCTCAAACCAGCTATGGCATCCACGGTGGTGGCTAGGAATTTAGAGTGTTGGATAGAAAAATTGCAAAGCCACGTGGAAGCAGGCACACCACGTAAGGATTTAGTGGAATCCTTTCCACTAATCCTTAGAGTGGTGAAGTATATGGCTGATGCCTCTGCTGAGTCCGTCAAGATGGCAGCCAGATCTGCAGCCCTGGTGAATTCCGCCAGGAGAGCTGTTTGGCTTAAAACGTGGTCAGGTGACATAGCCTCCAAGGTTAGGTTATGTGGTCTGCCCTTTTCAGGAGATCTGCTGTTCGGGCCAGAGCTGGAAACAGTTCTCGATAGAACAGCAGACAAAAAGAAGGCCTTTCCTGCCAAGAAAAAACACAGGCAAAAGGAATTTTCATCCTGTTCAACAGTCCCGTAAGGGTGGGGAGGACAGCAAAAGTCGCTGGAACCCCCAGAAGGGTAGAGGTAAAGGAGGAATTCTGTTCAAAACCCCCTCCAGTCAACCCCCCAAAGATAAGTGACTACTCTGCTCCAGTGGGAGGAAGGTTGTCCGCCTTCCTTCCACAATGGCGCCAATGTTCCTCAAGTCAGTTCGTGAGGAACATTGTGGCGCAGGGATACAGCCTGGAGTTTTCCATCATCCCCCCCCCCCCCCCCCAAGCAGATTTTACATCACGGCTCTGCCAAGGGACCAAGACAAAGCCTCAGCCATGAAGAGCCTTTTGGAGGAGCTGATTCAACAGGAGGTGATTGTCCAGGTTCCGAGGGACCAGGAAGGCCATGGGTTTTATTCACACATCTTCCTAGTGAGAAAACCCTCAGGCAAATATCGATTGATACTGAATCTGAAAGTCCTGAATCAGTCAATACGATACAAGCACTTCCGCATGGATACAATCCATACAATAACAAGGTTGTTATCCAAAAACTGCTTCATGGCCTCCCTGGATCTGAGGGACGCCTATCTACATGTCCCGATCGCCCAATCCTCCCAAAGGTTCCTCAGGTTGGCAGTGAATCTAGGGTCATCAGTCTGGCACCTACAGTTCAGGGCCTTGCCGTTCGGGCTGTCGTCCTCCCCCAGGATCTTCACCAAGGTCATGGCGGAAGCCCTGGAACCACTGAGATTGAGGGGAATCTCGGTGGTTCCATATCTGGACGATCTCCTCCCTCCCTCCTCCCTCCTCCTCCTTCCTCCTTCCTCCTTCCTCCTTCCTCCTTCCTCCTCCTTCCTCCTTCTTCCTCCTTCCTCCTTCCTCCTCCTCTTCTTTTTTGCGGACTCCAGGCAACAGGTGCTGTCAAATCTTCAGATAGCACAGGCTCACCTCGAGGACTTAGGGTGGCTTCTCAATCTGGAGAAATCGAACCTAGTTCTAAGCCAGGAAGTAGTTTTTCTAGGGTACACGATCAATTCTACCCTGCAAAAAGTTTTTCTTCCGCAAGAAAAAGTGGAGAAAATCCTGGCGGCAGTAAAGCAAATTCAGACGAATTAGGTGGTTTCAGTCCGTTTAGCCATGAGGGTGTTGGGTCTCCTTACAGCCTCCATCCCAGCTGTCCAGTGGGCCCGGTTTCATGCCAGACCTCTCCAGGCAGAGATTCTGCAGGTCTGGTCTCATCAGGTTTCACTAGAGGAGAAATTCAGCCTCACCTCAAAAGTAAAACGTGCCCTGTGGTGGCGAAACACAGCCAACCTCACAAGGGGTCTTCCCTGGTTCTGGCCGCTAGACAAGCGCCTGACGACGGACACGAGTGCTTGGGGTTGGGGAGCCCATCTAGAAGGGCTGACGGTCCAAGGGACTTGGTCCAAGGCAGAGTCTCGGAGGTCTTCGAACTGGAGAGAACTCAAGGCTGTGTCGCTGGCCCTTCGGGCTTTTCAGCACGTAGTAGAGGGACAGCATGTGCAGGTTCTGTCAGACAATGACAACCGTGGCATATGTCCTAAAACAGGCTCATGGAGTTAGCAAGGCAACTATTCGCATGGGCAGAAAAAAGCGTGGCCTCCTCAGCAGTCCACCTAAAGGGCTCTCTGAATCTTTGGGCAGATCTACTCAGCAGGAAGAGACTGGTGGAAGCGGAATGGAGCTTAAATCAGGATGTTTTTTCCTGATGATCGCCAGTACTTGGGGCTTCCCCCAGGTGGACTTATTTGCCAGCCAACAAAACTGCAAGGTCCAAAAATACTAGTCTCTTCACCGAGAAGATCAGGCCATAGGTTTAGACGCACTAGCCCATCCTTGGCATTACCGTCTGTGCTATGCCTTTCCCCCCCTTTCCTCTAATCCCGGTGGTCCTGAGGAAATTCAGGGAAGAGGGGACCAGCATGATTTTGATCACGCCCTTCTGGCCAAAAAGATCCTGGTTCTCGGCTCTTCTAAATCTAGCCACAGAACCCCCGTGGAGGCTACCAGCCAGGCAGGACCTTCTGACGCAGGGATCTGTGGTCCATCCAGAGGCAGGCAGGCTACAGTTAACCGCCTGGTTTCTGAGGAAGACCTCTTAAAGGCTAAAGGTTTGTCTGAGGGACTAGTGAGGACCCTACTCTCCAGTAGGAAGGAAGTGACTAGGGCCATTTATCTTAAAGTCTGGAAAGTACAACTCCTATCGTACTTCTAGGGGGTTTCAGGTGAAAAGTTCTAGTTCAGTACTTGAATTTCTCCATGAAGGAATGGAGAAAGGTTTGGCAGCCAGCACCCTGAAGACTCAGGTGGTGGCCCTTTCTGTTCATTTAGAAAAAAAACCTTTCCAGGGAAACTTTTTTAATTTCCAGGTTTTTCAGGGCAATGGCACGGAATAGACCAGTTCCCCTTTTTGGGATTTATCTATTGTTTTACAAGGTTTAACGGGAACTCCGTTTGAACCTCTTAAGGATTCGTGTTTAAAAAATTTAGTTTTAAAAACAATTTTCTTAGTAGCCATTACGTCGGCTAGACGGGTGAGTGAGTTACAGGCCCTGGCAGTTACAGAACCTTTTCTAAAGATTTTCCCTGATCGGGTAGTTTTGCAGATAAACCCAGCCTTTCTTCCCAAGGTCTCTTCAGAATTTCACCGTACCCAACAAATTGTGTTGCCCACCTTTTCCTCCAACCCTACTAACACAGGTGAGGAGGCCTTTCATACCCTAGATGTAAGGAGGTGTCTTCTCCACATCCTGGCAGTCACCAGGGAGTTCAGAAAGACAGATGCTCTGTTTGTAGTCTTTTCAGGTCCTAGGAAAGGGGAAAAGGCCTCTAAGAGTACTCTAGGTAGGTGGCTTAGAGAGGCAATTTTGGAGGCCTACAAAGCTAGAGGAGAACCTCCTCCCTCCGGAATTGCTGCCCACTCCACTAGGGCAACAGCAGTGTCTTGGGCCGAGAGGGCTGGTGCTACGCCTGACCAGATCTGCAAGGCGGCCACGTGGTCAAGTTACTCAACGTTCCTTCAGCACTACAGGCTGGACTTGCTGTCAGCTGCGGGTCAAGCCTTCGGCAGGAAGGTACTGCAGGCAGTGGTCCCACCCTAGGGTAAGCTTCTCGTTTATCCTCTCCAGGGTTGTCCTGAAAGGCGACTGGAGAAAAACATAGTTAGACTTACCGGTGATGGTATTTCTAAGAGCCTTTCAGGGCAACTCATAGTTCCCTCCCTTGTGTTTTCTATGTGTAGAGATGATACAAGTATCTGTCATGGTTTGTTTGTGTTCTCAGTGCTTTATCTTCCAGTATGCCGGAGGTAACAATAACTGAGGCCATGGTGGAAGAGGAGCTTTAAAGAAAATGCAAGTGTTTCCTCAAAGTGGGCGGAGCTGCGCTCTCACCAGGGTTGCCCTGAAAGGCTCTTAGAAATACTGTCACCGTTAAGTCTAACTAGGTTTTTTTTTTTTTTAATCTGCAGGGCTGCATTTTTTTTGTAAAATGCAATGAAACATGACTATCTGGAGGTTCTCTGTACACCGAATGTGCACAGAACACCCCCTGAAACATAATTTCCCAGAAGTCTGCACCAAGATAAAAGTCGGATTATTTTTTTTTTTGTGGCATCCACTGCAATAAAAATTTCATTTTTGATAGGATACTCCCAATAGGGAATCACGTCCAAAGTGATGCAGACCCTGCCACTTTTCTTAAAGTCCTGCAGGTGCAGAAGCTGACTGACGATTATGAAACCACTCCTATTAGACTCACTCATGGGCTGCAGGTGCTGGTGTACCTGCAGATGCTACAGTATGTAGGAGCACTTCAGATCTAATTTTCGGACTAGAGCCTCCTTGAATGTGGCATGTCTTGCCAGCTACAGTCATGATGCATCCATCGGAGGAGACTGCAGCAGGTTGACCTCTAGCTTTTTCATGGTATACAGTTTTGACAGCCTGTTTATAAGGGTATTTTCTCTGACCCCCTTCAATTCTTCCTGGATTAATTCTTCGTTGTTCAGTCAACGAAACTAGTACTTTCTAACCTTTTGTGGAGAGTTTTCTCCACTTCAATCCAGGCAATAGCATCCTTAGCTGCCCTTGCAAAAAAGTTTCTATTGGGCAATCTTCAAAGCTTGTGGCCCCTTTAACGCTTTCTTCTCAAGGCAAGCGTTCCTATTTGGACACCACCTAATGGTTCTGGTTGGCTAGGCAAGTTATGCATTGTAGCTTGTCAAGCAATGCAGCAACCATTAGGGCTGGTTATCTGTGGTGTTTGTAAACAGGGAGCAAACAAAATGAGAGGTGAGATGATATCGATCAATGTTGCCTATATGTCTGCGCTTTGAACAGTGACGGTTCTGGCTTTTAACAGGCTCTCCTCGTCTTGAGGTCCTTGCAGGGCTGTATAGTGCTTGTTCCAGGCAGATTTGACATACTAGCTTGGCAGGCAATGACTGTCCACCAAATGCAGCAACCATTAGGGCTTGTAACTTGTGATGTTTGTAAACGGGGAGCAATGATAATGAGGGGTGATGTGATGAGATTTAATCAACATTGCCTCGATGTCTGTTCTTAGATGGTGACTTGTCTTGACTGTCAGACTCCCTTCATCTTGTAGTCCTTACAGGACTATAGATATTGGCTTTTTCCTCAATCTTCACTACTTGCCCAATTCCTATACCTTAAATGCAATGGGTGGTCTGAATGGACAGCATTTCCCATAGAAACAGAGCAAAGCAGCAGATTGAAATGAAAAACAGCATAATGCTAAGTCTCCACTATTGCGACCTGAAAGTCTCATGATTTTGCCACAAATTTTATGCCACTTGAAGCAATGCCTGTTGTATTTTTAAGGTCTATGAACACAGATATGAACGGTACGGCTTGTCATACGACTTTGCAGTGACAAGTCGCACTAGTGGAAACTGAGCCCAACACAGAGATCCCATAGCAAGCATTGAAAAGGGAATAGAAAGAGCCCAGGTGAATGCCATAAAGAGCACAATGAACCTAGAGCAACACTGAGGAGATAAGGAAAAACATAGGTGAAAGCCATAAAGGGAAAACATATATGTGCAAATGACCACATAAGCATCCAGCATGCATGAGTAGAGCTCCACCATTGTTGCCCAAAAATGCCATAAAACCATTTAAAACTCACATTTGCCATTACTGATGAGATCAGTGCCTGAGCCTGTTCATATCACCATCCTTGAAAAGCTCTAGCCAGGAAACGGAGGCCGCATCACTTCCTGCCTCATGCTCAGAGTATACTTGCGCTGTTGCAGCCATCTTGGGAATGGCAAACGCCCATAACACAGAAAAAATTAAGAAGCATATGGCAAGAAAAAAAAAAGAAAACGCTGTCACTTGCGTCAAAGCTTGTTTAAAGCTTTCTTTTGAGAAGCCTGCACCACCAGAATGGGGCTCCAACCATCTAGCTCATTTAGAGGCTGTACAGGAAGGACTTCCACCAGGAGAGGCTGCAATATGCCCCCCAGACCACCAGAATTGGGGCTCCAACCATCTAGCTCATTTAGAGGCTGTACATGAAGGACTTCCACCAGGAGAGGCTGCAATATGCCCCCCAGACCACCAGAATTGGGGCTCCAACCATCTAGCTCATTTAGAGGCTGTACATGAAGGACTTCCACCCAGGAGAGGCTGAACCTGACTGGGGCGATAAACGGTAAGGGATCCCTCGTGATTTCAGTCCTGATCAGGTGAGGAAAAAAGGAGAATGCTGTGAGCTGGGTCTCGTTGATTCATAGTTAACCAGTCCTATCAGGTTGTGGGGGCAGAGTCACAACCCATATGTATGCTGCCATGATGCACCAGGAAATTGTGTTACTAGCGCATAGCTCTTGTACTTTGTCATCCTTATCCCCCACTGTGTTTTATATTCAAATGCTCACTCTCTAGCTTCAATAATTGACTATACATTGCATGCTCTTTATTTCTACAATCAATTACAATATATCTATTATCCTCTTCAATTTCTCCATTATAATATATTTTTCAATGAGTTGTTTGTATTTAAATATACAAATTATGTGATTGTTCATGTAAATCTATCTCATTTTTATACTTTATTTTCATGCGATTTATTACACTAAGTCTGAGCTTTCTTGCTTGTAAAATACTGAGGCACAATAAGATGTAAACATGTGTGCATTATCCCCTCCAGTTGATTTGCTGAATTGTATTTTATACAAATTTATCATTATGTTTTTGTTTGCTGGCTACAAACTTATTGTTCATATAAACGCAGATTCCCTTTTTAGGTTGTGGTACGTCGGTTCATCCCGGAACGCAGGGGCCTTAGGATTGGTGAATCCATAATCCATTAGGCATTTTCCCTATCTTAGGACGGCACTACGCTAGCGCACTGATTGCGAATCAATGTGTTCCTGGTATCTGCGCACTGGCGTCCCATCCTTGCCAGTAGTTGCTGCTCTGAGTGACGTGTCGGCGGCTCTGGCGTCAGACGTGATCCGATGATGCCGGGCACCACGTGAGACAGGGGTGTGCCCA
The DNA here is from genome assembly GCA_028564925.1 of Lithobates sylvaticus. Lineage (NCBI taxonomy): Eukaryota > Metazoa > Chordata > Amphibia > Anura > Ranidae > Lithobates > Lithobates sylvaticus. Next base: position 320,619,705 of record CM053030.1, read on the forward strand.
CTCATTTGCAGGCTAATTAGGCGGACCGTTGTACTTCGGCCCGCCCGGAACACCCGACTCTGCCGTTCAATACAGGTGCCCCAATTAGATATGAGTTCGCTATAGGCTCCCCGCCTATATTACTCGTGTCTCGCTATATACATCGGGTGAGTTGCAGGGTTTACTTGCTGCACAGCCAGGATATCAGTCCTCTCTCAGAGCTGAACTAAGCATCTACGGTTTAAGGTAGGACACTCTGTTGGTAATCTGTCATTTATTTTTTCTGATGCCGCTGCACATAGTAACTTATTACCTTTCTTTTAGGTGGATGCCATTCCAGGACATGACAGGGCATTTGATGCCTGGTCTTATGTCAGGTCTGGATACCCATCTATTTGCAAACACCTTTATTACCATTACAATTTTTTCCATTCATTAGCTGTACATCTTTTGAGGCTTGGTTTTATCTTGTTTTTGGCAGGCATTTGTTCCCAGCGTGTTTTGGCATTCCTTGCATGCACTGATTTGCTGCTCCTTTCTTTGGGAAAACTCTCTGCTCAAGCCTTGCAAACTACAGATTTGGCCCAGTATCACAGACAGCATGATGGATGTGTCTGTCCTTTTGCTGCCTTAGTGCCGTCTTTTTGATACACGATTCAGCAATATCTGAAGTGTAGGGGACCATTGCTTCAACTGTGCTATAGAATATTTAAAAAAAAGATTTGTATGTATTTAGTCTGTGAAAACTCATGTATCTCTGCCACAAAGTAACTCAATTGTTACAATGATTTAAATGTTTTGTAATGTTTATACATGTTTTCTCATTTTTTTTTTTTTTTTTTTTTTTTCTTGTACTTGTGTATATACACATTTCTTAATAAAACAATATCAACATGCTACCTTTTTGACCCCTAAGGATATGAAAACGCCATCAATTCAGCCTTGTGGCTTTATTTTCCGAAACATGTTGGGACTTGTGACGATCATCTACATCTGACCCTTTGTCTGGTATTTTGTGTGTCTCAACAGTTTGGTAGCTGATATATTATGCGTTCTATTTCATGTTTTATTTTTTTAGACGTGTATTTATGTATTAAGTACACCAATAAACTTTTCATATGTGTAATTTGGAAGATTATCTTTTTAATCCTGCCATCTTTTCTAACCACAAAATCCCTTGGGGCAATCCTTACCAGTCTTTTCGATCATTGCCCCCCCATTCTCTTATTGACTTATTGCCTCGCTGTATCACCGCGTCTTTTTAAACACTTCCCAACTTTCCCATTTATCCTTTCGGTCTACCCCATCTTCTTCCCACCTATAGTCTAAACTCTCCAGGTAATATATTTAATTTATACTGTATATCCAGTCCCAAATTTTTGGGCTATCAACTTCCTGCCATTTTTTCGGTATGAGACTTTTCGCTACATTAATCAGAGTGGGGATTAGATAGTTTATATTTAACAAAACCATCCACTCCATGGAACAAGCATGTCCAAGGGTCTTCTGGTATTTCTTTGGAAATTTCCTTTAATTGTAAACCCTCCCAATATTTGATTATGGGGCAATCCCACCACAAGTGGGCAAATTGTTCCTATTACCTAACACCCTCTCCAACACTCCGAGGATTTCCCTGGTTGAAATTTATACCACCTTGCTAGACACTTGTAATTCATCTCAGCTGTCTTTATCTACAGCAGAGCTATGTGTTTCATAATCTTAGCAATAGTGTATTTATTACTTCGTGACCCCAATTGATTTTCCCATTTTTTTGGATGTATGGCGGAACCTCCAGATCATCCCTAGCTGACATTATTTTGTATATACAAGCTAAACTCTTATTTTTCCCCCTCATGCATAAGCCGCTCCAGCGGCCTGTAATCTTCCCTGTATCTTATTGGGTGAGGCAATTTTCTCCACGAAAAGCCTTAATTGGAGGTACCGCCATCCATCAATCACCATTAAATCCGTGTCATGTCTTCTTGATATGTGCTTATTTTACCCCTCTTATCTTTCTACTTTGCATTATCTTATGCATTATCATTATCTTATTTATTGATTTATTTTTTAATCCAGTTCCCCACCCCCATAGACCCTTTTCCCCTGGTGCAAAATACATTACCTTTAAAAAAAAAATGGGTAAGTTTTATGCCCATTTTGTGTATGAATCGGGTCCCAAATTTTTCGTGTATTACGTGTCAGTGTGTATTCACTCCTAGTACCCTGTGTTGTGGGGGATTCCATATTGTATACCTTGTGTGCTACTCATTAAATTTTCTAAATTGACCCACCTCTTTGTTTCCTTCACCCATTCCACCACCTATGTGAGTGCCACAGCATTATAGTATTTTTTTGCGATCTGAAATAGCCCCCTGTTTTTTCCCCTTTGCAAGTACAGCAAATGCAATTCTCGTTTTTTTATTTTGCCATATAAACTTCAATATTGTACTCCTTTTAGAGCTTTAGAATATTGTTGTAGTGATAAAGGCAACATTTGAAACTTGTATAACATTTTTAGGACCAACACCACCTTGACCGTATTAATACGCCCTATCCAGGAAAGAGGTTGAGATTTTTTTTGCTTGATTTAATCTAACAATCCAACGATTTCCTCCATGGAAAATGGAATCCTTTTTTGCAGTTTTGCTTCTTCCTGTCTCCTTGTATTTTGTATTTAAGATCTCAGATTTACTAAGGTTTACTTTAAAGTTTGAAATTTCTCCATACTGTTTCAATAGCCTTAGAATTTGGAATTGTAATCCTTGGGTTTGAGATGTAGAACAGCACATCATCGGCAAACGCTGCCAATTTATGCTCTTCCTTCCCCGTCTTAATCCCTTTAATATCTGGATTGTTACAAATTGATGCCAGCAGGGGTTCCAAAGTCAACACTAACATAAGTGGTGACAACGGGCACCTAGTCATCTTCCAGGACCTGAGATGACTGGTCCACCTGACGGGAAACACAATCAACACATGAGGTTAAAGGGCCCCTCCCTTCCCCCTTCCCCCTGCACTTCAGTTCTTGATTGTGTTTCCTGGCAGCAAAACATTTGTTGTTTTTTTTTTTGTCAAACCTGAAGCTGATAGCGGACGCCCCCCCCCCCCCCCGGGAGCTGGACGCCAAAGCCGGGGAGGGCTGCGGGTCCAGCCTGGGTTCAGTCCCATCTCGGGGGGGGGGGGGACCCCCAATGACCGGTGGTATCCCCAGTAAAGAGCCTACCGGGCACAGTGGCGTTTTCTCGGATCTTGTGTGGGTACATGCCCTCCCCCCTTACCTTCCAACCAAAATGGGTATTTGGCAGATGAAGGAACCGGAGGGTCAGCAGGGGTCCAGGGCCGCTGGAGGAGGGTGTCGTTTTCAGGTGTACAGCGCCATTTAGAATGCTGGAGACACTCCTAGGCAGGAGTGTTTACTTCAGTCAGGTGGAGCAAGATGGAGCCGTCGCCATTTCCGGTTCCGGGCAGAATCACTTCCGGTTCCGGTCCACGCAAAAATGGCGGATCCGGAGACACCAGAGGCCAAAAGGTACTACTTGCGGCGGGACTTCAGAAAAATGGCGCAGAACGGTGTCCTGACCATAAAAATCCGGAGGAGCCAGGCGGAGGTCCCACAGGCCACTCACCACCTGGATCCTTACAAAGGAGCTCCTTGCAAATCGGAACCAGCTGAGGTCAGGATGGAAGGTGAGGAGGACATAGCGGTGGCTGCATCCCAGGAGGGGACCACGAGTGGAGTCTTACTGTTTTGGCAGGGGGTGGGTTAAGAGGGGAGTCTTACCCACACCCCTTGGGGGAGAGAGGGGACAGGAGGAAGAATACAGCCTGCTGAAGTGAGTGCTGTCTTGTCTTTTGTCTCCTTAGAGCCCAGTGGATCTGCTCAAGGGGCCCACAAAGCCAAAGGCAACCCCCCCCCCTCCCCCTAGAGCAAAAAGGTGTGGGAATTGTAATGACAGGCTCCCACTAGATCACGCAAAACCTTTTTGTTATAGATGCATAATAAACTGTCTGGTAAAGAAACCTTACAGTTTACGAGGGACTTCCTTGCGGTTCAGTCAGAGATACTGACTACGCTCCAATCCCTGAAGACAGTTATTGCATCTAAAGAAGAGCACTAGTGGCAGAGAAGCTGTCTTCTAGGGAGGGTACTTCATCTCTAGGAGGTACGTCTGTATCTATCGATGTATCTATGTATTCTATCTCTTCGGGAGTAGATGAGTTTGAGGACCCAGAGGAGAGCTCTTTAGAGGAGGAGGAAACTCACTCTGAAGGCCAGGACAGTGACAGTCCCAGACTTGGACATCTTTCCTGTAGAGGACATGGGACAGTTACTCAAGGGCAATCTATACCTCCAAGGACATCCCGGAGCCCCCAGTACAGGTATCAGTCCTGGATAAAATGTATAAGGGATTAGGGAAACCTCAGTCCAGGGTTTCCCAGTGCATCAGACCCTTAAGGAAGTGATTCTGAGGTGGAAGGAACCGGAGAGGGAGGTCCTTAAACTTTAAAGCGGTGTTTCACCTTAAAAAAAAAAAAATTTTTAAGTCGGCAGCTTTTTTTTTTTTCAGGGTGTCCCACCACTTTAAAACCTGGAAGAGAAGGTTTCCATTTGGGGGGGAGGAAGAAGACCTTTTTCAAGACCCCCAAATTGGATGCAGCCCTTTTCCAGGTCTTAAAAAAAACAAAAAACAGATTTGTCCTTTGAGGATTCGGGTAGTATTTAAAGACTAAATGGATAGAAGGGCCGAGACGCTTCTGCGCGGAGCATGGGATGCCAATGTTAACGCATGGCTAGGCAGGCTCTCTGGCCATGTCTCTAGAGGAAATGAAATGATTCCAAGGAAGTTATGGACTCTCTAGCAGTAATAAACAGGGCTGTAGCATATTTAGCCGATGCAACAGTGGAAGTGGTTAGGACCACGGCTAAATCGGCAGCACTCCTGAACTCTGCAAGGTCCTGGATCAGGTCCTGTCGCGATCGGCAGAAAAGGGGAAGTTCCCAGTTAAAGCCAAGAGAGAAGGGCAGAAAGTGTTTTCGTGCCCCTACTAACCAGGGCCAATTTAGGGTCAAAAAGGACACAAACAAAAGGCGGGCAAGGGAAAGAGCAGACAGAAAGGTGGCATGCTCTTTTCTGGACCTAAGAACACCAACAAACTCAAAATGACGCCAGTGTCAGGGTAGGGGGGAGGCTTTCTCTATTTGTCAGTGGAGAAAGATCTCAGAAAGCCCCTATATACTACAGATTTTGACAGAGGGATATCGTATGGAACTTCTCTTCCCTCCCCCCTCAAGATTTTACTCTGACACATCTCCCCAAAGATCCACTGAGAACAGCAGGGTTGTTGGACAATTTGCAGGGATTGGCGGACCAAGAGGTGATCGTCCCCTGTTCCACCGGACAAGCTCTTCCGGGGGTTTTACTCCCATGCATTTACAGTCCAGAAACCTTCAGGGAATTTTCGCCTGATATTAAATCTCAGGAAGCTGAACAAATTTCTGCAACAGAAGAGCTCCCGGATTGAAAGCATTTATACTGTGCGCAAACATCTCTTGAAGGATAACTTCATGGCCACAGTAGATCTGAGGGACGCATACCTCCACGTGCCAATTGCCCGGGAGCACCAATCCCTGCTGAGGTTCGCAGTCCTTACAAGCAGGGGGATGGAACACTGGCAATACCGGGCACTCCCATTCGGGTTATCGGCAAGCCCAAGTGTGTTCACAGAGGTTGTTGCTTATCTGCATTTACAGGGGTTATCTCTGATATCCTACCTAGACGACCTCCTGATCTACGGACAGTCTCCAGAGCAAGTGAGAGCGGACGTAGACAGGGTAATCTGCACTTTAGAAAGTTTGGGCTGGATAGTGAACAGGGAGAAATCATCCCTAGTGCCATCCCGAATAAAGACTTTCCTAGGATTCTCAGTGGACGCAGGGGTTCAGAAGCATTTTCTCCCAGAAGAAAAAAGGTTAAAGGTAGTGGCAGCAGTTTCCTCTCTAATGGAACCCGGGGACTGCTCTCACAGGCAGGTCATGAGGGTCTTAGGCCTAATGACCTCCTGTATTCCGGTGGTTCCCTGGGCTCAGCTACATTCCAGGGAACTGCAGTTTTTCCTTCTTTCATCCTGGGACAAAAAGGAGTCACTGGAGGGGAGGATAGTCATTCCAACAAGGGTAAGGGCCTCCCTAAATTGGTGGCTTGATCAGGACAGACTCATGGCAGGTCGTCCCTGGACCCAGTGGAGCCCTGTAAAAATTACTACAGACGCAAGCTCCTGGGGTTGGGGGGTGCCCACCTGGGGGCGCAAGGATCTTGGGCCTCCAATTACAGGGAGCTTCTTGCGGTGGGTCAGGCTCTAAAGGCATTTGGAAGCAAGATTCAGGGACTAGACGTCCAAATCCTCTCGGACAATGTGACAGCCATTTCTTATCTCAACCATCAGGGGGGCACAAAGTCCAGAAGACTACTAACAATGGCCTTGGAAATTCTGAGTTGGGCCGAAAGGGTCCTTCAGTCCATATCGGCGGTCCACATAAAGGAGACCGCCAATGTGGTGGCAGATTTCCTGAGCCGTCAACACATCCATCAGGGGGAATGGTAACTAAACCAGATCGTATTCCCTCAGATAAGTCACAGATTTGGGTTTTCCGAAATAGACCTTTTTCGTCCCAGAGGGAACAGGAAGGTGGAGCGTTTTTTCTCCCTCACCAGGGAGGGAGGATCAGAGGGAATAGATAATCTAGCGCAGACTTGGGATTGTCAACTAGCATATGCCTTCCCTCCACTAGATTTGATTCCCAGGGTGCTACAAAGACTAGCCTACTCAAGGTGCAGGCTGATTCCGATAGCGCCTTGGTGGTCCAAGAGGACTTGGTTTGCTACTCTGAGAAATTGCTTGGTTGCTCCTCCTTTTTCTCTCCCAATCAGGCAGGATCTCCTTCTGCAGGGGCCAGTCGTTCACCCCGATCCGGGGTTCTACAATTTGACGGCGTGGCTCTTGAGAGGGAGATTCTCGGAGGCAAAGGATGCTCCGACCAGGGTGATTGAGACCCTCCTGAGTAGTCGGAAACCAGTCACTAGGAAAATTTATTCAAAGTTTTGGAATACTTTTTGTCACTGGTGTCCGGATAGAGACGTATCTAGACCCTCTCTAGACCCTCTATACCAGTAATACTCAAATTTCTGCAGTCAGGGGTGGACAAGGAAATTACCACAAACACCCTGAAGGTACAGATAGCGGCCCTATCGGTATTCTTGGACCAGAGGCTCACACAGGAGCCCCTGATTAGGAGATTCCTAGTAGCTAGGGGAAGGTTAACCCCCATAAAGGTTATGAGATTCCCTCCATGGAATCTAACGCTGGTCCTGAAGGCGTTGACAAAAGCGCCTTTCGAACCAGTTCAGTAGATCTCCATGAAATTTTTGATACTTAAGTTGGCTTTTTTAAGTGACCTGCAGGCCTTGTCAAGTAAAGAGCCTTTTCTGTTAATATTGGAAGATAGTGGTGCTGAGGCAAGACCCACTTTTTCTTCCCAAGGTCGCATCAGTTTCATTGGTCTCCAGGAGATCATCTTGCCCTCCTTTTGTGAGAACCCAAAGAACAAAGGAAAATCTAACTTTTTAGATGTCAGGAGGTGTTTGACATATTTGAAGAGTGAAGGATTTTAGGAAATATACTTCGCTTTTAGTTATTTTTAGCGGCCCTAAAAAGGAAGGGCAGGCTTCTAGATCTACAGTGGCTAGATGGATTAGGCAGACCATAGGTATGGTGTATGAGCAGTCAGGCTCCCCAGTACCAGCAAACCTTAAGGCCCACTCAACCAGGTCTTTGGCGGCCTCTTAAGCGGAGAAAGCAGGAGCCTCAATAGAACAGATCTGCCGACCAGCCACATGGGCGAAGCAGGACACCTTAAAGCAATATAGAGTGGATCTGCTATCGCCTCAGGATCTGAGGTTCGGAAGGAAGGTCTTGCAGGCGGTGGTCCCACCCTAAGGTAGGCCTTGAACTTCTTGTCCATCCTCTCAGGTGTGCCGTCCTGGAAGATGACTAGAGAAAATTGAGTCACTTACCGGTAACTGCTTTTCTAGGATATCTTCCAGGACGGCAGGCCTACTTCCCACCCCTGGTTTTAACGTAAGTCTATTACTTTGGTAGAACTGAGGTGCAGGGGGAAGGTAGGGGCCTTTTTAACCTCATGTGTTGATTGTGTTAACTGTCAGGTGGACCAGTCATCTCTCAGGTGTGCCGTCCTGGAAGATATCCTAGAAAAGCAGTTACCGGTAAGTAACTGTCAATTTTGGCATCTATTGACAGGAATAGACCTGGGGACCCACTAGTTTTAATAGTCTAAAGAAGGAGCAACGTTCTCACACCATTGTCCCTCCCTTCTCTCCCTGGAATGAATCCGACCTGGTCCACATACTGTTCCTCCCCCCCCCCCCCCCCCCCTCCAGAATAACCATTATTGATGCAGACAGTGCCTCCCCACCCATTTCATTATTTAAACCCAGCCCATTCATGTACTGACAGAGTTTCGGGACTAGAATCTCCTTTATATTTTTAGAGATAATTGGTTATGAACCCATCTGGTCCTGGGCTTTTATCCAGGGCAGTCTTTTAGTGCTTTTATGGATTTCCTCTTTTTTGTTATGGATCTGTCCAAATACAGACCTATAGCTTACTGACAGAAGAGGCAATCTGGCTTTTTTTAAATTTCCTGTTGTCCCTTCTGACCTACAGAGTATGGGGCCCCATAGTAGCTCCTAAACACATTCACTATCTCATTTAGTTGTATATACCATTTCCCCGTTCTTATATTGGATTTTTTCACTATAATTTCTCTTTTTCAACTTTCTTGCTAAATGTTTACTCACTTTTCCTCATTGGTGTCTTTCTTTTGCTATTCTATTAAATGTCCTTTTTTACTCCTGTTCCATGATGTCCTTAAGTTCTTCTCTCAACTAATTGGTGGAATATTCTTTTCCCCCCGCACCAATGGAGATAAGGACACCCCTGATGTAGGCTTTGTGGGCCTCCCACAGGGTAGCACCTGAAGTTTCCCCCATATCATTAGCTAGAAAATAGTTATTTTTCTCTATGGACTGCTTCTGCTACTTTCTCGTCCTGTAGGAGGGCTTCATTGAGTCGCCATGTACACGGCTGTCTTTGGGTCCCAGGTGTCCTCATCTTCATTGACACCGGGGAAGGATCTGATAACGTAGATATTTCTATATTCGTTTCGCTCACATGATCCAACAGCCTATGGTCCACCATTATATAGTCCAGCTTTGAGTACATCCCATGCACAGGGGAGATGGTGTAATCGTGTCTTTGGCTGTTGCACACTCCACACATCCATTACTTGACATTCTCTGCCTAATCATTTTTAACAGAACCTTATTTGTCCCCTGTGCCCCGGACGTACTATCCAAAGCCGGATCCATACAACAGTTCAAATCACCAGTTACTATCACGTCCCATGTCTTAAAAATCCATTAACCTTCCCAAGGCCTGTTTCAAGTACCTTATGGGATTCTCATTAGGGCAATATGTTTTCTAATGTATAAATCCTTCCTTCCACCTAATCTGCCCTTCAAGAAGCGGTATCAGCCTTCGGGATCTGTCTTCTAACGTAAATCATCGTTTTTGCCAACCCGATTGCCACCCCCTTAGCCCTCTTGGTTATTGAATCCCCATAATACCAAGTCGGAAAGTCTTTAGAGTATAATTTGATGTTTGTTTCCTGAGAAAGGTGGGTCTCCTGTTAAAACACCACTTCTGCTCTATACTGCTTGAGTTCTTTTAAGATTTTATGTCTCTTAGCTGGAGAGTTTAAACCTCCTGACGTTTATATGTCAAAGTTTGTCTGTCATCTATATTTTTCTGATGCGGTACAGACTGATGGGGCCGAGGTCTTTCCTGCATTATCCCTCTTCTCTTACTATTTGGTGGCTGATGAACCATAATATGAGGTTTCTGTCCTCCAAACATGTCAAAATTCCCCCACCCGGAGCATCTCTCACTTTACATTGGTGGTCTCGGAGCTCTTGCTTATCTGGGGATGTTGGACTCTTTTTGGGGGGAATACCTGTCTAATATGGGTAGATACTGTTCGTCTCTGCAAGGTGCGTTTCCCCCTCACTTTCTCCATCCCCTTTCTGACCCCGGAACCATAGGTGGGTGGCTCTGACCCTGCCCCCTACTCCCATCTCCCTCCGCTATCTCTAGACTGGGGGAGGTGGGTCGAGGGTGCACTAGTGATCCCAGGATTGCCGGCCTCAGACCCCTTTTTACTCTATTCTCCACCCCTTCCCCGTCTCCTGCCTCTGCCCCCCCCCCACCGCATACAGTTTTATGAAATGTCGTCTCCCCCCCCCCTTTTTTTTTTTTTTTTATTTATTTTATGCGTGCCACAATCGGCGAAACGGGTCGATGGCATGTCCGTGTTCATTCTGCATTTGGAGAGCGGACAAGGACGCAGCCCACAATACTTTTTAGCGGAGCGTATTGGAGGTAGAACACAAGTCTGTTTGTCTGGCCCTACTTGGAGGTGAATGGAGGGTCCTATTGGTCAGACTGTACGTGTGAAAGGGATCCAAGGCTGCTTTCACACTGATGTGCTGCGGTTTACCCACACCACGTGTGCAACGCAGTGTACCTTTGGCTTTCCTGCAGTTTGCAATAGACTTCTATTATATTCTGCAGGTTTGGAGCACTTTCAAAAAGCTCACCAAACTCACAGGTAATAAGTCTATGGCTCAGTGCAGGTACCCCGCAGGTAAGTTGCTCTGCACCTGCGGATCAGTTTGAAAGCAGCCCAGTAACCACTGCAGAAAAGATATGCCCATATATACACTGAGATTTTAGTAATAAACTGACCTTTAAATAACAGTATTCTTTCTATTCTATCCCAGAGCAGGAGGTCGCGGGCCACTGGTTGGGCACCCCTGCTTTAAACCATCCTGGAATTGTAGGTTGTTTATTGCAAAATTCCTGTAAGTCTTCCGGCAACCTTAATGTAGATCTTCCATCCTTCTGGCCTATCAGGCATGCTGGGAATCTCCAATTGTACTTGAGGTTCTGTGCCCGCATTTGATCGAGTAGTGGTTTGAGGAATCGTCTCCTAGCCAATGTTTCGGGTGCCAGATCTGTAAAGATTTTAAGGTCTACCCCCTCATATTTTATAGGAGGCCTTCCCCTCCTCTTTCCCCAAATTTCGGCTTTGTCTTTATCTTTGGAATCTCACAATATCTCTAGGGCGATCCTCCGTTAAATTTTTGTTTTCTGACATGATGGATTCTCTTGCTCTTAAGGCCATCTTCCACACTTTTGTCCAATGCGGGGTTAAAAATCCTATTCATATTTTTTTCTCAGGTCTTCTCTTTCCTCTGTTTTCTGTTTTGATTTTCCTGGTCTTCCAGTTTGTATAGCACTTTCCTCTGATTTTTTTTGCATTAATCTAACTCGATCTTTTATTTTACTTAATTCCTGAGCCTGATTGTCTGCTCTCTTCTGTCGCCTCTACACGTGCCAGCACATGCCCAGAGTCCATTCATAATGAAGTTATTTCAACTTTAATAGCATTCTCAAGTCTTAATAGCATCTCCGCCATTTCTGCTTTTGTAGGGAATTGAGAACCAGCACTCTGATCCTCCATTTTACTTGTCTCTAATTCACTGTCGAGGCTTATGTTTTCTCCCGAATGATCGGAGTTCTCCCCTTTCTTTTTTGCCATTTTTTTTTTCTTATCTTGTTCACCCTGCTGTTTATCGCATCCCAGGCTCTTGGGGCTTGTCTCCTTAATCAGGTATTGTTTGATCGTACTAGTATTTGCTTTTTCTTTTGGGGTTTTAAGATAGCCACCCTTCATAGTTCTGCCTTTCATAATGTGTTTTTTTTTTTTTTTTTATCCGTACTATGTTCCCCAGTTTACTGCCTTTTAATTTCTATGGGCATCAGCTGGTGAATATGCAATTAGACTGGAATTTAGACCTGCGGATATATGCCAAAGCAGACTTGATACAGTTCAATGTAGAAAAAGTGCAACTAGGTAGGGATACAGACTAGGTGCCCCAGTTGAAGCACGTTAGTGCGAAACATGTCGGGTACATAGCCTGCTGGCTTGATCTACCACGCTTTTTTAATACTGTTATGTTGGTACTCATCTTCATTGATGCTTTGTACGAAGAATAATTTTATGACTTTTTACTTTGAATACATTTTTTTACCGGAGTGACCTGCTCCATGTGGAGGCTTTTATTTATTTTTTCTTCTCATACACTCATCTGTATGTGGGTGCCCATTGACATCTTCGGAGTCCAAGTCGGTGAGATCCTACATCCTAATCGCATGGTTCATCGTGTGTTATTGGGTGTATGCTGCGTTCCAGTATCTTCGGTGGAGGATTGATTGCTGCATAGTCGCATTCAACGTCGTGTGCAGTCTGGTGCGTCTGGCATTCCATCACCCCTGTTGGAGGATCGATCACAGCCAATATAACATCACGCTTGATCGACTTAACACCCATTACTTTCCATACGGTCAGTGTTTTTTTTATATATTTCTACATGAAGGCTTATCGGGTGTTTTGAAGATTTCTGCAATTTCATTCTATGCATTTACAGTCCCGTACTCCTTCCAGGAATTTTGCCCATCTATCATCTAGGATTGATTATTCTTTGAAGGGACGCTTTTTCCCTTTTATATGGTTGTGCCTGCACACAGGTTTTAATCTATTCAGGTGGATCCATTTGTTAGAACTTTGGACTTTTCACTTCCATGGATTTTGTTTTTTGATCGTTTCACTTTTGTTATTACATATTTGGCTCTGTGTTATTGGGCCATTTCTATCACATTTTCACTATTCTCATTTTACCGAATGAGTTGTTTCACATAGCGCTGCATTTTTTGTTTGTTTAATTTATATATGAGCAGACTCTAATGCAGTCCAGGAAAAAAGTTTGCGATAACTCCACATTCAGCTCTGAGGGAGTAGCTGAGAACAGTCCCAGATATTAGTTCCCTTGCACAGAGCATCTACAGTTAAGTGTGTGATTAATCAAGAGAGCAGGCAAGAAAATATTTGCAAATGTGTTCTAGTACAGCCCAGTTTAGAGTGCAACAGAGCAAAGGTGCGTACTGGCAGTTTTATGCGTAAAACTCAAATTTAGATCCAGAATAGTTTTAAGTTGCGATAACTCCACATTTAGTACTGACAGAGTGGCCAGAGTTAGTCTCCGGTATGAAATAAGGTCAGTTATTTAAGACTTCAGCAGATAGATGTGCCATTAAACAATAGTGTGAACAAGCAGATGTATGTATATGCAAAACTCTGACACCGTTCCAAAAAATGCTGCAAAGATAGGGTTCCAGGCGGGCAGATTTATGCGTTTTGAGTTACAGGTCAGACAGTTTTTGAGTTGCAATAACTTCACATTCCAGCACTAGAGGAGTATCAAAAATCTTAATCCCAGGCATACAATTTAGCGAGAATGCAGAAGTGTGCTGATAGTTCAATATGGTAGAAGTGCAGCTGAGCGGAAAAGCAAAACTTACAGGTTTTATACCTGATACAGGCTCTAGTGCAGTCCGACAGCAGGTTAAGTTACCTCTAGCTCCGTACTCTGTTCTAGGGAGATATCAAGTAGTTTCCAGTCCTTGGTGTATAGTTGGGTCAATTGCTCAAGGCTTCAGCTGAAATTGGCACAGTTGAGCAGGAATGCAGGCAAGCAAGTGTCTACTAACAACTCTACCACAGTTGTGTATGTATAGGTTAAGATATATGATGGTACCTCTTTTATCTGCCCCCTCTTCTTCGTCCTGCTGTTCACCTCCACAAAGAGCTCAGCCATCCATCCCGTTACACTCCCACCTGGGTGCTACTAGAAGTCCTCCGCACAACTTCATTGTAAAAACCGTTCAACACAAATCCTCCGTCCACGAGTGCTGATAGGGAAGGGGGAGGGTGGAAAGGGAGGGGGGGTCGGCATGTCTCGCTCTCCCAGCCTCTGTTAACCTGGTGCTGGTTTCCAAGCATTGAGCAAACCCTGAGTCTTCATCAACCGAGACGTCCCAGCCTCTCACGCTGCTGGTCTCCATCCGGATTTTCCTAGGTCGCCTCATACACCCTCTTCAGCTGCACGGTACATATACATTTTTTTTTTTTTCTCCACTAGGGTTGATCAATTTAATTTTTTTCCTAGTTTCCTCCCCTTCTCCTCCCTCTCCCCTTGGTGGTAGTTGCGGATCTGGTCTCAGGATTTGCTTTTCTTGTCCTGGACGTGTTATGGCACCCCTAAGTGTTGTATCTTTAAATGTGCAAGGTTTCAACATTCCACACAAAGGTACTAAAGCAATGCGCTTTTTCTCAGCCAAAAAAGCTCATATCTGTTTACAAGAAACCAATTTCAATGACAAAACTACCCTTAAATTTACCTGCTTCCTATCCTCATTTTTACACAGCTTCAGCCACAGTCAAGCAACGAGGTACACTGGTTTCCATCGTAACGTTCCGTTTACTCTTACCTCACAATTGAAAGATCCTGAGGGCAGATATTTTCTACTCGCAGGTTATATTTTGGATATGGAAATCACAATTGTATCTCATTATGCCCCTAATAAATGCCCAGAGGCCTTTTTATCACATTTTTTTCCAGGTTGTAGAAGCACATAAGTTTGGAACAGTAATCTTGTGTGGGGATTCCAATGCGACTATTTTCCCTTTTTCTTAACAAGTCCCCTTCAGTTTCACTCACCAACTCCCAATAAATTCACATTCCGACATTTACTTACCACACATAAATTAGTTGATACATGGCGTGAACTTAATTCAACTAGTAAACGCTTTACTCATTACTCTTGTCCACATAAATCCTTTTCGTGCATAGACCACGTTTGTCCTATCTAGTATGATCCCGGAGATGCTCTCCTCTAAAATCATTCCCTCCCCTTGGATGGGACATTGTGCAGTCTATACTACCATAGCCTCTCTAATACCCAGGTCACAGGACACGACTTGGCATATCAATAATACTACGTTGACCCATCATTCTCATCGTTTGGAAATTGAAAAAAGCACACTCAGAATATTTTTTGGTTAATAACTTGGCTGATGTTTCTGATCTTGCTGTATGGGAAGCTCAGAAAACTAATTGGGGGCAAATTAATACAACAGGCTGCAGCTATTAAAAGAACACGTAAGGTCTTATTTGCTAAGCTAGGCGCTAACTTTAATGCATGTCATTTAGCTTTTCAATCTTCCCCGACAGCCACCAATGGAGACTAATACGTAAACGTCAACATACCCAATATCTTTTTTTATTTTTTTATTTTTATTTTTTTTTAAATCAAAACTTTTTTATTTATTTTTTGCTCAAACAGTACAATCATATCAAGTATTCGTACAGGGTGATATATTGCAAGAGAGCTGACATACCATATCCATTCACCATGAAGAACTGAGCAATAACAGGGTATCGCGTCGTATAACATTACTTTACATTTTTCCCCGTAAACTCCCCCCAAACCTTGTAACTTGAACCAGCACTTATGACCTATGCATAATGTTTCGGGTCATCTTTCCTCTGACTTCGGATTGTCAATGGTCCAGTGCTTAACCATATCAACATTTTGGCCATCCCATTTCTCTTCCCCCCCCCTGTCTGCATGTCAGGCTCTTCACATTAATAGTCTGTCCACAATTAACTGTGGCAGTGCCAGGCTGGGATCCTCCAGCCAGGGCTGCCATATCAGGTCAAATTTACCCATTGATTTTCTATGTTTGTATGCCAACCTCTCCCTGAGCAACAATGAATTGACATAGCTGATCCATTGTTTGCTCGTAGGAACCGTGGATACCATCCAATATCTGGCTATGAGTTTCCTGGCCGGGTACATCAGTCTGGTGATCATGATATACAATCCTTTCTGGTACATTTCACTATCTATGGCCCCTAGTAGGTACACCAGGGGGTCTAAAGGGACCGGCACCTGTGCCAGTCGTTATGTGCTGAGATATTTTCGTCCAGTACCGATGTTTTGGGCACCTCCATATTAGGTGTATAAAGTCCCCCTGGTGTACCTTGCATTTGGGACACATAGGATAGTCCCTTCGCCCCCATCCATGGAGTTGCATTGGAGTTCTATATGCCCTGTGTAAAATATTTATTTGTGATTTATGTGAAGCTGAGACCGACACCGCCGGGACTGCCTCAAGGGCCATGTCCCATTGGTCTCAATCTATTTCTCTATCTTCTACCCATTTTTTCCTGCTTAGAAGGGAGGTATGATCCTGGACTGAGGAGGTAAATTCTGCATAAATTTTGGATATTAGCCCCTTTCTAGCATCCGCCCGCATTACTTCCATCAGAAGTGATGGAGAGGAGGTGGTCAGTGAGCACATCTGTTGCTGTGTCCCCAGTGCATGTCTGAGCTGTAAATATTGGTAGAAGCCCCTAAGGGGTAGCTGATATTCCTGACATAGTTGTTCATACGTTTTTAGAATTCCCCTCTCATATAACTGGGAAGAACCATATCCCCTTTTCTCGCCAATGGGTGAATCCCTGTAAGTTCTGAAGTTCTGGGTATTTGGGGTTGTTCCAGATAGGCGTAAAGGGCAGCGGGCCTTGTACCCTGACAATTTTTCTAGTCTCTGCCCATACTTTAAGCAAAAGGGTGTTTGTGGGAGTAGAGTGTGGGATGCTAGGAAGATCCTTTTCCATATGGGAAGCTGCTCTTAGACGTGGGTCAGACACAGTGACTAAATTGGCCACCCAATATCTTAAAGCTAATAAACCTAATGCCTTTATGGCACGGAGTTTAAATGCGACAAAGTATACCCAGACACCAATTGGGTTAAAGACATCACAAGATGTATATACTAGTAACCCTGTTACAATACTTGAGGTGTTCCGTTCTAATTTGGCTAAACTTCCCACCTCAGGCTTTGATGCGATAAAAGCAGATACCCTATTTGATACTATCAATCTTCCCTCTATAGACAGTGAACAGCTTGCCCATCTTGAGAGTCCCAATTACAGAGATTAGAAGTTTTTGAAATGGCATAAAAGCTTTGAAGCCTCACAAATGACCAGTCCCGGATGGATTCTCAGCATCTGATTATAAACAGTTTGCTCCCACACTGACACCTATTTTAACTAGAGCCTTTAATACTATAATCAATGGACACACGTTTAGAACAAACGTTGACCTCCATAATAACTGCTCCTTAAACCCAAATCAGATTCCACCTCTTAAAACTATTTCTGCACTATATCTCTACTGAACCTGGACATTAAACTTTTAGCTAAAATAGCGACTTGTCTCAATCCCATTATAGGCCGCTTAATCCATTGTAATCAAATATGATTCATACCCACACAAGCAGGAGTTAATATTAAACGGACCCTCTTACTCATTCATACTGCTAAAAATGGACGTATCCCAACCTGCCTCCTTTCTTTAGATATCAGAAAGGCATTTGACTGTCACTTGGCCATACATGCAATATATTTTACATAAATGGGGTTTTGGGAATCCATCTTTTGACCTGGATCTCCTCTATATGAGCCGCAGGCATATGTTAAATATGCTGGCTACAAATCAACAATGATGGACGTTAGAGGTATGAGGCAGGGTTGTCCCCTATCCATTGATTTTTGCCCTTCTTATAGAACCTCTGGCATTAATCAGAGCCAGAATACAGGCAAAAAAAACACGCTAACCCAATGGGGCAGGAAGGAATAAACACAGTAGGTACAAATGAAATAAAAATAAAAAATATTAAACTAGGCTGCAGAATAGTGGGATAAACACAATATATAATGCAAGAAAAAACTGCGCCAAGTGGAAGGTAACTATTACTAAAATCCGATATAACGGATTGCCTGTCTGCTGGTCCAGTGAAACAAATAAGCAGTGTGGAGAATTGAGCTGAGTATTAGTGCTGAGCTTTCCAGGACAAGTATTACACGATGGTCTGCATTTTTCTCTTTATGTCATCATTTGGATGCACCGCTGAGTGCTGTGACCCAGTATTAGATTTACCAGGCGGTGTCTTACCGGGAGTCCTTTGGTACCGAGTGGCAAATCCCTGGATATCATTCCTCTAGGCGTTGCTTCTTCTTGGTGTCAGGAGTTCTGCCTAGTGCTCAATCTGAGTGCCGGTTTTTATCTACCATCTGGTAAGGAGTATATATATTGGTGGTGGCACCCTCTTTTGACGTGGAGCACAGCGGTGTGGCATGAAGTAGTATTTTTACATGATCGCATTTCACTGGAATAAGAACTTATCTTACCAACCATATTCACTTTGTGGACTTTTCTAGTGATGTATTCGATTTGTATTAACCAAATATCTAGAGTCTTTATCCATTTATTCATTTATTTTATACTGTGTTTTCTCTGATGATGCAAATTGGCTATTCATTGTTATTGGGTTTCAGTGTCAAAATTTCCTGAAATACACCCATTGTGAATGCTAATTTGGTAGTTATGCAAATTAAGTAGTTATCTTCATCCGTTATATCGGATTTTAGTAATAGTTACCTTCCCCTTGGCGCAGTTTTCTTTTCTTGCATTAATCAGAGCCAACCCTGATATTAAAGATATTGAGTTGGGGGATTACAACATATTTAGGAGTCCAACTTACAATTTCCTTGACAGATCTTTTTGCAGCTAACTACCTTCCTTTATTGGAACCACCAGACTAATGGTCAATGGTCTTCTCTCCATTTGTCGTGGTTGGGGCGAATCAATGCTATAAAGATGACTATATTACCAAAATTTCTGTACTTGGAGTACTTCCCATTTCGTTACCGTCCATATTTCTTAAGACTAGTACAAAGAAGGGTTATGTAATTTTATATGGGGACCTACCAAACCCTGTATACCTCTCTCAACGCTGTAGCTTTCTAAAAATAAAGGGGGGCTGGGCGTGCCAAACTTTTCTTCCTACTATTACGTGGCTCAATTATCACAGCTTCCTAAGCATCATGCTACTAGGGAAATCCCTTTTATGGGTAGCTGTTGAATCCATTGATTGTGACCCCATTTCTGTGGCTAATCTGCTGTGGCTTCAACCCAAAGATGGAGCACACCTTTCCAATCCTATTACTAAACATTCCTTGGCTATTTGGGATACATTTTACAATTACGTTCTCCACATAACCCCCCTCCTTTCTTTCCTCAAGAATCCAGCTTTCTACCCTGCTTTGAAATGACAAGTCTTTTTTGCAACATGGTCAACTATAAACTTGTCCCGGCTGCATAAATTGACATCTACCGATTTTTCATACAATCCCTACACTTTGTGAAACATTTGGGCTTCCTAGAACTGAATTTTTTCGTTATTTGACAATCAAGAATTTTTATACACCTTAGTACAGGTTCAATTCTTAACCAAATGTTGCAATTTGAAAGTATTTGCAAGAGTGACCGACATGTTGGAGGTCTGATTTCACTCCTATATCAACTTCTTACCACTATACCGAATGACTAATTTCCCTCATATGCTGCTAAATGGTCACATGGTTTGAATCGTGCATTTGATGATTGGTCCAATATTTTGGTTGGCCAACAAAACTTCTAAAAATTGTTATGCATTAGAAACCAACTTCAAAGTTATGGCACGTTGGTATTTGGTACCAGCAAGGATAGCAAAATTTGTTCCAGCATACCCAGAAAATTGTTTTTGAGGATGTTCCTCACCAGGTACACATTCATATTTGGTGGCAATGTCCAGTAACTCAAGATTTCTGGGGAAAGATATTTGATATGGCTTCTAAAGCCTTTTAAATCTCTACTCCCAGACCCATCTGTGGCCCTCCTAAATCTTAAACCGGATGCTCTTACCCATACTCAATTTCAACTTCTCATTAATCTTATAATTGCAGCCAAACTATAGCCAAGGCATTAAACTCCCACCTTTAATTGTGGCTAAAGCCAAACATAGGATATTGTAGGCCCTTCTATTTGTTAAACATAATTTACCCCATGACTTTGATTATTCATTGTTGTTGCCACAATAATTCCTCCATTTTGTTTATAATTGCCTATAAGCATTTCCTAGGCATAGACCGGGCTACCACCCTCCCTTCTCTCTTCCCCCTTTCCCTTTCTTTTTTTTTTTTTTTTTTTTAATCTATATGGATAAGGAAATCTTCATACTTGTATAGTTCCATATTTTAAGATTGACAAACACTGGTCTATTTTTTCTGATATTTTTCTTAACTCTTATCTTTTTGGTCTAATATAATTGGCATTTGTAATTTTATGATTTGAATACCTAGACCCCTTTTTGTCTTTTACAATATATAATATCCCACCCATCCAGTTTGCGCCCATTAGGGGTGGATGGGTGGTCTGGAGGCATGTTTCATTAGATACGCCAACACATTAAGGGTTCTAATTCTGTCTCTTTAAGTGGATCTACTTTATTATAAGTCTCTCGTTTTCGGATATTAGACTTGTTAATCATACAGTGACATCTATACTCATTTTTATTCATGTTTTTGACTGTTTCCCATGTATAAGCCTACTGATATGTACGTCTCAAGAAAAACCTTAATACAAATATTGAACGAGAATAGTGGGTGCCTCTCAATTATCCACCATCAATTAGCCAAGCACATAGCTCTACAGGGGATAATCTTCCACAGCTTCAAATCTGCTGAAATGCTGACAAGTCCTTTTTAGGGGTTACAACAGATGCTTCTCGCTTTCCACCGGGACTCAATCCCAGCCAGCATTACTGGAAGGTAGACAAGGGGGGGGGGGCAGAGAACTTTCTCCTTTCATCCAATGCTACAGGGGTTAATCCTGTAAGTCTCAGCACACTGCACTTATTTTCTTGTCAGCCGCTCTTACTGCCATTAAAAATTGTCCCACAAACCAGCTCCCTGCCAGCCTCACACTGACTTTTGGGACTGTCTCTGTTTAAACATGAAATAAATGGCTCTCCCTTATCCACCGTCTCTCAGCAAAGCTAGCACATCACTGTAAATTTCAGACCAGTCCAACATTGCTAGAGAGGGATAGTAAAAGGCTTTTCACCTGCTAGCCAGTGCTACAGGGGTTAATCCTCCATGGCTCACTGCTCTTGGCTCCTTGCCAGCCACACATGCTGCTACCACCGATCTCCCTCTGACAAGTGAAATGGAGATCTCTCACACCACCATTGCGGCTCAGTTCAGCTGTTGAACTCCTGCATTACAGTGCAGAGAGTTGGGGGGGCTATCTCGGCGGCTCTCGTTCATCCCTGGTCAGCCTCCATTGCTCCCACCATCATCCAGGATATCCAGAGCAGAGCAGATGGGGGAGCTGCACACGAGTCTTTGCCTCCCCATTCAGTAACGCCCCCTTGCAAACCATCTTTAGCATATAGGTTGTACCCCAATGAAGTCCGCCCAGTGTTCTAATAACCCAAATCCCTCCTTACACCAGGTCTTTAGCCATGCATTTAGTGCTCTAATCTCTCCCAGTCTTTCCTGTGTTAAGCATGGCACAGACAATATTTCAGAGAATATTACCTTGAAGGTCCTTTCCTTTTTTAACTTGCAGCCTAGTTACCTGACCAAGGCAGACTTCTCCAACTGTCACAATTTCTCAGTCAATTAATGGCTTAAATACAGCCATCACTGTCAAGAGCTCAAAAGTGCCAAGCTCCTTCTCTACCACATCTTTACCATAACTGGAAGTTGAAATGCCTCTTCTTGAGGATGAAGACATTAACGGGAATGAAGGGGACTCAAAGGCATAGTTAGGAGGTTGTGGAATATTTTCGACTCCCAAGCGCCTAGATATGTTAACTTCTGCTGTGTGCAAAAGACTTGGCATTGTTGCACTTGATTCTCCTCAGTCTTGCCATACCTTTTCGATACTAAGTCTTTTCTGTTCATCATGACTGGCTGTAGACATAGTATACTTCGATTTTGCCAAAGATTTTGATGCGATTCTCCATGCCCAGCTTATGTGGAAGGTAAAGTCTATAGGCTTGAAAAACACAATTTGTAAATGGATAGAAAACTGCCTAAAAGACCGTATTGGTTAACGATTCATCCTCAAAAAAAATGGTCTGATTGTGTACCCCAAGATTCAGTGTTTGGAGCCTTACTATTTAACAAATTTTATAAGTGATCTAGGATTAAAAGTACAATTAGTCTTGCAGATGACACCTTACAGGATGTCTCCAACTTAAAATGCGCTTTTAATTGGGAGATTGTGGCAAATGAGGTTTAATGTTGCTAAATGTATAGTTATGCACTTGGGAACTTATGAATGCATCACACATTAGAGGGAGTACAACTGGGGAAATCAATGGTGAAGGACCTGGGTGTTCTGGTAGATCATAAGCTTAATGGCATGCAATGCCAAGCTGTGGTTTCCAAAGCGAGTAAAATCCTTGTTTTAAGTGGTATAGACTGCATACAGAACATTTTGCCCCTGTACACATCTTTAGTAAGACCCCCATCTGGAATGTGCAGTTCAGTTTTTAGCACCAGTTCACAAGATATTTGGAAGTGCAGAGAAGAGCAAACTAGTGAGGCATGGAGGAGCTCAGCAGTGGGCAAAGATTGCTTATGACTAAGGCCTTATAGGCTGAAACGCATAAACTGACTTAAAGGGGTTGTAAAGGTTCGTTTTTTTTTTTTTTTTTTTCTAAATGGCTTCCTTTTTAAGCTAGTGCATTGTTGGTTCACTTACCTTTTCCTTCGATTTCCCTTCTAAATGTTTTTTTCTTTGTCTGAATTTCTCACTTCCTGTTCCTCCTCAGTAAGCTGTTCAGTAAGCTGTTCTGGCTGACTAAACACCGCTCGGATGATGGTGTGAAGTTTACTGAGGAGAAACAGGAAGTGAGAAATTCAAACAGGGGAAAAAAACATTTAGAAGGGAAATCGAAAAAAAAGGTAAGTGAACAAACCATGCACTAGCTTAAAGGAACCCAATTAGAAAATAAAAAAACAAACCTTTACAACCCCTTTTGATCTGCGTTCCCTGTGTGGGTATTCAATGAAATGAAGAAATTTTAAAAGAAACAACCGGAGTGCAGATAATTTTATTTTTTTTCTACATTACTCAGCCAGTGACTGGATTGAGCACCTGGGAGCTCTATCTGTGGTGTATGGGTAGTAGCACTGACTTTTTTCTGTTTTTATACAATAGGCAAAGATTGCCTGAACTGAATTCTGAGAAGATTAAGGGGGATCTGATCATGTATAAATGCATAAGTGGTCAATATAGTGAACTTGATTTATAGTTATTCATTTTAAGGTCATCACAGAGGACAAAGGGACACTCTTTACTAGGGTTGCACCGAAATTGATACTAGTATCTGCACCGATACCGAGTATTTTCCCGAGTACTTGTACTGTGCCACCTATCGGTGCTCATCAGCGCTGCTGCACATTAGGCCCTCATGAGTGCCACTGCCAGTTACAGTTCTTCATAATTGTAAAGAAGATATCGTTAGTCTGTATTGTGCTTAGAAAACTGTCACTTGTTGTTAAAAAATGTGCAATAGACTCCCTCAAAAGCTGGTTCTGGCCAGCTCGGTAGATTATAGGTAAAGTTGATCCAGGGAATATCCGATTGCCTTGGGATCAGGAAGGAATTTTCTCAAAACATCTTAGACCACACATGGGAGAACGTAGCTTCTCATGCAGGAAACACACACCCACATTAGACTTTAAATTGGAGGCCTCTCCCCATAGTTGGTTATCGGGGTTCCTCTGGGCAGGTAGGCACACACAGGAACTATGGGGGCTATATTCTCTCAGGTGGTAGCTGAGAATGGTCTGTTTTTTTTTTTTAATTTATTTTTTACTTTCCTGATAACAGCAGGGGGAGGGGGCTCCTGGCGTCTGGCTTCTTGCTTCGAGAACCAGTACCATCGGCAAGCTGCAGCCCTAATGTCTCCTGGATGGTGGCAGACTTTTTTCTTTTTTTTTTTTTGTCTGGGCAAGCCCATGCCATTTCTTGATGGTCATGCAGCATCAGTTCTGGATACGGGAGGGGGGGGGGGGGGGGGGGCGATAAAGACCTAGCCAGTGCCAGGACCAGGGGGCATAGATGCACTGTTTGCTGCAGGCTTTGCAATGGAGGAGGTGGGAGTGACTGCAGTATTGGGGACAGGAGAATGGCTTCCTGTAAGCGGTTACGCTTTATTTTAATTTTTTTCTCCTGTGCTCCATGGTTTGACTCCCTCCGGTGGCTGAGGGCCTGTCTGTTCACTGGATCCTGCTTGGAAGGGTCAGTGCATGGGTAGTGTGAAGTTAAACCACTGAGCTGGTTCCTCCCCCCCCCCCTCCGGTGTCACATTTGGCACCTTTCAGGGGGGAGCAGATATCTGTCTAATCCAGGTATTTGCTCCCAATTCAGGTGAAAAATCGGCACAGTATCCATGGCAATCAATGCCATGTCCTGCCCCCCCTGCTGTCTTCTGGGAGAGACAAGTCCCAGAAGACAGCAGGGACCAGTCGGAATGTGCAGCGCGTCTCGCACATGCGCAGTAGGGAACCAGGCTGTGAAGCCGCAAGGCTTCACTTCCTGATTCCCTTACTCAAGATGCTGGCACCCCCACCCGGAGCCTTGGGACTGGTCTGCTTTCGGTGAGGACATCTGCTTCGGGTGTCCTTTATTTTATAAGTCAGCAGCTACAGTATTTGTATCTGCTGACTTAATTTTCCTTTTTTTTTTTTTTCAGACGGACCTCCGCTTTAAGTTCTGGGAAGTGGCAGCTGGGTGTGTTTATGTGGTGTTTGTGGCTGAAGCAGTTATTTTTCTATTGTCTCTCTTGGGCAGTGAAAATGAATCTAGTAGCAAGAGATGTCCTTCATGCAAAAATTGTCAGATTCATGGAAAAAGCCTTTATGCAAGGAATGTTTCGGCATTAGCGAGAGAAGAGGTGACTTTTTGGCTTCTATGAAGGCTGTGTAGTGCAACTTTGCAATAGTTTAGGGATATGTTGCGGTCTTCCTCCCCAGAGTGCTTCTAAACCCACAGCCACTCCAGTTATCGGCTTCCTTGGATGCAGGGCCAGGGATTCATTCGGCACAGGTTGCTTCCTCTCCACCACAGTCTGAAGGGGATTGAGAAGATTGGGGAAGAGATGGAGGATGCCTTGGCATCTAAATATAAATTGTCGCTGGAACAAGTGGACAGCCTTCTCAAAGCATTTTAATGCCACCTTAGGCATTAAACGATACGTTCACTTGCACGTCCGCTCTGTTTTCAAAAAGTCACAGCTTGTATGGGGAACTGCTCCCATGTACTGTTGTCACAGGGACAGAAGGCAGCGGGGAGCAGCTGTGGTAATAGGTTTCATGTTCCCAAAGGTGAACTTATACTTTGAAAAGGATCTCTCCCGTCATGATAAAATGTACCTGACGCTGGGAAAGCTGGAGCTCTTCTAAATATGCCTCCCCCACACTTGTGACTCATGACTCATTACTCTCATGACTGAAATCTACTGTAATATTCAGCACATCCAGTGGCTAGAATACGTCCAAATAGGAATGGTACTCCAATGCGTAAACTCTCGGTTATATACAACCGTTCATGGACTGACGTAATCTGTACCTTATAGCATAACAGATGTATCAATGTTCTTGGTTCTCCTCAAAGTTATCAAAGTTTGCATCGTTCTGGTTATATTATGCACTTTTCCTGCCTTACTGTAACTCCGGGGACCCTCATTAAGGTCCACTGGGAGCTTTTTATAACCTATCTTACTCTGAGCCTTGTCACAGTGTGTACCCGAAAGGGGTGACTGGCTCTGCCCCATGTGGGGCCGTTTAGCTTTTGTATACAAGTAGCTCGTAGACAATCTTTACCTTAACTGACATGTTTATCTATTCATTATAACCCTTTTGTAATGCATATACCTGTTGTTTACAAGATCCTCTTACTTTCTATGTAAACTGTAAATCTCAATAAAAAACTATGGTTTAAAAAAAAATTATAAAATGCACCTGGGCCTTAGCGAGCCAAAGAAGATCTTTTCATTTAGCTATCTCGGATATGGTAAAGAAGGAATGGCAGGATCCAGAATTTTTTTTATTTATTTTTTTATTTATTTAATATCACACGAGACAGTTCCAGTTTGAGGAAGATACATCATCAGTTTGGAAACAAAGTGCCCAAGTTTGAATGCTGCTTAGTCTCAAACAGATTTAGCTTTTGAGGATATGGAAAGCCTAAAGGAGGCAAAGGATTAAAAGGATGGATTTATTGAAGAACATGGCATTCCATAATGTAATTTGAAGCCAGTGATTGCAGTCACATGCGTGGCAAGGAATCAAGAACATTGGTTAAACCAGTTTAAATGTGCATATTGTCACAGGGACCCTGAAAAGAGGTACTAGATTCTGTCCCTACACTTTCATGAGCAGTGGGATATATAGCAGGTGAATCTGCAGTATCTATATGCATTACGGCGCACTCAGCCTCCTTATCTAATTCTGCGAGGGGCACCTTATGGCTGAAAACCTTGCAGGGAGACTCCGCCCTTAAAAGTTAGGCGATGCGGAATCCCGTTTTTAGGAGATGTCCTTTTTGGCCCAGTCTTGGAATAAATCTCTGCACAGCAGATAGTGTTTTCCTGTAAGGAATAAAACAAACGCCAAAGGTGACAAGTCACAGGGAAAAGTCTGAGGGTTGCAGAAATCCAGAGAAAATGTATTTTCTGTATTCCTGCGCAATGATTTGCCGCTTTTGGTAAGGGTGGGGGGAGAGACTACAGTCATTCCTTCCACAATGGTAAATAACTTCCAGCCTGTACATCTGGAGTCTCCTCAGCAAGGGGTATGAGAGTTTGCAGCGGTACCGCCAAGAAGGTACTTTGGCATGGAAGTTGGGTAAAGGCTCTTGCTATCAAGAACCTGGTTCAGCATCTGCTATTTCAAAGAGTAATTGATTGTACCGGTCCCTTCAGGAGAAGAGCAGATGGTGTTTAATCCCCATATATTTTTGGTAGGGAAGCCTTCAGGAAAATGCCACTTAATCCTCAACCTAAAGCCATTGAACAAAGCAGTGCTATACAAAAAAATCCATTTGGAGACCTTGGATTCCTTAGTTCAGAGGAAGTCTGTGGATTGGCGGACGAAACACCAGCATCAACAGTGACATCACACTTGGATATCCCTGCATCGCATTGTTGCACACACGCTGGCAGTTTAACTCGGCCAGCCTCTACTGTTATCAGTGCTAAAGTGACTGTTGGGCAAATCGATCTGTTGCTAACTACAAGGTAATCATTTACAGAAGGACTGGCCATCGGTATCAACAGGAGAAGGTAGAGCAGTATATTAACCCTTTGGTTCACTACAGTGACTGTTACTCAGTTATTTACTGATCTGCTCCCTTCCTATCTATGATGCATTTCTTTGATGTGCTATAAGGATTATTCTATTAAGGTGGAGAAATATCACACGCATGTGAAGGCTGGTTAGGAACTACAGTATCACATAAATTTATGATTAATAAACTATCTTTAGCTATACATCAGCCACTCATTCCATCTCTGACCATTCTGAATGCACACGGATAACCACCAGCCCTAGCAACATGTATCACATTATTTGATCATTGCTTCACCATCTTTCAGTTCTACCATCTATTATCACACATGAAATGACTTGATTTATACAGGATGCAAAGCTGCTTACTGATATCTATAAGCATCACCATATTTTCTCATCAGCATCAATAGGGGCTGTGTTCAGTACTTATCCAGTTATTTATACCATCTGTCTTGATGTTTGTAATCCTACTGAGATTCCACTATTTGAATTGTACTGTTATTTCACAGCTTTATTTAGGAATCAGCTAGTTACTCATTCCCACTGTTTGACATTTCCTTCATACAGGATCACTACCTGGATTGGTTTTTGTCTGAATGTGTGGTTTATGTAATTTTTTGGAAGGTATTGGTTCCTATATTAGGATTAATTCTGTACCATTTTTAATCAATTCTCAAATTTTGAAGACTATGTTGCTTGGTCATCTTTTTACCTACTTTTGCAGTTTGTGCTACAACTTTTTTTTTTTTTTTTTTTTTTTTCCCCTTTCATTCAGCTTCCCAATTAGGCATAGACCACACCTTTTACAGGCCCTTCAGTGCGCCATCTACTCACCTTGGGCAATCTGTTACCCACTTGTTTTTATATTCCGGGGCTTTTACAACCCCTTTAAAGGCTCATAGGCTTTATGGTAATCCCTTAACTTGTCAATCTTTGTTTCTTGCACGCTCCGAGGACCAGTTGAAGGACATACAGATGGCCTGCAACCATCTGGAGAGCTTGAGCCGGGTCATAAACGTACGAAAATCCAACCTGACCCTGTCCAAGAAAGTTCTGTTTCTGGGGTTTTGCATTTTTATTTTTGGTGAAACAGATTTTCTTGACAAAAGAGAATGCAAAAAGTTTAAGCAAACATTGACTGCTTCAGGGCAGTCAGCAGGTGTCAATTAGATTTCCGATGTCAGCTCTACGCTTAAGTTTCCATCCTAGCTGTCCAATGGACAAGAATACACTTCAGGCCCCTGCAACAATTTATCCTGAAAGTGTGTGTAATGGGGATTTGGGCCTCACTGGACACCAAGGTAAGTGTTACCACCAGGGTAAAAAGATCCCTTTTGGTGGAAGAAACAAGTTATTTTCAAGCGATGAGAGGATGAGGACGTAGGACGGAGGACGTCCTGCAGAGGGAGGGGCCTAGCCTAGGAGAGGACGGCCAGACGGAGGGATGGAAGCACGCGCCAAGCTAGAGACGCCACGCTATAAGTGGAGGAAGCAGATCGCCTAGGTGGAACGCAGCTCCTGTGCCTGTGGAGTTTCTTGTTCTCCCTCCCGTAGTGGACCCCGACTCCTGCACACCATCTCCCGGCTCACTGCTCCCTCTACCCCCCACCGCAAAGCTGATCCTCAGGAAAAGAGGAAAATACCAACCGATCATAGAGGACAACGGAGCAGAGGGGTAAGTCCCCTTATTGAAAGGGGTCACGCCAATCCAATGAACTCCCAGCGATATGGTAAGAAGCATACTTAAATACTTACTTTAGAAACTGCAATAAGGCTAGAAAAACATATTAAGCTTCAAAGCACGGGTATGAGAAAAATCTTTTACTGCTTACTACGATTGACAAATTGGGTGCCACAAACACACTCACCTATATAGGCAGCAAATGTCCGTTTGAACTCCGGGAGTAATCATTTTAATATATTAAGCCGCTGGTCTGTTTGGTCTGTATGCACACAGGAGGTATTTAGATACCCTGTGAGAGAATAGAACTCCAGAAAAAGATAATTGGAGACCTAACCCAGGGACTCCTTTTTTTTATTTTATTTTTTTTTTGGTATTTTTCTACGCCTGATGTTTTTTCTCTCTCCCTCCCTGCTCTTCCACCTTTAAAGTATCCATGAATGGGTGAATACTGAAATATAAACCAGTAGTAACAAGGGTTAAGAAAATTAAACCCTTATTGGGCTTCTCTTCTCTGCACATCTTGGGAAGGGAGCAATCCCTCAAATTATCAAGCAAATTCTGGTAACTTTTTTTCCAATGGTAAAAGCACTAATGGATAAATGTGTATGGAGGGGGCCTGATGGACATTGTAGACCTACGTTGTTAATACTTAGGAGGAACTCGCGCGCGCCCCCCCCCCCCCCCCCCCCCCCCCAGGACAAGTGGATCCTACCAGGACCTACCGAGCTATGAAAAGGAACGGAAAAGGGAAGGAAAATAGAAAGGAAAGAAAAAAAAGAAGGGGCCACTAACCGAGTACAACGAGATATGGCACACATTGACTCCCATTAGGAACTAAAACCAGGTGATAACTGGGATTCCCCAACATATAATTTTCCTGGACAGAAGAACCAGTAAGAAATTCAACCTCTACTGGTAATCATCCTTTGAATACTGAGGTTATATTGAGTTTATATCAAATATTCTTCACCTGTAATAGAAGAGGTTATTATACAGGGATTATTAACCCCATAGAAGTGGTCCATCCCGGGCTACCCTTTTCTTCCTTTATACATAGCATACCTGCTAAACTGGGGAAACGTAAGACCACAAATAAGAAACCAGGTATGAAAGGTAAAATCACAAAGGGTGCTGAAACTAAAACAACGAAGGAAAAAGCAAACACCAGTACAATTAAACAATACATGGTGCAGGGTTTGAGCCCAAAAAGCCAGAGTATGGAAAAACAACCGGTTAAGCAGGGAAAGGAGGCGACTAAAAAAAAAAGGAAGAGACCTATGAGGCATCAGGAGGTAATACCACTGAAGAAATTGAAATAGATCGCAGTAGGATAGAAGACCAGAATGAAAATATCCAGGCTTTAACTAAGACAGTGTTGTCTGAAATGCTAACAAAAATGGAAAACTCAATAAAAGATGAAATGGCACTACGCACAGATCTTAGCCACCTCCTCACCCGATTAGAGGAAGCGGAGAATAAAATAGACAAGCAGGCACAAGATTAATATTTTTTACCATAAAGAGGGGATGAGTGGTTCAGGTTTGTGGAGATACCATAAGGTATAAAACCAAAGAAATACAAGGAGTGGTAAAAACCAATGGGGTATTGGTGGATGTGATGGCAGCAATCAAAAGTGCTGGAAATAGCGACCAATGTGAACAGTGGTACTAAAAAATTAACAAACAAAAGTAATCAGGAAATTTGTATTGTGATGGAGAAAATCAACATATACAAAACAATGCAAAGCAGTCCATATAGCATCTAATATTATAGACGGCGTGGAGGTGGTGATAACCAAAGTGATCCAATCTGGGCTGCACTACGGTGCAATGTGCTTGGTGGGGGTGGGTGGTGGTGGATGGCTTGCCCAAGGTGAAACTGGTGCTAAGGTCTTCGGTGCTAGTGACACCCGTGGGTGTCCTTCCTAATTACCTTGTTACTGCAAGGTAAGCAGCATATATGTAGAAGCCAGGAAGGTGGATTCACTCTGGGGGATGCTTTGATGGTCTCTCAAGGGGATGTTGCCCATAGGTCTCTGTCACAGTGCTCCTCTCCTATCCGCAGTATGTGGAGCCTATCTGGTTGTGGCTTACTGGTGCTCAGGACCAGGTTTCCGCTCGGTGTGTACCCAGATTGATAGGTATAGAGGGGGGGAGAGAGTGACAAAAGGGAGCCGTATAGTGTAGTAATTGGTGGTAAAACAGAGAATCAGCTTTATTTTTAAAAAAGGGGTACTCACAATAAATAACAAAACAGCAATAGATTTTCAAAACGAGCGCCGAGCTCGTGTCCAATGCGTCACTTCCGGGGTCCGTGTCCTACGCGTGTCGTCACCGTCACGTGACTTCATCGGGGATAGTAAATGGACCGTAGGAAATGTCTTTAAATAGGGTATAGCGGTCGGCCATTTTCCTGTGGAAATCCTATGTTTATAATGGGGCGGCCATTTTCCTAGGGATAGGCTCCAACCGCGGCCATATTTGTGTGGATTATTTGAGACCCAGGCGATGGAAACTCGCTGTGATGATTACCAAAAAACAATAAAGAATATAGTGGGATTACAATTATATACTGATGAGAAACAAATCGCAAATGTAATGGGATTATTGTGCGCAGAACGGGGATGAGTGTGACCCGGCCACAACAGAATAAAATGCACCTAAGGTCATATATATAAATGCGCTCGATATGATGCGCAGTGGTGGGACACAATACTGGATATATTTTTAAAGGAATGAAATATATATATAAATATATATATATTATGATAAAAAATTATATGTATTAAAAATTGGTCTGGGGAATATATATGATAGTTTGGTACAGATAATAATAAAGTATATCTGTGTGAGAGATATATTAAAAGGAATAAAATTCGTATATATGAATTAAGATTTAGGGATAACCTGAATAAAATTGTTTATTAAAATTACAGGACAACCCAAATAAAATATTTGTTGAATAAAAGGTAAATTTAAAATTGTAGATTGATCAAAGATTAAAATACAAATAGTGAAAGGATAGGGAATCATGTGTATAGATACTAACGGACTCCGGAAATGATGTCAGGCAAACAGAGGTTACAAAAATGACAAAGTGGCATAAAATGCTAAATCATGTGTCAGCAGTAACATCACATAAAATTCGCAAAGTGACTATGGGTGAGCGTACAGCTGACCGGCACTATTGGAAACGCAAGTTCTCTATAGAATGAATGGAGGAGTGGCATGTCGGTGATGAATGAAAAAACTTAGAATCGCATGTTGACCGTCAAAAATGGAATTTTAAATGTTAAAAATCACTAATAAAACAATTGAGGTCAAATTCGATATTTAAACCGTGTGGCGTAGCTGTGTCTAAAATAAAAATCCACTTAGACTCAATCTGGCTGAGGGTGCGGACCTTATGTCCACCTCGCCAGTGTCTTTTATAGGGTTCAATGCCCCAGAATTTGAGGTGTTTGGGGTTTCTGTTGTGATGTATGGCGAAGTGTTTAGAAACACTGTGCTTATCAAAGCCCTTCAGGATATTTTGTACGTGTTCCTTTATTCTCACTCTCAGGGGTCTTTTTGTTCTTCCAATATACTGGAGGCCACAGCTGCATTCCAGCGCGTATACGGCGCCTTCTGTGTTGCAACAAATAAAATCAGAGACTTCATAGGATTTGCCAGTGCTTGTCGATTTAAAGTTGAATACTTTTTCAGGTTTTCTGGCTTTGGTACATGCGAAGCATTTTTTGCATGGATAGAATCCTTTGCCAGAAAAAAACGTATAGCCAATTTTTGGGGGATCCGGGATGTTCTTCACTAGTTTGTCTCTAAGGGTTGGTGCTCTTTTGTACACGAACTTCGGTTTTTCTGGGAGTAGTGGTCCTAAATGTGTATCGCTTCTTAAAATATGCCAGTGGTTCTGGATTATCTTTTCAACCGCTTTGTGTTGGGCGTTATAATCTAAAAAGATTGGTACCCCACTAATTTTGGAGTCGTTTTTAGGTTTATCTTTGATCAGCTCTGTTCTATTCATTTTCTCTACTTCTTCTATTTTGATGTTAATATCTTGTTTACTGTAGCCTTTGTCGATGAATCTGTCGCCTATCTTCTTAGCTTGGGTGATAAAATCCCTGTCATGTGTACAATTCCTTCTTAAACGCATCAGCTGTCCTTTCGGGATATTGCAGAGCCAATTTCTGTGGTGACAGCTGTCAATAGGTAGATAGCTGTTCTTATCCACATTTTTAAAGTGCGTGCTCGTGCATAGTGTGTTATTCTCTTGGAATATCTCTAAGTCCAGGAATGTTACACTTTTTGTACTTATATCCCATGTGAGTCTGATGTTTTTATCGTTCTTGTTCAGATTTTCTAGAAATTGTACCAATCTGGATTCGGCTCCTTTCCATAAAATAATAATATCATCAATATATCTTTTAAAAACGACGAGTTCAGTAGGGGTATCTTTAAAAACCATCTCATCTTCCCATTTGGCCATAAAAAGGCTGGCTACGCTGGGTGCGAACTTTGCACCCATTGCAACGCCTGTTTTTTGGAAATAATAATTGCGGTCAAACCAAAAGTAGCTATTCTTCAGACAAAAGTCTAAACACTTCACTAAGTATTTTCGCTGGAAGCATGGAAGTCCCGTATAATTTCTTAAACCCCATTTTGTGGCATCACAAGCCTGGTGATGAAAGATTATAGTGTAGAGTGAAGATACATCTGCAGTGGCGAGGATCCATGGGCCTCCATTTTTAGGTAAGTCTTCTATTATCTGCAGGATTTGTTTTGTGTCTCTTAGGTAGGCTTCTGTGTTTTTCACTGCTGGTTGTAGGTAGTTGTCAATATATTGACCCATTCTGGAGGTGAGAGAGTCGATCCCATTTACTATGGGTCTAGGTTAGGGGTGCAACGGATCGTCGCCGATCCGTGATCCGAACGGGCCACCCCGTTCGGATCGGCACACCCCGCGATCCGCGGAGCGCTCCGCGGCCTCGGCCTTTAGGAAAGGCCGCGGCTTCGGCCTAGCTCCGGAGCGACGGCGGCCATCTTTGTACACCCGGCGGCCTTAGGAAAGGCCGCGGCTTCGGCCTAGCTCCGGAGCGGCGGCCATCTTGGTACACCAGGCCACTGTTTTTAATGTGATCGCTCCGTCAAATGACGGAGCGATCACTTGTAAGCCCTGCATATACTCTGCATTAACCTGCCAATACTCTGCATTAACCTGCCAATACTCTGCATTAACCTGCCAATACTCTGCATTAACCTGCCAATACTCTGCATTAACCTGCCAATACTCTGCATTAACCTGCCAATACTCTGCATTAACCTGCCAATACTCTGCATTAACCTGCCAATACTCTGCATTAACCTGCCAATACTCTGCATTAACCTGCCAATACTCTGCATTAACCTGCCAATACTCTGCATTAACCTGCCAATACTCTGCATTAACCTGCCAATACTCTGCATTAACCTGCCAATACTCTGCATTAACCAGCCAATACTCTGCATTAACCAGCCAATACTCTGCATTAACCAGCCAATACTCTGCATTAACCAGCCAATACTCTGCATTAACCAGCCAATACTCTGCGATACCCAGCCAATACTCTGCGATACCCAGCCAATACTCTGCGATACCCAGCCAATACTCTGCGATACCCAGCCAATACTCTGCGATACCCAGCCAATACTCTGCGATACCCAGCCAAAAATACTCTGCGATACCCAGCCAATATTACAGTGGGGGAGATGACGTGGATATTACAGTGGGGGAGATGACGTGGATATTACAGTGGGGGAGATGGCGTGGATATTACAGTGGGGGGAGATGACGTGGATATTAGTGGGGACTATATGGTGGCGGAATTTTCACAGGTTTTTGCAACTTCAATTATTATTTGCTGATCCGAAAATGATCCGATCCGTGACTCCTGATCCGAGGATCGATCCGATCCGTGAGTTTTTTGATCCGTTGCACCCCTAGTCTAGGTGGAGGGTTGATATTATCCTTATGTAGTTTTGGTAATGAATAAATAATAGGTGTGCGGCATGCTTCTGGAATAAGGAATTTAGCCTCTTTTTTATTTAAAATATTCTTTTTAAGTCCCAAATGAACTACTAGTTCCAGTTCTTTTCTACATTTAAAAATGGGATTGCTTGGAAGTTTTCTATACGTGTCCTCATCTTTTAGTAGGTTTACCATACAGTCATTATATTGATTTTTTGACATAATTACGATCCCGCCTCCCTTATCGGCTGGACGTATCACTATGTCTTTCCTCTTCGTGAGCTTCCTAATGCCACTTTTGATAGACTTGGGTTCTTCTTTTCTCTTAATTTTCAATGTCTTAAGATCTTCTAAAACTACTTTTTTAAAAACATCAACGAATTTGTTATTGCTAATCTGGGGATTAAAAACCGATTTGTTTCTTAGTGTACTATGTACAGTCTCGTTGTCTGTTCTCGGTGGTTTAGGTTTGAATGGATTGCTTGCGATATATTTTTTAATGTTAACACTTCTTATGTATTTTTGTATACCTATGTAGGTTTGGAACTTGTCGAGGTTTTTTGTCGGTGCATATTTCAAACCTCTATCTAGTACTCCAATTTCCTCATGTGTAAGTGGGGTTCCGCTTAGGTTAAAAATGCCTTCTCCTTTCATTCTCTTTTTCTTTTGTGATCTCTTTCCTGATCTGCATCCTCTCTTCTTCCGGGGCTCTTTCTCCATGGGCCTTCCTCCATTAACCTGGGTGGGTAGTTCTCTGCTCCCCTCCCTAAAAAAGACTTATTATACTGGGGTTCTTGATAATATTAATATTTTTTCACCATCCACTTCACTGCTTCACAGCGACCATAGGAAGTTTATTTACTTTTGAGTCACTTTCACTCATCCACTCTTGTGTTTTATATAGAACATTTTGTATGCACTTTAGTGTGTTTTTAATACGCTTTTTTCACATTAGTCACTTTCTATATTTATAAGGATATATTTTATTGTTGCCTTACAGTTGATGCCAGCGTACTGCAATATATGTATATATTTTATTTGATTGTCTTACTGATGGTTTAGCTTGCGATGCACACAGTCACTTTAATTCGCATATCATTTCCTGTTTGCTGATGTGACATCACAGCAACTTTATGCGATTTTTATATACTGACATCAGTTCAGGAGCGCGACACCATACATTGATTTTTTCCATTCCTCCCAAATTGGGTATTGTTTTAACCCTTTCGGTGTTCGCTGCACCTCACACCTTTAATATACCGTTTCTTTTTCCGTTGTAGCGCGGGAATATTACATTTACAAGCAGGCACAAGAACTGTCCGACTTTAAAGACCAATTTAGGAAAATGAAGATAAACCAAAGACAGATGTTATATAAATTGGAGGAGCAGGAATATCTGAGTAGAAGGCAGAATCTAAGAATACGCGTCCTCCCAGAAGAAAAAGGTGAAGATCTTAGAAAAATTATAAAGGAATTATTTAACCCGATTATCAACAAAGGACCAGACTGGGAACCAAAAATCGAGAGGATACATAGTCAGAAAACCCCAACATATCATAGACTTGCCTAGGGATATCCTTGTTAGATTCCAGGACTACCTGGAAAAAACTGAAATATGGACCAAACTAAGAGGAAAACCCCCATTTAAAATATGGGGGACTAGACCTCCAGATTTATATGGATCTTTCCCCCACAAACATTGGCCAGAAGACGCCTGTTGAGACCACTGTTAAACCAAATGCGGATAGAAAATGTAAAATATGGTTGGATTTCCAGCGTGTCTAATGGCATATAAAGATGGTAGATCGGTAAAGTTAAAATATCCAGAAGCACTATCAGAATTCTGTAAAAACCTGGATCTACATTCTATAGAAATCCCAGAGTGGTCAGCTAGAGGAGGGCTGGAGTAATTTCAAATGGAATAATAGTGGTCACTTCGGTTCTCTGGACGATGTAAAACCGAAAGGGCCCAGTCTGGACTCCCACCTACTGGAGAGTGGTTTTCCATCTCCCCACCTCGGGGGGCTATTCCTTTGTTTTTTTTGTTTTTTTGTATTTGTTTTTGTCGTGTTTTTTTTTTTGTTTTTTTTCGGGAGCATTGTTTATGATATCTCATACCGCTGAGCTATGTTCCTCATCTTACCAGGGAAGATAGATTTCATTAAGGGAGTGGAGGGGCGAAGGGATGGGGGGGGGGGGAATCTTAGTCCTAGGTTGAATGGAATCCCTCTGGGGGTTCCTCCCACCCCCCTTTTCTTTTTTGGCGTAAGCTAGAGGGGGCTAGAGCCCCACCTCTGAGAAAGGTCCAGAGGCGAAGAGGAAAGTTCTGATTCGCCAATGGCCTGGGGGTCGCTACTGGCCGGGAGGAGAGGGGGGAAGGGAGGGGCGGGTAAGGGGAAGGAATAAAAAAGGGAGGTGCCTCTCTCAAATCAAAAATAAGATGAAAACTCTTAGATTAAGTTTTTATAACATGTAATATCCGAGGACTAAATAGCCCAGCCAAAAGATATAAAGTATTAAAACAATTAAAACAATACCAGGCAGACAGTGTTCCTCCAGGAAACCCATTTTTTCCAAGGGCCTAACGTAAGATTATATTCCAAAAAATACTCTACCTGGATATACGCAGATTCAACCGCTAAAGGAGTGGCGATAGGATTTTGTGAGGGACTATTTAAAGAAGAGGAAAGACTAGTAGACCCAGAGGGGAGGTTTCTTTGAGAGGGTATATAGGAGAAACACAATTCACTCTAGAAAATATTTATGCACCAAATAAAAAGCCAACAATTTATGAAGAGGACGATAGGGACTCCTTTCCCACTTTCGACGAGGGATAGTAATAATGACAGATTTGAATCTGTGTATTAATCCACTTGAAGATAGTACGCACGGGGGACAGGAGGTGTTTCTTTGAAAAAACTAAGTCGCTTCACCAAAACCAATTGATGTTTGGAGAACGTTAAACCCAAAAACAGGTGACTACACGTTCTTCTCCCCCGTGCACGGGACGTATTGACTACATTTTTGTTGATCACAATACATTGTCAAAAGTCACAAAATCCCACTTGGAGATCTCTACCCTCTCAGACCATTCGCCAGTCACGATGACAATAGATGAAATTAAGACACCAAAATCATTCTTTAATTGGCGGCTCAATGAAGCACTTATCATGGAAAAGCAAGACATAGAAAAAATACAAGAAGAATTAACATTCTTCTTTGAAAACAATGAATCAAACAATATATCACATTCCACATTGTGGGAAACACATAAGGCATATATAAGGGGCATCTTAATCTCAATGGGTTCAGGAAAAATAAAGGAAAGAACAAAAAATTCAAAAAGTAACCGAGGAAATTTTCAAATTGGAGCAACGCCATGAAAACGTTGGATACGATCAGGAGATCTATCATCGGCTCATAATAAAAAGAGAGGAATTAAAGGATATAATGACACAAGACACAAAGTTTTCAACGCGATCTTAAAAGACAAATATCTCTGGGGTAATAAGGTTGGAAAACATCTAGCGAAATCTTTAAGGACGAAAAAATCTAGAAATTATATAGAAAACGTTTGCAATAAACAAGGAGAATTGGTGTATAAGTTTAAGGATATTGCAGAGGTGTTCCAACATTATTACAAAACCCTATACAATATAGGAGAGAAGATGAGCGTCGAAAAAAATAATAAAATAAAAGATTTTCTTAGGAATGCAGGAATTCCCCAATTAACACAAGACGACACAGAAGACTTGGAAGCCCCTATATCAGAAGCTGAAATTATTAGAGCTATATCAGACAGTCGGGTAAAAGTCCGGGCCCAGACGGATTCCCGATTCTGTACTTAAAGAGATTTAGTAAGATCCTGGTGCCAAGACTCTTAAGTATTTCAATGGATTGGGAACAGAATACGGATTGAGTCGCGAGGCACAAAAAGCCCTAATAACGGTAATCTTAAGAGGGGAAGGACGACAGCTGTTCAAGTAGACCGATATCTCTACTTAATTTTGATACAAAATTATATGCTAAAATTCTTGCAAATAGGCTAAAAAAACACATGAATGGATTGATACATGCAGATCAGGTAGGCTTCGTTACAACTAGAGAAGGACGTGACAATGGAATTAGAACACTACTGCTCCTACAAAAACTTAAAACACATGGGCCCCCAGGTCTATTCCTGTCAATTGATGCCAAGAAAGCATTTGACAGGGTAGACTGGGGGCTCATGATGGAGACATTGAAATATTTTGGGTTAGGCACTAAAATGCTACAGAGAATAGGAGTCCTATATGATGAAAACCTGACCGCTATAATAAAGATTAATGGGGACCAAGCGGCCCCTTTTTCCATGAGTAACGGGACAAGGCAGGGATGTCCCCTGTCACCGTTGCTTTTCGTTCTTTCAATCGAACCTCTACTGGCAACCATTAGATCAGATAATAACATAAAAGGGATTAAAGTGGGAGAGGTCGAACACAAAAAGTAGCGGCTTTCGCCGACGACTTATTGTTTTATATTACAGAACCCAACACGTCAATGCCAAGATTGCTTGAGACCTTAAAATCTTACGGTGAGATATCTAATTTTAAAATCAATGTCAACAAGTCAGATCTTAAACATAAGTGTGGGGGAAAAAACAGGCGTGCGAGCTACAAAGAGCCTATCAGTTTCCATGGAGGAAAAGCGGTTTAAAATATTTAGGGATCAAACACCATTGAAAAGCTATATACTGAAAATGTTATCCCGCTATTAGATGAAATTAAGAACGAAATTAAAAAATTTTATTATAGACCCCTCTCGTGGCTTGGACGGATAAACACCTGTAAAAATGGTGCTTCTACCTAAAATCGCCTACAAGTTTCATATGCTCCCAATACCTCTCCTGGACTACTATTTCCAAGCCCTAAACGCTATTATTAGTAGATTTATATGGCAAAACAAGAAACCTAGGATATCACTGGATATTTTGAATCAAAATAAAGGCCATGGGGGACTTGGCGCCCCCGACATAAAGAAATACTACTATGCGACGATTCTGTCAAGAGCTGTAGAGTGGACACGAAAGGAAAGCCAAAAACAATGGGTGCAATTAGAGAATGACACAAGTAAGGTTAAATTAAGTACACTGATATGGAGCCTCCCGAAATTTAGGAATTTGGGAATAAATACACAAAAAATAACTACACGTTTTTTAGAATTTGGGACTTCATAAACAATCTAGTTGGTGTTATAATTCACCACTGATGTCACTAAAGAATAATTTCCCACCAGGAAAAAGAGAAATGGGTGGTCAATGGATAGGAGAAAATACACAACTGGGTGATTTAATAAGTAAGGGAAGAATTAAACCACGGATAGAAATACAGCAGACTATAACGCACATAAAGTTAAATGAGTGGCGCTACCTTCAGCTGGTAAACTTTGTGGGGAAGCTCCCTCACCCAATCAGAACGAAGGAGAATTATACATCCCTCGAGAAAATATGCGTAGGAATAGGAGCAAAAACAGATACATCTCGCTTATATAAAATGCTCCTTACAGAGGGCCGGCAGGAGATACCTCCATTCTTTATAAAATGGGGAAATGAACTGGTCACGCACGAGTACAAACACAATTTTAATTTTTTTTTGAGGTTAACACATAAATCAGCAATTGACACTAGAACGTTGGAAACAAACTAAGTGTCTTACTAGATGGTACAATACACCCGATAAAATGAGTGAATTTCAGCCTGGGAGTCTGCAGGACTGCTGGAGAGGATGTGGCCAACGGGGTACTATGGCCCACATTTGGTGGGACTGCCCAAAAATTGGGAAACTTTGGAAAGGCATTTTGGATCTTGTAAAAATAATTACTGGTATTAAAATAACTGAAGATCCCTGGATATGCTTGTTTCATAATACAGTAGATCCAATAAAAGTATATACGAAGACTCTAATCCCACATATATGTTGAATGCGGCAAAGGCACTTATCCCTAGGAAATGGCAACAAGAGGAGCCACCGACAGAATTAGAATGGGTAGGAAAGATGGAAGAAATATATCACCTGGAAAAACGTAGATTCAACGGGGAAGAAGGAGAAAACGCTATGATTAAATGGAAAAGCTGGCAGGACTTTAAACAGACTTGGAGATATGCTGAAATAATAACATAAAAGTTACGGGCAGGGGGGGGGGGAGAGCAAATGGAAGAACAATCTGAGGTTAAACCAGAGAGGCACTGAGGGTGGGGATGGCAAGGGGGGGGGGGTGTGGGAAATATAGGGGTTTATTACATTTAACCAATATAATATGTGTAAAGAGTATAAGTGATGGATATGGATAATTAAACCTTTATGTACTTTTCCCTTTTTCCCCCTCAATAAAAATTTCCACAATAATGTTTATAACGTAAGATACAAATGAACGTTAAGTTGATCAAAAATCAGTTTTCTGAGGTGGAAAAAAAAAGTTATTTTCAAGCGGTCTGGCCTGGTCTTTTCCAGTACGAAATATTCTCCCCACAGTTGCTAGCTCCTTGGGCTGGGAAATCATCTGAAGCAAGGACAGTGGTGAAGGCTACAAGTGGCAAATTCTTTAAACTGGGGAGAACTAAAAGCAAGTGCCCTAGCGCTGTTGGCTTTCTCTCAGAAGCTCCTGGGTCATAATGTTCAGGTCTGCAAGGATAATGCCACAGCTGTAGCCTGTATAAACAGGCAAGGTGGCACAGGAAGCAGTAGTCTTCAAAATATATCAGAGGTAATTCTGCATTGGGCAGAAATCAATTTGGTATCCTTGTCAGCAGTCCATCTCAAGAGTTTGCTGAATATGGTATCCAATTTCCTAAGCAGGCACCAAGTGAAAGAAGGTGAGTGGTGCTTGAATCAGGAATTCTTCTGCAATTTGTTTCAGGTTTGGGGTCGGCTGCAAATCAGTTTGCCAACCATCAGAATGCCAACTTTTTTTTTCCCTGAACAGAGAAAACAATAGGAATAGATGCTCTCGCTCAAAATGGGGATTCAAGCTGTTAAGCCCCCCCCCCCCCCACCAACTAATCCTGCAGACCCTGAAGAAAATTCAAGCATAGAGATTTGCAGTCATCTTCGTGGCTCCTTTTTGGCCGAAAAGGCCGTGGCGTTCAACTCTCCTCCAGTTAGCTGTCAAGCCGTGTCGGAAGCTTCCACTCATGAAGGACCTGCTGCTACATGGTTCTGACTTGCACGTGGAAGGTTTACGCCTGATAGCTTGGTTTCTGAAAAGCAACTCCTAGATAAACTGCTTCTCCTGACACTTGGTAGACTCTCCTGTCAAGCCATAAACTGGTTGAGAGCTATATATGGCAAAGATTGGCAGCTGCACCATTCCTGGTGCCTGTCCAATTCAGGGCCCTTGGAAGATCTTGCCTTTTTTCAATCCTGGAATTTCTTCAACAGGGGGGCAGACAAGAAATAAACAGGCGCATCTGCCCGTCAACATGACTAAAAGGTCATACAGCGCAGAGGAGGCTTGCCAGATACTCCAGAGTATGTCAGACGAGAGTAGCGGGGGAACTCTCTGTCAGACTCGGATAGAGACTATGAGCCAGTGGACAGCAGTGGCTCCGAGATGGAAACAGAGGATGATAGAATCCCAACAAGGAGAAGCAGGAGAAATGAGCAGGCGCAGGCATCCACCAGCAGCGCAGCACTACAGGATGGTATGCAGGCATCCACCAGCAGCGCAGCACTCCAGGATGATATGCAGGCATCCACCAGCAGCGCAGCACTCCGGGATAGGCAGCCATCCACCAGCAGTTTGGCAACCTTCCTAGAAGATAGGCCAGATATTAGCAATGGAGCATCACATCAACGAGGCAGTACTACCCTTCCAGATGTTCTACTGTATCCAACATGGCTGCCCGATACGTCAGTAGAACCTGTAATTCCCCTTTTTACAGCCCAGCCAGGCCCTCAGATACAGACGGAAAATGTAACCCCACTTTATTATTTTCACGTATTTTTTCCCAATGATCTCCTAACCTACATTGTGGAGCAATGTAATCTATATGCCAGCCAACATATAGCCAACAATCCAAGTTCTTCCTATGCCCACCCTTTTGTTTGGAAACCCCTCACCATTGAAGAATTTAAAATTTTCCTTGGCCTAACCCTCAACATGGGGCTGACAAAAAAAAAAATGAAGTCCATTCCTACTGGTCTACCCTACATATCCACCACATGCCGATCTATTCATCAATGATGCCCAGAACCCGTTATGAAATGATGATGCGATTTTTACATTTCAATAACAATGCCCAATGCCTCCCTCAATCATCCCAGTTATGATAAATTATTCAAAAT
Source organism: Lithobates sylvaticus (assembly GCA_028564925.1). Taxonomy (NCBI): domain Eukaryota; kingdom Metazoa; phylum Chordata; class Amphibia; order Anura; family Ranidae; genus Lithobates; species Lithobates sylvaticus. The sequence continues at coordinate 320,662,988 of CM053030.1, forward strand.
TCGGCCCCTAATCAATTTTTTTTTTTTTGCGCCAGCTTCAAGCGACTGTTTTACCCCAGATAAAAATATCTGTGTAGATGAGTCACTATTGCACTTTACTGGAAGACTTGGAATCCAGCAATACATCCCCAGTAAAAGAGCCAGACGTGGGGTAAAATTTTATAAGGCGTGTGACAGGGCCACGGGCTACACATATAATTTCATAATTTATGAGGGAAAAGACAAAAAGCTAAACCCCCCTGGATGCCCTACCTACATGGGAACAAGTGGCAAAATTGTCTGGCAGCTGATCCAACCACTGCTTGGGAAAGGTTGTCACCTATATGTAGACAATTTCTACACAAGTCTCCCACTTTTCCGCCATCTCTACCTAAAGCAGACTGTGGCCTGTGGGACAGCGCGGACCAACCGCAAAGGCTTCCCACAGACATTGGTCGCCAAGAACTTGAAGACGGGTGAAAAGGCCAGTATGCGGACTGAAGAGGTACTAGCGCTGAAGTGGCGAGACAAAAAAAGCGACGTCTACATCCTTTCCACAATACACGACGACACCTTGGTGGAACTGCAGGGAAGAAAAGGACCCGTCCAGAAGCCAAAATGTATCCACGAGTATAACCTATACATGGGGGGGGGGGGGGGGTGGATATGAACGACCAGATGATGCAGCCCTACTTGGCCACCAGGAGATTGTACAAAAAAGTCACCATTTATTTGATGCAACTAGCCATGTTCACTTCCTATATTTTTTCTAAGTGCACCCAAAGTTCCCTGACCTAAGATTTCAAGAAGACGTCCTCACAGCCCTCATCTATCCCCATGGCCAACCCACTCAACTAATTCGCTCTGATGAAGTAGCCAGACTCCATTAAAGGCACTTTCCTGAACTTCTCCCTCCTACCCAAACAGGTCGCAAACCCCCAAAAAAATGTGTGTGTTCAAGTAGGGGAAATCGCCGCGACACCCGATACTACTGTCCCGACTGTCCCTCCCATCCAGGCCTCTGTATTGGAACATGCTTTCGAAGCTATCATACTTCACTGCACTATTAGATGATTTTTTTCCAGTTTCCACTTTCTGCCATTTCTGTGAATGACCCGGACTGTTAACGACTATGCCTCTGCCAAACATCTTTCTGCCTTCAACGTGAATTGACCTCGGCCTGTTAAATGACCATTCTCTTTGCCTGCCTCCTGAACTGATCATTTGCCCTGCCACTGTACAGCACAGGGGTCTCACATGTGAGGGGCTCCAGAAAAGGTTTTCCGAGTGGAGAAAACATTTTTCTCCAGGTTTTGTTTTCTCGGAGGGTCTGGAGACTCGGAGGCTTCGTTGGGTGGGAAGAAGCCTCTACCCCTGTCCTCAGGTCTTACCTGACCAAGGCCTAATGTACAAAGTGCCACCTGCTGCCATCTGAGCTGGTCATGCCTCTGCCTGGCACCTGAACTGGCCATGCCTCTGCCTGGCACCTGAACTGGCCATGCCTTTGCCTGGCACCTGAACTGGCCATGCCTTTGCCTGTTACCTGAACTGAACTTTGACTGCTCTGGAACGGTATTCCTGCCTGCTAGAACCACAGGTGAGCCTTTTTTTTTTTTTTTTTTTTTTTTTTTTTTTTTTTTTTTTTTTTTACCCTTTGCTCAGCAGAATGTATTTTGGGGTGCAATTCTTGGTGTATACTTGCTATGTGTTAGAAGCCTAAAGGTGCTACTTGCATGTTGGGCTTCTGTATGTGGCCAGGTAGTGGAAAAGTCTGACACATGGGGTATCGCCATACTCAGGACGAGTAAAAGAATGTATTTTGGGGTGTAATTTTGGCTATGTACGTTCTGTGTTATAAAGATCTTCTAAATTGACAACTTTGTAAGAAAAAAATTGGTTTTAATTTTCTTTCCACATTTTCCAAAAACTTGTGGAAAGAAATTACATGTTCAAAAGACTCATTATGCCTCATAGAATATACATTGGGGTGTTTTCTTTCCAAAATGGGGTCACTTTGTCGGTAATTCTATTGTCCTGGTGCTCCAGGGCCTTCAAAAATGTGATAGGTACTCAGGAAATGAAATGTGTAATTTATGCCTTTAGAACACCTGATGGTGCTACACGGATGTTGGGCCTCTGTATGTGGCCAGGCTGTGGAAAAGTCTGACACATGGGGTATCGCCATACTCAGGAGGAGTAGCAGAATGTATTTTGGGGTGTAATTTTTTCTATGTACATGCTATGTGTTGGAAATCTCTTATAAATGAACAACTTGGTGTAAAAAAAAAAAATGTGTTTTTTTTTTTTTTTTTTTTTCCACATTTTCCCAAAACTTCTGGAAAAAAATGAACCGTTCAAAAGACTCATTATGCCTCATAGATTATACGTTGGGGCGTTAGCTTTCCAAAATGGGGTCACTTTGTGGGCATTTCCATTGTCCTGGTGCTCCATGGCCTTCAAAAGTTTAATAGGTGGTTGAGAAATGAGATGTGTCATTTATGCTTGTAACGCCTGATGGTGCTATTTCAATATTGGGCCTCTGTAAGTGGCCAGACTCTAAAAGTCCTACACATGTGGTATCGTAATACTCAGGAGTAGCAGAATGTATTTTGGGGTGTTATTTGTGGTATACACATGCCATGTGAGAGAAATAACCTATTACAATGAACATTTTGTGGGGGGAAAAAAAATAAAAATAAAAATCTTCATTTTGCAAAGAATTGTGGGAAAAAAATTACAACATCAAAAACCTCACCATGCCTCTTACTAGATACCTTGGAATGTCTACTTTCAAAAAAGGGGTCATTTGGGGGGTATTTGTACTTTCCTGGCTTGTTTGGGTCGCAAGAAATGAGATAGGCCACCAGTACATCATATGATTCGCACCACCGCTTGTAGACTCTATAACTTTCACAAAGACCAAATAATATCCACTAATTTGGGTTATTTTTACCAAAGATATGTAGCAATATAAATTGTGGCCAAAATTTATGAAGAAAAATTAATAATTTGCTAAATTTTATCACATAAACTAAGAAATTCGTTTTTTTCAAAATTTTCCGTCTTTTCATTTATAGCGCAAAAAAATAAAAAACCCAGAGGTGATCAAATACCACCAAAAGAAAGCTCTATTTGTGGGAAAAAAAGGACATAAAAATCATTTGGGTACAGTGTTGCATGACTGAGTAATTGTCATTCAAAGTGTGAGAGCACCGAAAGCTGAAAATTGGTCTGGGCAGGAAGGGTGTTTAAGTGCACAGTAAGCAAGTGGTTAATAGCTACTTGGGGGATTATCCTGCTTCAGACTATGTAAAGCTAAATAGCTACAAGCCCTAGCCAAGTCTCCTTTTCGAACCTCTGGATTCTGCGATCGTCGTTTGTCACGCTGAAGACTGTTCTACTAATTGCTGTCCTTTCTGCACGCAGAATTGGTGATCTGCATGCATTGTCAGAGAACCTTTTCTAATGATTTATCCAGACAGGATTGTTCAGAAAACCGATCCAGCCTTTCTCCCAAAGGTAGCACTGGTTTATCAGTTCTGAAGACACTTTTTTATTTTTTATTTTTTTTTTTGACAACATTTTTGTCCTAACCCATCAGGGGCGAAGGAGATTTTCCTTTTTAGACGTGAGGAGTAGTTTTAAGTTATTTGGGGTTAACTAAATCGGTTCTGCTGCATTTATTTTTTTGTTTGCCTGGATGAAAGGGGCAGCCTCTAAATCAATGGTCTCCAAACTGCAGTCTGGAGGCCGGATGTGGCCCTTTGCTTGACTTTATCTGGCTCTTGGGGCACCATTCCCCCTACTTAAACCATCGATTGGGCACTATTGTCATTGATAACAATAGTATACTATTCCACCCATTAAATCCAATGATGGGGCACTGATGCATGGGCACTTTCTACTCCCATTGGCCCCCTAAAGCCTGAAGGACAGTAAACTAGCCCTTTGCTTAGAAAGTTTGGAGACCCCTGCTCTACAGGATCCATTGCCAGATGGCTAAGAATGGCAATTGAATTGGCAGATGCAGTTTCTGATCTTGATCCACCATTGGGTATACATGCGTATTCCACCAGTGCTCTGGCAGCCACATGGGCAGAGAAGGCCAGTGCAATCCCGGAACAAATTTGTAGAGCAGCAACATGGTCAAGCATGTCCATTTTCATGCGCTATTCAAATGGATTTATTATCAGCTGGGGAGCAGGCCTTGGGTAGGAAGGTTCTGCAAGTTGTGGTCCCACCCTAAGAGGGTACGTTCTAGTTTATCCTGTCCTAAAGCTGTTTTGAGAATTCAAGTTGGGCTTACTGGTAACTTGTTTTCTAGTAGTCTTTCAGGACAGCAATAATGGCTCAACCTGATATTGCTTATGCTGTTTTTCAGATGGGATTTATTCTCATGTGCTGTCCTGAAAGACTACTAGAAAACAAGTTATTGGTAGGCTTAACTTTTTTTTTTTTTTTTTTTTTTTTTTGCACTTTTTAAAAAAAAAAAAATTTTCTTCGGTTGAACTGGATGGACATGCCTTTTTCCACCAGATTAACTATGAACAAATAGAATGGGAAATCCATGAGGGTGTATGTACCTCGCGGATGAGTAAAGCGGGGATACTCGATAGTGTAGTACGTTTGTTTTTGTAAAAGGTTTATTGCAGATAATAGCAGAAAGAATAAAACTCGCATTTCAGGTATTGAAGTACATGCATAGAAAAACGAGCATTGAGCTCGTAACTCACTTCCTGTATCTGTGTTCATCAGTCACGTGACTTCATCAGGGGTGATTACTAGATACCAGAAGTGTCCTTTTATTTACTTGTTAAATCCTATTGATGGCAGCCATTTTGTCGGAGTAACTTCCGCCGGAAGTTCTCCGGCCATTTTTTGGTGTATCCGGTCGCTGGAAGTAAGCCGGTGGCCATTTTGTTGGAAGTTTGGATGTAAACATCCGTTCGGCGGCCATGGTTTCTTCACCTTGGTCTCCGGAAGTGGTTAGGCGGCCATTTTCTTGGCAGGGGATATGTTTCTATACCATATACACATCCGGTTTGGCGGTATCACTTATTTAAAATGGATACAAAGAAACGAGGGGATTTTAAGACGAGTGGAATATTATTATGAGCATGTGAGCACATCATAATGTGCATTAATATTATAATGATGATTTTAAAAGAATTATGGTGAATTTAAAACGGAATCCAGACATTTTAATGTAATAAAAAAACGTTTAAAATTAAGATCATTAATAAATTCAAAAGGGTAAGTTTAATTTCTTATATTTAGAGCATAAAAGTTTATGTACCGGAAATGACGTAGTTTGCTCATACATAATAAAATGTATATAAAAATATATACATGTTAAAGATGTATATCTATCTATATCATACAGTTCTTATTGTGGCACAGACAGAGTGGTTAGAAAAGTGGCAGTTTTGTGGATGTAGCAGGATCATCAGACAAGAGATAATGCTGGTAGAAAATTAAAAGTGAATGTAAATAATTAAAAATTAAAAAATATATAATTAAAAGTTGCTGATAAAACAGTTCTGGTCGAAGTCAATGTTTAATCCCTGAGGGACAAAGGTCTCTAAGGTATGTATCCATTTTTGACTCTAGTTGGCTAATGGTTCTAACTTTGTGCCCCCCCACAATGTGTAGCAATTGTGATGTGTAGCAAAATGCCTAGATACGCTATGCTTATCGAAGCCTTTCTGGCTATTTTGTACGTGTTCCTTTATTCGGATTCTTAATAATCTCTTGGTGCGGCCCACGTATTGGAGCCCACAGTCACACTCCAGTACGTAGACAGCTCCCTCAGTGTTGCAACAAATGAAATCCTTGATCTCATTGTTGCCTGTACTTGTCGAAATAAAGTCTTTCTTTTTCATGTTAGGGTGTTTGGTTCTTGTACAAGCAAAGCATCGTTTGCAAGGGAAGAAACCTTTGCCAGTAAAGAAAGATAGGCCTCCTTTGTTTGGTGGATCTGGGATGTTCTTGACAATCCTGTCTCGAAGGGTTGGTGCTCTCTTGTAGATAAGTTTTGGGAGTGGTGGAAGTATTTCTTGTAACTGCTTGTCTGCTAGAAGTATATTCCATTTGCGTTTAATCATTTCCATCTGTTTGTGTTGTACATTGTAGTCAAGGATTATCGGTACTGTGTCTTTAGTGGTAGTTTGTTTGGGTTTGTCTTTGATTAAATAAACTTTACTGTCCATATCTGTGACTTCTGTAATTTTCTTCTGGATAAATTCCTTATCGTATCCCTTTTCAATAAATCTCTGTCCTATTTTGTTTGCTTGGACTTCAAATATTTCTTTGTGGGTGCAATTTCTTCTTAAACGCATCAATTGCCCCTTGGGTATATTGCAGAGCCAGTTTCTGTGATGGCAACTCTCAAGGGGCAAGTAGCTATTCCTATCTACGTTTTTGAAATGTGTCCTTGAGAGAAGTGTATTTTCTTGTGTGATCTCTAGGTCCAAAAATGTGATCTTTTCTTTGCTTATTTCCCATGAGAGTTGTATATTTCTGTCGTTCACGTTTAATTCTTCCAGAAAGGTCAGCAGTGTCTCCTTGTTTCCTTGCCATATTATCACGATGTCCTCTATATATCTTCTGTACGTGTGCAGCCCTTCAGGGGTGTTGGAGAAGACTCGTTCTTCTTCCCTTCTTGCCATGAAGAGCCCGGCCATGAATTTCGCTCCCATGGCAACTCCTGTTTTCTGGAAGTAGTGATTGCGATTATACCAGAAGAAACCTATTTTTTTTTTTTTAAGCTGAAGTCGAGACCTTTTTATTAAGTACTCCCTTTGACTACATGGTAGTGAAGAGGACTTTCCAAGTCCCCATTTAACAGCCTCGCATGCCTGGTGTTGCATAATGATGGTATAGAGTGAAGACACATCGGCCGTTGCCATCCACCAGGGTTGGTTACCTTTGGGGACATCTTCCAGGATTTGTAACATTTGTTTGGTGTCTCAGGTATGGTTCGGTTTTCTGTACAGCGGGCTGTAAGAAATGATCTATATATTGGCCCATTCTCGCTGTGAGTGAATCAATACCATTCACTATTGGTCTTGGTGGTGGATTTTTGGAATGCAGTAGATGATGGGCGTTTAGCAAGATTCCGGAATTAAGTATTTAGCTTCTTTTTTGTTAAGGATGCTCTTGACATTGACTTCGACCTGAACTGTTTTATCAGCAACTTTTAATTATATATTTTTTTAATTATTTACGTTCACTTTTAATCTTCAACCAGCATTATCTCTTGTCTGATCCTGCTACATCCACAAAACTGCCACTTTTCTAACCACTCTGTCTGTGCCACAATAAGAACTGTATGATATCCTTTTTTATATATATCTATCTTTAACATAAATATATATTTTTATATACATTTTAATATGTATGAGCAAACTACGTCATTTCCGGTACATAAACTTTTAATATGCTCTAAATATTAGAAGAAATGAAACTTACCCTTATGAATTTATTAATCTTATTAATAATTTTAAATGTTTCTTTTATTACATTAAAATGTCTGGATTCCGTTTTAAATTCACCATAATTTTTTTTAAATTCTCATTATAATAATGCACATTATGATGTGCTCACATGCTCATAATAGTATTCCACTTGTCTTAAAATTCCCTCGTTTTATCTTTGTATTTATTTTAAATAAGTGATACCGCCAAACCGGATGTGTATATGCTATAGAAACATATCCCCTTCCAAGAAAATGGCCGCCTAACCACTTCCGGCGACCAAGGTGAAGAAACCATGGCCGCCGAACGGATGTTTACATCCAAACTTCCAACAAAATGGCTGCCGGCTTACTTCCAGCGACAGGATACACCAAAAAATGGCCGGCGGAAGTTACTCTGACAAAGGCCGCCGTCAATAGGATTTAACAAGTAAATAAAAGGACACTTCTGGTATCTAGTAATCACCCCTGATAAAGTCACGTGACCGTGACGCACACGCGTCGGGACGTACACAGATACCGGAAGTGAGGTACGAGCTCGATGCTCGTTTTTCTATGCATGTACTTCAATACCTGAAATGTGAGTTTTATTCTTTCTGCTATCTGCAATAAACCTTTTACAAAAACATACTACAGTATCGAGTATCCCCTCCTTACTCATCCGTGAGGTATATACACCCGCACCAGAGTTAGAAGGGACACCCACTAAGGAGATGGATATATATATATATATATATATATATATATATATTATCTCTAATTTATTTTGTTACCTTACAGTGGTAAGGGAACACCTGTACCATATCTCACGGAAGAACAGAAGTCACCCACCGTTACCTGTCACAACTCTGATGAGAAACACCCACCAGCTACGATACCTTTCACTATAATTTGGTTTCACAGCCAGTGTCACAGAAGCCTGCACCATAACCCTACTAGAGGAAGGGTTCACCCCACGGACTTTCTTTGCACCTTATTATTTACCCACACTACATTGCTCTGTTGACACTGAAATATTTTGAACTCTTATTTATGCTTTTATATGTGAATTCTTATTTCTTCACTTGTAGTCACCTTTTTATGCAATTTTTTATGTGCGACTTTTATGCGATTTTACTGAAGCAACTTTTATTGTAATCGTAATTTTATTTGGGTTTTATCACCTATCCATGCACGTTAAGCACCTATTCACGATTTTATATGATTTTTCAAATGTGATTTCCTTCCGACTTTATGCAACTTTTATGCGATTTTTCTGAAGAAACTTTATATTTTATTGATTTTAATGTGATTTTATATATGAAATCTACACCTACCTGGATCTATTTACCTATTTATGCACATTAAGCACTTTCCTAATACGATTACCACCATTAGTCCACTCTGTTGCAATACCTCTATTTTTTGAAATTTTGTATCTTTAGTATAACAAACCGCACTACCTCTCTACTATATTCACTTTTGGGACCAGAAATCTCCTACCAGTGTTTGTCGCAGTATTAGATTAGTTTCCATTGCATACTAGGCAAGCACAGAGATATACACCTTAACATAAATCTATGAGGACTGTATCAGTGCTGATCAAGATTTTCACCCCTCCTGGGTTTAGTAACACTTTACGGTTAACATACACATTACAATCTGATCAAGCTAATTAAGATAATCCACCAGCTATGTAGTGCAGGGGCCTGCCTGATTTGATACAAATTAAATATTTTGTTCAGGTGGGTTTTCCTATTTTGTAGTTTTGGTAAATCCTAAAGGAATTTGTACAGATTGCATAGTGTATGGCCATCTTTATACAAATAGGAGTGGATGTAGACACAGCTGTCAAGCCCCGTTCACCTCTTCACAAAGCAAACTCATGGGAATGCATGCATTTTTTAATGGCATTTTGAAGCGTTTCTGCTCATCCCGCATAGGGCAGCCCATTCATTGCATAGTGTATGGCCATCTTTATACAAATAGGAGTGGATCTAGACACAGCTGTCAAGCCCCGTTCACCTCTTCACAAAGCAAACTCATGGGAATGCATGCATTTTTTAATGGCATTTTGAAGCGTTTCTGCTCATCCCGCATAGGGCAGCCCATTCAAATGAATGGGCTGCCCTATGCGTGATTGGAAATGCACAACAGTCACCCCAAAAGCTCCAGAACTTTTTTTATAGCAGAACGTCGTGTTTTTACTTTTTCCCTTTTTTAGTGCGTTTGCAGCACGTTTATGAAATGCAAGGCAAAGGGTGCATTTTCTATGCGGTTTGCCATGCATACAGAAATGCACAGATGTCAATAGAGCCTCAATTTTATTTATTTTTTGGTTGTAAACACACCAATTTTACTTTCAGGCCCCAATCCCATGTACAATTTGAGCGCATTTTATTTTTTGGCTAGTCTTTCCTAAAGCACACCTAAGGCATCCAATTGATTAAGTGGGCTGCCCTACACGTGGCAAAGTAGCTCATGGGACATTTTTGGAGGGTTGCACATTTTTTACTGTGCATTTTGCTGCTCATTTTTTCACGTGGCAAAATGTGCTGGCTTAGTAAACCTGTACTTTGAACTTTACCTTACCTATACTAAGGCTTTACCTGTAGGTACAGTGAATGTCTCCTAAACTTGCAGTGTTTAGGAGATATTCACATGGGATGCAGCCGGTGATGTCACTGGTGCAAATACGCTGAAGGGACGGCATACCTTGCTTTCCCTTCTGAGCTCTGTGCTGTAAACCGTGACACCCGTGCGCATGCAACATTATTGCTTTTTGGCCATTCAACCGGCCGCAGCCGGCAAACTCGAACACCGGGTTAAGCTGGAAGCCCCATCAGCAGTGACAGCGCACTCCTGGAGGGCTTGGTTTTCAGGGAAGTATGCCACAATGTGCTAGTATATAGATAGTACAATCAGATTGTATGGTCAGTTTTATATAGAACCCAGGACTTCTCCTGTTTTCAGTACTACAGCTTTTCACATAGGCTGTTTGGTCACTCAGCTCATGCGCACTCTGCCAAATAAACGATTATGGCTGTGTATAGCTTCATAGTTGGTAAGGATGAATAAAGACACTAGTCTATCCAGTCCTACCGTTGTACTTGGTGTATGTGTGCATGTCGATAATCATTATTCCATATCCCTATACATTGTGTTTACTAGGATGCACTATCAATACTTCCTGCTGACACCAAGAGGGTCCACATTCTCATCGCCCTGACAGTGAAAAAAACTTAAAGTTATACCGCGTCTCCGACAATCTCATTGAGTGGCCCGTGTCTTTCTACGTTCCCTGAGACTGAATAGTTTTATTCCTAGCTAGTACCACGCTGGGAGTTGCCACTAACTGAGGATTTCTTGTGCTGAACTTATTTTAACCACATGCAAGTGAACATTATACGCTTGTGTATCTATTAAACCTGATGTATCCTGACCTGGTGGCACTTCTCGGTTTGTCTTTACATGTCTTTTGGAGCTGGCTTGTGGCTTCCCCTGGAAAAGCTTGCCCTGGAGCATGGATTGTCGGTTCGCATACACAAAGGTCTTTGTCACTTATACCCCCTAAATATTGTCTCCAATTAAATATTGCATCATTGACTGATCTAAAGTCCTTCCAGCAACAGCGCTAATCTCTAGTTTTATTCCTACACTGGGATCACAATTGAGGTATTTGTATATCGTGGTCATATCTCCATTCGAACACCTTCTCTAGGGAATACATTTTAGTGCTTGTAGTGCCTCATAATTGAAGTCCTCCAGTCCCCTTATTCATTTTGTTTTGTTGCCCTTATTCTTCCTGAGTTTTGGTGCCCAACCCAGAGTTTTATAAAGTGGCAGGATTATAGTTTTCTCTGGAGTAAATTCAATTTTTAATGCCGCAGCTTTACATTGCACGCTATTGCATAGTCTTCAACTCGGACCCACAGTTCTTTCTCCATCCTGGATTCACCCAGAGGTTCTCACCATAGTGAGTAACTCGCATTTATTTTTAGCCCCCAAATGCGTTACTTTACTTTTTTCAATATTAAACCTCATTTGCCATGTAGTTGCCCACCTCATCGTCTTATAAAGTTTCTATATCCTGTAGTGCTGCACGAAAATTTCGGCCACTGAAAATTATCGGCCGAAAATAGTGTTTTCAGCGTAGTACCCAAAGAAAAGTGTTGCTGACTGCCAAAAAATGCCCAAGATTTTGCCGCAAATTTACCTTGCTTATGGTGTTTTTCATAGGCCATGTGACTCAAATGCAACAGGGGTGCATTTTTGATGCATTGCTGCATTTTAATAGGGAGGTACATTTTTGGTGCCCCATGCGTGATTGGAAATGCACAACAGTAACCCCAAAGAAGCTCCAGAACTTTTTTTATAGCGTGGTGTGTTTTTTTTTTTTCCTCCCTTCAGGAGGAGGAAGCACCACCCACGGGGGACACAGCTTCCAGCACCCTGGCAATCTCTGTGCCAGACTACCCTCGCCACTAAAATAAAGGAGTAAAGATCGACATATCCCTCATACAGCAGGACATCCACAAGCTGACGGAGAGGGTGACTGAAAATGAACTGCTGCACGTCACCACTGAAAGGCTACAATGCCAGCTCAACTCTGTCCTCAGTAAGCAGGACGACATGGAGATTAGACTCTGCCACTGCAACCTCAGGTTCATGGGTCAGCCTGAGCGGGCTGAAGGCTCGGACCCTCCCGCCTATCTTGAATACCTGCTCATTAAAACCTTTGGCAGAGAGGCCTTAACATTTTGCCATGGAGCGCGCTCATTGCCTGGCTGCACGCCTGCCATCAAGTGGTGCTCCCCCGTGCACCTTCATTGTCCAACTCCTAAACTACCAGGACAGGGATGCTATTCTGTGCCTAACCAGGGAACTAGGAAACATCCCCCTTGATGTCCGCATTGCTGTGTTCCTGGATTTCTCATACGAAGTGCAGAAGAGGAGAGCGCGGTTCGTTGAGGCCAAGGGACAACTCTGCATCCACCACCTGACCTACGCAATGTTCCCGACAAGACTGTGTCGCCTGCGATGACAGGGCCCAATTCTTTGAGGACCTCAATGCAGTCCTGTCCTGGTTGGAGCACTGCGACACTGCTGGCCTGGCACGTGCCTAACCCTCCAGTGGAAGCCCTTCTTTTCCTCTTTGTGGCTGGGGCTCTCCTGCTCCAGCCCCCCTACTTCTTGCACTGACCGGCTAATTCTACAGAAACTGAGTTGGGCCTTGTCCCCACACACAGGTGTCCTTCTTTTTTTTTTTTTTTTTATATGCCTTTTTCCACCTAATCCTGGGCCTGCCTGTGCCCATTTTTTATTCAAGACTTCCTCCCCCTGCCCCCCCCCCCCCCTTATTACTACTTCTAGAACTCAGACCCATCGTCTGCACCCCCGAAACTATCGAACTACAACACCCCGCACCATTGTGCACTTTTCAGTGGTTAGACGCCCCTCAGACCCCCATGGTCTAATTTTTCACGCCCTTTTTTTCAAGCTGTTTCCCTGGCCAGCCTCTGCCCCTGCAGCTGTGATGGGCGGTTGTATGTTTATTTTGCCATGCTGGTCCAGTGCAGGCAAGGTTTGTTAATTTTTGCTCTTATCTGATATGCCTTATACCTTTTTAAGTGGGTGGCGTGGTTGTACCAGGCCCCCCACACATCTAGTTCCCACTGAGTTGCCATTCTAATTGCCAGAACACTACAGTGTCACCTTCTCTACCTGCAGACGGACTCCCAGGGTCTCTGTTCCCTCATGCAATTATTGGTGGTTTTGAGGTTCTCTTGCTAGCCTTCTATATCCCCCCCCCCCCCCCCCCCCCCCCCCTGCCATTTGAGTTTAGTGTCCTTCATGATGGAGTGGCTTTTATGGCACAACACCCTACGGTACCTGATTATATGGTTGGGCGATTTTTTTTTTTTTTTTTTTTATCTGACCATCCACCCTAGCCTTCATAAATGTATAGCTCTACTGCCCCAGTGTCAGCCTTACCCTCAACTACCAGGTTTGGGAGGTTCCTTTCAGAGTTTGCCATGACTGACACTTGGAGACACATCTGCATATATGTTCACTTACATGTGGTTAAAATAAGTTCAGTACAAGAAATCCTCAGTGGCAACTCCCAGCGTGGTACTAGCTAGGAATAAAACTATTCAGTCTCAGGGAACGTAGAAAGACACGGGCCACTCAATGAATATTGTCGGAGAAGCGGTATAACTTTAAGCTGCGTATGTTTTTTTCACTGTCAGGGCGATGAGAATGTGGACTCTCTTGGTGTCGGCAGGAAGTATTGATAGTGCATCCTAGTAAACACAATGTATAGGGATGTGGAATAATGATTATCAACATGCACACATACACCAAGTACTCAGGTTGGACTGGATGGACTAGCGTCTTCAACCTTATTCAACCTTACCAACTATGAAGCTATATACAGCCATAATCGTTCATTTGGCAGAGTGCACATGAGCTGAGTGACCAAACAGCCTATGTGAAAAGCTGTAGTACTGAAAACAGGAGAAGTCCTGGGTTCTATATAAAAATGACCAAACAATCTGTACTATCTATATACTAGCACATTGTGGCATACTTCCCTGAAAACCAAGCCCTCCAGGAGTGCGCTGTCACTGCTGATGGGGCTTCCAGCTTAACCCGGCGTTCTAGTTTGCCGGCTGCGGCCGGTTGAATGGCCAAGATGCAATTATGTTGCATGCGCACGGGTATCACGGTTTACAGCACAGAGCTCAGAAGGGAAAGCAAGGTATGACGTCCCTTCAGTGTATTTGCGCCAGTGGCATCACCGGCTGCATCCCATGTGAATATCTCCTAAACACTGCAAGTTTAGGAGACATTCACTGCACCTACAGGTAAAGCCTTAGTATAGGTAAGTAAAAGTTCAAAGTACAGGTTTACTAAGCAAGCACATTTTGCCACGTGAAAAAATGAGCAGCAAAATGCACAGTAAAAATGTGCAACCCTCCAAAATGTCCCATGAGCTACTTTGCCACGTGTAGGGCAGCCCACTCAATTAATTGGATGCCTTAGGTGTGCTTTAGCAAAGTGTCCTTGTCCCGGCTCCCTCTTGGAGTAATGGAGCGAATCTACTTGGTGAAGATTCTTCTTCCCAAGCTGCTGTACCTTTTTTCTGGCATTCCCCCCCTCTACATCCCCATGTGTATCTTTAAATCAATGGAATCTATCAATACATTGGTATGCCCCCCCCCCATTACAAACGGTCATGGAGAACTCAAATGCCCTGTCCACCTGGGTGGTACTACCCTACCAGATCTTGCCCTGTACTATATTGCTTCCCAATTATCCCACTTTTTCTACTAAAATCAGGCAGACTGATAGGTACTCCAACCTGGTATGCTCCGCCATCTCCACTCAGGTTGCCCACCCCTTCCAAGTTTTTTTTATTTTGTGGTCTCAATTCATTTGGGTATTTCACCACTGTAAAATTTGGCAACTGGCCAAGACCATCACTAGGGCTCCTAGATTTCATACCCACACCCCACTCTGGGACAACACGCAACTACCTGAATTGAAGACTATCCCTGTTTACAAACTAGATTGCTTCAGGGGACATATTCCTCACAGGTCATAGTAAACGGCGCAATTGCATCTTTCCAAGCCCTCAAAGATGCCTCATTGATCTGCCTCATCACACGTTGCCTCCAACTCCGTCACGGCCTCAATTCACAATTCTGTGAATCTCTAGCCTTGACTCTTTATACCTGGTGGATCTGGTCATGGGTCAGGATCCTAAAATTTAATTTCCACATTCCACCACCTCTTACTACCTGCAGCTACTGATCATGCGTTGTCCATCTACTCAAGTAACTCATGGTATCCGGACATCGTATCTGTCACATTTTGATGCATCAATATGGTCATGCCAATGTCGTAGCCTTTGATTTAGTGCCTTTGCACTTGTCTGTAAACTTTATTCAATATGCTTAAACGTTATTTTGATGAAAAATAAAATGCATTTGCAAAATCAAGATACACCACATCCACAGGCCTACCTTTTTATCGAGATGGCAGCTCACTTCATCGTAGAATATTAACAGAATTGGTAAGAACAACCTTTTGAAAAACCTATTACTTTTGATTACTACTGATACGATTTTCATCAGCAAATTCTTGGATATAGTCCCTTATCACCTCGCCAATGAGCTGGTACCATTTCTGTCAGTATGCTGTCCCTAAAAATTTGGAATAATGGTCTGGTTATAACCTGATTAAGTTCTCTCAGGTGCAAGCCATCTGATTCTAGTGATTTGTGTTAGTGTTTTAACACCCCATCAAAAAAAAGATCCTGTTCCCTTAAAGCATTTTATACAGCACAGTGCTTGTGCTGTCATTTGGCCCCCTGTTTCACCTGTAATACCTGGCTGATCCTGCCAGGTTCTACCCTCCCATCTGTACACTGGCCACAAAAATCAGGGCTACTGAGCCCTGACACCATGGTCTGAGTACGTGCCTGTCATATGCTGCTATCTGCAGCTCTCCCTCTGCCCCCCTCCCCACCTGCCTGTCAGCTCACTAGCGCCACTCTGCTCCTCTCCCTGCTGCTTCAAAACTATCATCTTTATAATCCCCTCTGTCACATAAAAAGCTGTGTCCTAGTGCCTGTGTTTTATACAAAAAAGCCGATTTCTACCAGTTTCAACCTCTTGACATCCGGGCCATAGCGGAATGACTGCTACAGCACGGACCTCAATTCGGCCTCCCCTTTCCTTGCTCCCCATGCACTCCCCACGAGCGTACATCAGGGAAATTGTGTTGGCCGTGTCCCTTGGACACAGCCAATCAGATCGCTGTAAATAGCCAATCACAGTGGCCATTTACAGCGCGATTGGCATGGCCAATGAGCGGTTATCTCAAATGTAAACATATGAGATCTCTCATTGCCGGCGCTCTCTCCTCACACAGAGACCGCGTGTGAGGAGAGCATCTGACAGCGATCTGTGAGTGTTAAAAAACATAATACAGTGCCCCATCAGTACAGTGCCAATCTGTGCCCACCTGTGCCATCAGTGTCCATCTGCACACCTTCACAATCAGTGCCTGCCCATCTGTGCCACCTTATCGGTGAACATCTTTTCCGCCTCAGTGCCCATCTGTGCTAATCAGTGCTGCCTTATCAGTGCCCATCAATGCAGGCTTGGCACACACCTGTGTAGTTGCATCACCACCAGCATGTCCAAAAGATGCTTTTCAGCCGAGGAGGTGTACCAAATACTTTCCCAGGCCGACGAGAGCAACGGGACGCTCTTTTTCGGATTCCCTTTCCGATTCTGAGTCGGACGTAAATTATGAGCCCGTCCTCAGTAGTGGAATACTGAGTGACTCAGAGGAGGAAGATATTCAGCCTGCCAAACAAAGGCCTTCTGGTAAGGAGGCAGTGCCATCCACCAGCACCGCAGTGCCATCCACCAGCACCACAGAACCTTGGCAAGAAATGCCAAGGACCCATGCCAGCCTTCCCTATGTCCTTCAGAACCCCTTGTGGCTTCCTCCTAATTCAGGAGAAGCCAACATTCCCCCTTTCACTGCCCAGCCAGGAGTCCAGGTGGACACAATTTTTTCCCCAGAGGACATGCTATCGACAATTGTGGCCCAGTGCAACCTTTATGCACAGCAATTTATTTAAAATAATCCAACGTCCTACTATGCCCATCCCTACGAGTGGAGAGCCCTTACGGTGGAGGAGTTGAAGGTGTGTGTTTTTTATTTTTTTGGCCTCACATTTTGTATTGGACTCTCAAAAATAAAAAAAAACACTTTGTCCTATTGGTCAACCCACCCCATTCACCACATGCCAATCTTCTCCATAATAATGCCCAGAACCAGATACCTCATGATAATGAGGTTCTTTTATTTCAATGATAATACCCAGTGCCCTCCCCCGAAATGACCCAAATTTATGACGGGCTTTTCAAAATCTGGCCAATTCTAAATTTTTCTGAAGTATTCCTCCAGCTGTTTTCCCCGGACCAACACATGGGTGGATGAGTCCCTTGTTAAATTTAGTGGCAGGCTTAAAATCCATTTATTCCCAGCAAAAGGGCCTGCTATGGGGTGAAGGTATACACATTATGTGACCGAGTCACAGGGTACTTGTATGCCTTCAAAGTGTATGAAGGCAAGGACACCCAGCTGCAACCCCCTAATTGCCCAGACTACTTGGGATCAAGCTGAAAAATAGTTTGGGACCTCATACACCCCTACTGGAGAAAGGCTACTATTTATACGTAGACAACTTCTTCAAATCTCTGCCCCTGTTCCACAACCTTCACCGGAAGAAGACTCCAGAATGTGGCACCATAAAAAAAAACAGAAGGGCTTTCCTCAAAGTCTTGTCAATAAGAAGTTGAGAAAAGGAGAAATGGCAAGTCTGCGGAACAAGATTTTGGCAGTGAAGTGGAGGGACAAAAGGGATGGATGGCCCCATACAAAAAAACAAAATGCATCTATGATTATAATTTGTTCATGGGGTGAGTTTACTTCAATGAGCAAATGCTGGAACCATACCTTGCCACAAGACGGAATACCATTTTTGTATAAGAAAGTCACAATTTTTTTTCAATTGGCCATATACAACTCGTACATCCAAAACCCCAAACGCTTCCTTGGCTACCGGGAGGAAGTTTTCACTGCCCTTTTATTCCCGAACAACCCACCAGAAAATATCCAATCGGATGTTCTTAGTCGACTCTCCGAGCGCCACTTTTTTATTTTTATTTTTTATCCCTCCCAAACCAACAGGCCAACGAGGTAAAAAATGTAAGGTGTACTAGAGCAGGAGTCAGAAGACGCCTTTTTATTGTGCACAATGTCCTTCCCAACCAGTCCTCTGCATAATAAATAGTGAAGTATGGTAAATGTAATCAGTTCCTACCTTCACACCCTTATGCCACTGCCTCCTCTGTAACTGACCCTGGCTTGTTGTTCGACCACTCTTCTGTCTGCTGATCCTGTACATACCTCTGCCTGATCTGAAACTGACCTTGGACTGTTTTGACAGTGTTTTTTTTTGCTTGCCTCCATGGACTGATCTTGTACCCTGCTGGACTAGTGGGATTCAACACAGGGGTCTCGCATATGTGAGGGGCTCCAGAATAGTTTTTCTGGATGAAGAAAACAATTTTTCTCAATCCTAGATTAGGGTCTGGAGACTGAGGCTTGAAAGATTTGGGTGGGAGAAGCCTCTACCCCTGTCCCCATTCTGTCCTGATTTGGGGCCCTACTTCTGCCTGCTGGACTTACTGCCATTATGTCACTGCCTGTTGCACTGACCACACATGTTCCTGCCTACTACCAGGACCAATATTTTTGGCACTGCTGACAATCTTTTATATGGACAGTATCCCTGCCTGCTGCCTGGACAATTGTGTTCGTCATTGCTGACCAAGTCCCTGCCTGCTGCTTGGACCAGTGCTATCCTCCTCTGTACAACTGCGCTACTACAATCACAGGTAATCTTTTGTTTATGCTTTGCTCAGCATAATGTATTTTGGGGTGTAATTCTTGGTATGTGCATGCAATGTGTCCCTGGAACACCTGACTGTGTTCCTTGCATGTTGGATCTCTGTGTCCAGGCTGTGTAGAAGTCTCACACATGTGGTATCGCCATACTCGAGGAGTAGCAGAATGTGTTTTGGGGTGTAATTTGTGCTATGCATATGCTGTGTGAGAAATAACCTGCTAATATAAAAATTTTGTGAAAAAAAATACAATCTTTATTTTAAAAGCGGGTAGAAATCAGTTTTTTTATTTAAAGCTCGGGCACCAAGATACAGCTTTTTGTGACATAAGGGTTGGTATACTGGCTTAACACTTTTTTTTTTTTTTTTTTTTTTTTTAACTATTCTAGTCTTCTTTTTTTTTTTTTTTTTTTTTTTCTGGACACTGGCTTCTGTTTGCCAGAAGAGTGCATCCTGTGACATGTTACTAACAGTACAGTCGTGATTGTTGTACCCCTCCCTTTCCTGTGTAAAAAAAAAAACAAACAAACATTTAGTACAGTTGCCTTCTTGCGGTCATCTGTAACAAACTTTCCCTGATCATCCTTTATAGTGCCTGTGTGCTCTGATCTCAATTTTTTTACTGTTGATACATTTAAAAATAAAAGTTTAGTCACAGTGGTGTTCACTGACTGCAATGCAAAAAAAGGGGGACTTGATGAGGTAGATGGTAGTGATTTGCTGCAGGAGGAGGGTAGATGATGCAGGGTTTGTGTTAATATCAGCTGGTAAATTGCTTCCTGTGTCATGTCCCATAGTCAGTCCAGGAAGAGATTTTTTTTTTCTATACAGCCAGCTAGACCCCGAGGTAAGGTGTGTAGGATAAATGGAAAGATTTTTTTTATTTTTTTCCTGCAAAAGTACATAGGGGAGCTGGAATTTGGAAGAAAAAGGTGGACTTGTCCTTTAACCCGCTACATATTGGAAATGTTCATCCTTGATATTTAAAGGCAGATTTTTTTTATTTATTTTTATTTTTTTACCCACCCTAACCCCCAGGAAGGATTTGCCCCCTTCCTGACCAGGCCATTTTTTTTTTTTTTTTAACTCCCCCACTACCCACAAATGGAGCTTTCTTTTGGTGGTATTTGATCACCCCTGCGGTTTTTGATTTTTTTTTTTTGCGCTATAAACAGAGCGACAATTATGCAAAAAACACTACTGTAGTTTTTGCTATAATATCCCAATTTTTAAGTTTCCTCAGTTTAGGCTGATGTATGTTTTATGTATTCTACATATGTTTGGTAAAAAAAAATTGCAATAAGCGTATATTGGTTTGCGCAAAAGTTATAGCGTCTACAAAATGGGGGATAGATTTATTTATTTTTTTTTAACGGCGGCCATCTGCCATTTTCATCAGGATTGCGGCAGACAGATCAGACAATTTTGACACTATTTTGGGACCATTGACATTTATACAGCGATCAGTGCTAAAAATAGACATTGATTACTGTATAAAGGACACTGGCAGGGAAGGGGTTACCACAAAGAACACAAAACACAGGAGATGGGTTTGCTTTTAAGAGCCTATTAAATAAGGGCATTAGCCAATGCATCCCATTGGGTAATTTAAAAGAGCGAACAGAAGTCCTGGATAGCTTAACTCCAATGTAAAATGCATATAAAAGCAAAGCAGAAGGCCTTCAAAAAATACAAGGTTGAGATCCGCATTCTCTATAAAGAATGGAACAAGAAATGTAAGGGTGCAATAAGGACAGCTAAGATAGAACATGAAACACGCATAGTGGAGGAGAGTAAAAAAAATCCCAAGGAATTCTTTAAGTATGTAAACAATAAAAAAGGACAGACCATATTGGCCCCATAAAGAATGAGGAAGGACATCTGGTTACAAAGGATGGGGAGATGGCAAAGGTATTGAATTTTATTTTCTCTTATATATTCACCGACCGACACAGCTCCTCTCTGTAACAAATGAGTTGTTAGCCTTATCACTAGGAGAATACTAGGCATAGTTGTAATACAACACTCAGAACTCTTAGTTCCGCCCAGGGGGCGGTCCCTTGGGTAACAACCCTCCTGTCTGCAGACAGACCTCAGTTTTATTTTGCCTAGTAAGGAGAAAAGACCTAGGAAGCCTGCGGGCCCATCGGTCCGTGTTTTTTTTAAATTTTTTTTATGCAGAAGCTTGGCTATTTGCGCAAGATGACTGATCCTGTGATCTACTATCAACAGCCGGCTGGGTGACAGGCTGGATATCCTTGTAGTCTCCCCAGTCCGGCCATCGAGCGTGTGCAGGTCGTAGCTACGGCTCGGCAGGCCACGACAAAACCTCAGCTCCAGAGGTGGTCGGTGAGCTTTTATGCTCCGGGGCATACATATGACCGGGCGACTAATGTCTGTGTCACAGTATGCCGAGGCCAGCAGCTACCCTGTACCGATCAGAGTAGTTCTGCAGTGGAATGTCTCCCAGCTCTTCACGACTGGTAAGTACCGCTCTCCCTGCCTCGGTGGGGCTGAGCAGCTGGGCATTCCCTGGGAGGTCGATTCGGGGGTTCCTCTCCTCCCTCTCTAACCTCTCCAGTCCCTATCTTCCCTCCCCCCCCTCCCTGGCGGGGTGCTGCATGTGGCTGCTGAGCGGTGTATGTCTGTATATACAGGGATCTTTGTGGGCTCTCACCTGAGATGCTGGCTGGGGGTGTCCTGGGTCCTGTGTGTTATGCTCCCGGAAGGTGCCTGTGAGGATCTGGTGCGGTGCTGTGTTTCTGCTATCATCTTTGCCTTCTGTACCTCATGGAGCTGCTGGCGGCCATTTTAGGTGTGGGCGAGGGCAGCTTGCCTTCCTGGACTCCAGCGGCCATTTTCCAAGTGATCTCCTATTCAGGACACTGGCGGCCATTTTCTGGAAGTCTGAACACGTTCTCAGTGTTCTCTAGCAGCAGCATGACTCGTGTTCTCACAGCCATTTTCCCTGTGTTTCCTGTCTGTGTACTGGACGCTGGGTGGCCATTTTATTGAAGCAAGAGCACATTTCTAGAACTTATTAGCGCTCATTCTAGCGTCTGACACAGACAGTTTTTGTTTCCTCTGCATTGGGAGCACTCAGGGACTACAGGCACTACTTGTGGACAGTGCAGAACTCCTCAGGGTGGTGAGTCCGGCGGTAAGAGCCCATCAATCAGCGGCGGAAAGGAGGGTGGGACTGTCACTGTCCTAAGTCCTCTTCGGGTGGCAGACAGGATAGGCTCAGCATGGCTTCAGAAACTGGTGTTTCTTCCCCCGAAATCCAGGCAATTGTAACCGGGTCTCCTGCGAATTGCGCAGTACCCATGGACACCCTGACGGCGGTCCTCAATTTACTCGTTGCAAAGATGGAGGCGGGGCGTGGGAAGAAGGTGCACTAAAGAGGCCCCTGCCCAGCGCTCTCCCCAGAGGACGGGGACGCAGACTCGGGTCCTGCTGAGGCTGGTGACCCCTGCTCTGTCTTGTCAGATGACGCTGACCAGGGCCATTTCGGACAGGTGGTTGAGTCCCCATCCGGGTCCAGGTGCAACAAAGCGCTTGTTGGAGCACTTATCACAGCTGTGCGTGATTCCCTGAAGATTCAGGAGCCAGCAGATTCCTCTGCTGATGTACCGGTCCCTTTTGGGTCCCGCAAGCCAGCATGTTCACCTAAGGTGTTCCCGTATCTGATTTTATTTTGACAAGTTCATTTACAGGGAATGGGGTCGCCCGCAACGGACCTTCGGTCCCCAAATACATGACGGTGCATTACCCTTTTGAGGAGAGCCTTCTCAAAAGATGGTCGGGTCCTCCGGTCGTGGACCCCCCAGTATCCAGGTTAAATAAAGTAACCACGATCACGGTTGAGGGGACTCCTGCATTCAAGGATCCCATGGACAGGAAGGCTGAGGCAGTGGCTCGTTCCGCGTTTACAGTGGTGGGGTCAGCCGTGCGACCAGTACTGGCATCCGCACTTGTGTCGCAGACACTGACTGAGTAAAACTTTTGCACCGCGAATTGGGAGAGCAACAGGCTTCTCCTGTTTGCGTGGAACTAGCAGACCAACTAGTGCAAGGCCTTAAGTACATCTGTGACGCGGCCCTGGATACTCTCCCTCTGTTATCCAGGGCTTCAGTGTCAGCTGTGGTGCTGAGGCGCCTGATTTGGCTAAAATGCTGGTCTGCTGACCAGGCATCCAAAAAAGCCTGGACGGATCTTCCCTTCCTTGGCGGCCGGCTCTTTGGAGCCTCATTAGATGACATTGTTAAAAATGCCACCGGTGGTAAGAGTATACTACTCCCACAGGCCAGGAAGGCTAAGGAGCCACGCCGTAGGCAAGGGCCCTCCTTTTCCGCTCACAAACGTTTTTTTTTTTTTTTTCCGTCCGCCCGGAACTTCGACAAAACGTCCCAGCCCGACAGGATGTTTACGGACGATCAAAGACGTCCCTGGAACCGCAAGCCTGCGAATAAAAGTGCTACCGCATACAGGTTTGCCCCCACCCATATCTCGGGCGGGGGGTCGCCTTCGGGAGCTTGCAGCATGGTGGTTCTCACGGTTGTCCGACCAATGGGTCTGCGATCTGATTTCCACAGGCTACAAGATCTCTTGGCCGCCAAACAGTTTCTTCCCCTCCAGCATGCCCGTATCCCCGGCTCGTCGGGAGGCCCTTTTGGGGGCAGTAAGGGATTTGCTGAAGTGTGGGGTGATTGTACAGGTTCCGGAATCGAACGCTTCCAGGGATTCTACTCAAATC
This sequence comes from Lithobates sylvaticus, assembly GCA_028564925.1. Taxonomy (NCBI): domain Eukaryota; kingdom Metazoa; phylum Chordata; class Amphibia; order Anura; family Ranidae; genus Lithobates; species Lithobates sylvaticus. Next base: position 320,686,671 of record CM053030.1, read on the forward strand.
TTTGTGGTTCCCAAGAATGAAGGGGTACGTCCGATCTTGGACCTAAAAGCCCTCAATCACTTTGTAAAAGTGCAGAGGTTCAGAATGGAATCGGTTCGCTCAGTAGTCGCTGCACTCCATCAAGGGGACTCCCTGGCGTCCTTAGACATCCAGGATGCGTACCTGCACATACCCATATGCCTTCGGCATCAAAAGTTGCTGCGGTTTACAGTCGGGGAAGCCCACTACCAGTTCGTGGCTCGTCCCTTTGGTCTGGCTTCAGCCCCCCGAGTCTTTATCAAGGTGTTGGCTCCAGTTTTGGCGTTGCTACGGCAACGTGGGATCGCGATTGTGGGATACCTAGACGATCTACTCCTGAGGGCATCTTCCGCCTCAGAATTGGAGGAGGATGTGGCGATCACCATGCAGACCCTGCAAAAATTTGGGTGGCTGTTGAACCTAGTCGGTGATTGTGCCGACCCAGCGTCTGGAGTACCTAGGTTTGCGGCTGGACTCCAGGGAAGCGAGAGTTTCTCCCTTCATACAAATTGCAGACTCTCAGATCTGTGGTAAAACAGCGGCTGAACCACAAGTGGTCGTCGCTCCGCTTTTGCATGCGAGTACTGGGGCTCATGGTAGCCTCCTTCAAGGCAGTACCTTATGCCCAGTACCACACGAGTCCTGCAGAAGAAGAATTTGATAAAATGGGACAAATCTCAGTTGTCCCTGGATCGACAGATCCAGGTGAGTCAGTCAGATACTCACCGATCTGGTGGTTGAGGCCCCCGGTGATTCAGTCTGGGAAATCGGTCTCTCTACATGGTCAATGAGACTGCAAGGGCGTCCGATCAGGATCCAGTCAGACAACGCCACGGCCGTGGCATACGCCAATCGCCAAGGGGGGATAAGAAGCTCAGCCGCTGCACAGGAGGTCGCTCACATACTTCGGTGGGCAGAGCGACACGCACCGGCCCTGTCAGCCATTTACATCCCAAGACTGGAGAACTGGCAGGCGGACTATTTGAGTCGACAGGTGCTGGACCCTGGGGAATGGTCATTGCATCCAGAGACATTCAGGTTACTGTGCCTGAGGTGGGGCACACCAGGCGTGGATCTGCTGGCCTCCCGTATCAATCGGAAGGTGCCAAGATTTGTGTCCAGGACAAGAGATCCGTGGGCCGACGCGTCAGATGCGCTGGTGGCTCCGTACGATCAGTACCAGCTGATCTACGCCTTTCCTCCACTGAAATTGTAACCATGTCTGCTTCGCAGAGTGGAAGCTGTGGGGATCCCAGTGATACTGGTTGCCCCAGATTGTCCGCAGCGTCCCTGGTACGCAGACCTGGTGCGTCTGGGGGCAGACGCTCCCTGACGACTGCCGCTGCAAGAGGACCTTCTGTCTCAAGGTCTGATTCTCCATCCTGCTTTACCATCGCTGACTTTAACGGCATGGCTTTTGAGAGCCAGGTGTTGAGGAATCGGGATCTGTCAGACTCGGTGATCCCAATTATTATGTTGAGAGCACGGAAATCTTCTTCTCGGAAGATATACCATCGTACCTGGAAGGCCTATATCTCCATGTGTGAGGAGAAAGGATGGCATCCGTGCTCCTTTTCCGTATCCCAGGATCCTGCTGTTTCTTCAGCAAGGAGTAGACCAGAAATTGGCATTAAGCACCATTAAAGGGCAAATTTCAGCCTTAGCTGTCTTTTTCAGGGGGTACGACATGTAGTCCCTTTGGGTGCTTCCACCGCTACCCCCTTGGGATCTGAACCGGCTGTTGGTGCTTCAAAAACCGCCATTTGAAAATATCGGGGAGATTCCCCTGTTGACTCTTTCCCTGAAAGTGGTCTTCCTAGTGGCCATCACATCAGCCAGGAGGGATTCGGAAATGGCGGCCTTGTCTTGCAAGTCGCCCTATCTGGTTATCCACAAGGATAAGGTGGTGTTGTGTCCGCAACTGTCTTTTCTACCGAAAGTGGTCCCGGCCTTTCATATCCATGAGGACATTGTATCGCCATCTCGGTGTCCTAAGCCGAAGCACACTAAGAAGGTGGCCCTTCACGCTCTGGATGTGCTTCGGGCTCTTGAGGTGTATTGTCTGGCACGGCTCCCTTTCGGAAGTCGGACTCACTGTTTCGGTGGCTGGTCCAAAGAAAGGCATGACGGTCTCGTCAGCCGCCATTTCCAGGTGGATCAGACAGGTTGTAGCTCAAGCCCTACGCCTTGAAGGGGCAGGTGCCCCCCCCCTTTCCGGTCACGGCCCACTCCACAAGGGCAATCTGAAAGTCTTGGGCTTTCCGACACCAAGCGTCTGCCACTCAGGTGTGTAAAGCGGTGACCTGGTTGTCTGTCCACACGTTTACCAAGTTCTACAAGGTAGACGTCGTGCATTGGCTGATGCCTGTTTTGGCTGCAGTTTTGCAGGCGGCCGTGTAGTTGCAATTGAATATGCAATATATACATTTTTTTTTTTCCTGGTTTTTCGATAAAAACACACTACTGTTATGTTAATGCACTGTTGCATTACTTCCGCAGTTTGATGCGGTTTTGGGTGATCACTCCTGTTGAGGATACCCTGATTTTTTTATTTTTTTGTGGTTTTTTTCCAGCACAGTTTTTTTGTGGGTAAAGTTTCACTAGTTCCCACTTGCCATGGTGGATGAAGTTTTTTTATGCTGTTTTTTTTTTCCCACCCCTCGTTTGGCACTGCTTGGGGACTTCCCATTTGTTACAAAGAGGAGCTGTGTCTGTCGGCGATTATAAGGGAAAATAGGATTTTTTGTACTCACCGTAAAATCCTTTTCTCTGTAATTCACCGACCGACACAGCACCTGCCCCTCCTTTTATCTTTACGTTATACTGCTTGTTGACGTACTGAGGTCTGTCTGCAGACAAAAGGGTTGTTACCTAAGGGACCGCCCCCTGGGCGGAACTAAGAGTTCTGAGTGTTGTATTACAACTATGCCTAGTATTCTCCTAGTGATAAGGCTAACAACCCATTTGTTACAGAGAGGAGCTGTGTCGGTCGGTGAATTACAGAGAAAAGGATTTTACGGTGAGTACAAAAAATCCTATTTTTGGTCTTCGGGGGGGGGGGGGGCTTCAGTAACCAAAACTGCAGTGTTTATCCTCATGACGCATCACAGGAAGCAAAGCACCTCCATGTTAACAGAGGACAGAATTGAAATTAGACTTGAGAAATTTAATATGAATAAATCAGCAGGACCAGATGGCTTGCACCCGAGGGTACTTGGGGAACTCAGTCAAGTAATTGCCAGACCATTGTTCCTAATGTTTACTGAGTCTGACTGGAATGGTACCAGAAAAGCCTATGTAGCACCAATATTTAAAAACGCCCAAAATGCATCCCTGGGAATTGCATACCAGTTAGCCTTACATCAATAGTATGTAAACTCTTGGCGGGGATAAGGGACTATATACAAAATTTTAGTAATGAGAACGGCATCATTAGCAGTAATCGGAATGGATTCATGAAAAATCGTTCTTGCCAAATCAATCTACTAACCTTCTATGAGGTGGTGAGTTGCCAGCTAGATAAAGGAAGGCCCGTAGACATTGTGTATCTGGACTTTGCAAAAGCATTTGACAGTTCCCCAAAAACGTTTACTGTACAAAATAAGGTACGTTGGCATGGACCACAGGGTGAGTACATGGATTTGAAACTTGCTACAAGGGCGAGTTCAGAGGGTGGTGATAAATGGGGAGTACTCGGAATGGTAAGAGGTGGGTAGTGGGGTCCCCCAGGGTTCTGTCCTGGGACTAATCCTATATTATTTTATTTTTTTTCTAAATCAGTTTTTTATTGAACAAAGAGAAAACATACAGCTTAATTTACAGCGCTCAACTCAAACGCTAACACATTACAAATTGCAGGAGTACATACATTCCTGCAAGAGGGACCAACAGCATTTTAACAATTTTACATCACGTTCTTCCATCCTCCTATATCGCAGAGACAGGACTCAGTTTAACCTAGTCCTGTTGTAGCGTATGTGTGCCAAGTCATCCATAATCGATATCCTAGAACAGATCTCGCCAGCACTCATCCTCTCGCCCTTGTTTTCATTGTTATTACAGCAATCTGTCTATTATCAAATCCACCGGCGCAAGGCCTGGTGTATCCAACCAAGGTGCCCATAGTCTATCGTACTTTTCTGGTCGACCCCTGTGTTGAAAGACCTATTTTTCCATCCTGATGGTGTCCCCCATTTGTGTTATCCAACCCCCCAACGTTGGAGGCTCTGCCGCCTTCCAGTGATGGAGAATCATTTTGCGTGCCTGGAACAAGGCCCTGGCTACTGACTGCTTAACAATGTCTGTCATAGGAACGTCATTGAGAATCCCCAGTATGCATGGCTTTGGGTCAGTTGGTATAGTAAGTTGATATGCTCTGTTAACTGTCTACCACCCCCGTCCAGAATAAGTGGAGCATCGGGTGGATTAAGTCTCCATGGCCTCTTGCGCATCTAGGGCATCTATCGTCCTGCCGTACCCCCATTCTAAATAGTCTGTCCGGTGTGTAGTGCACTCTGAGCACAATGTATAGCTGGGATAGTCGTTGGGTGACATTGACTGAACATAGTTGTACTGCCTGAAGTGCTTCCTCCCATTGCTCACTCTCAAATGTTCCCACATCACTTTCCCATTTATGAAATGCTGTCTGCGGGAATCCCTCAAGGTAAGTATGAAGAACAGTGGAGTATATTCTGGAAATCCCTGAAACTGTGACGCATCCTCCATTAATCTGAAAATCGGGGTCGGTGAAAGCGTCCACGGAGCCCCCCCCCCCGGCTTGTGCCCTCACTGCATGCTGCAGTTGTAAATAGTAAAAGAGCATAGTCTGCGGGAGTTGACATCTCTCCCTCAAGTCAGCAAAGGGAGTCAGGTTACCCGCGGTAAAAATATGCTTCACGTGGGTTATACCGTGCCTCTTCCACCGCGCCCCGCAATCCAGAGACAGTAACTCCTTATAATACTTGTTTTCCCATATTGGGCTGTATTCGGTAAATCCCTCGACTCCATGTATTTGTCTAAGCTTGTTCCATACTTTCTGCATAAGCGTATAAGTGGGATACCGTTTATTTGATTTTACATACGCTAGGGCCTCCATGCCTGCAGGCACATCTCCATGACCAGTAGCCAAGCACATCAGGGCCCTGATGGGTTCGGATTGGATGGGCATAGCCCTGGCAATATGTTGCGCCTGGGCTGCCAGGTAGTAAGCCCAAGGATTAGGGAGGGCAAGGCCTCCAGCCTCCTTAGGCTTTTGAAGCTGTTCCAGTTTTACCCGTGGGGGTTTATCTAGCCATATAAAACCTCTAACGATTGAATTGATAATTCTGAAAAATTTTAGGGGAATCACCATATGCGTGTTATGCAGAATATACAGGAGTTGGGGCATGAAGATCATCTTAAGTTAATCCTGCCAACCAGGGACATTTTGTCGTGCCCAGATTTTGGTCCTATCCCGGATCCTATTTAACAGTGGGGTCAAATTCAGTAAGATATAGTCTAGCGGTTCCCCCGTAACTTGTATGCCCAAATACTTCATACCAGTAGACACCCATATATTGTGTAGTGTCTGATCAGCCCTGTCCAAGGTTTTGTCCAACAGTAATAATGACGATTTCGACCAGTTAATGGTCAAACCTAAGTAAATTCCCAAATTTTGGACTATTTCCATGGCTCCTCTAAGGGAGTCGGAGGTGTCCCCCAGGAGGAGCATGGTGTTGTCCACGTAAAGCATGACTTTTTCCTGAAGGTCTCCATACTGGAAGCCACGTATCCCCTGACTCGTTCTAATCAGTGCTGCCATGGGTTCGATGGCGTAGAGGGGCGACAGTGTGCATCCTTGGCGGGTGCCTCTATGCAGGGTGAATGGGTCAGAAACGTGTTCCGCCTCTCTTATAGTTGCTCGTGGTGAGCAATACAGTAGCTTCACCCAGGCTAGAAATCCTTCGCCAAAGCCAAATTTGCCCATGACAGCCCATAAATACTCACATGCCACGCTGTCAAACGCCTTGTGGGCGTTTAAGGAAAGCAAGGCTCTGTCCCCCATATTATCAGACTGCGTTTGGATGTTTAGAAATGGCCTACGGAGGTTAATGGCTGTAGATTTTTGGGGCATAAAGCCCGCCTGGTCTGAGTGGATAATGGTGGAAATGGCCCCATTAAGTCTAATGGCCAGTACCTTGGCCAGTATTTTGATATCACTCTGCAAGAGTGATATCGGTCTATATGACCCTGGGTCCAATGGGTCTTGACCTGGTTTTAAAACAAGGACTATGCTGGCCCTGGTCATGGAGTCAGACAGTCGCTGGGATTCTTTCAGGTAGTTAAGTACCTTCAAGAGGCGAGGTAGCTCTTCATATTGTTTGAAAATTTCCATCGGGAGACCGTCGTCTCCCGGTGCTTTAGAATTAGGGAAGAGACTAAGAGCGCTCTGTAGTTCTTTGAGACTTATTGGGGAGTCAAGGAGTGCACGTTGAGAGTCAGACAGTTCAGGCAGCCCAATGTCCCCCAAGGTAGTCTCCCAAGTCGGTAGTCGAGTAAGTCACCCTGGATCGGTACAAGTCAGAATAGAATTTTACTAGTTTATCAGTTTTCCACCCTCCGTGCGTAGTGCTCCAATAGGAGACGTCTGTGACGCCTGTACTATTTTTGCTAGTAGCCGACCTGTTTGCTCCCCCTCCTCGTAAAAGGCCTGCTTGTTAAAGAATCTTTTCCTATTGGCTGTTTCCCCCAAGATCCGGGTAACCGCTTCTTGAGCGGCCTCCCACGCGGCTCTAGCCGTTTCCGAAGGGTCAGCAATGTACTCTGCCTCTAGCCGGCTTACCAGGCGTTCTGCCTGTTCCTTAATAGCATGTGTTTTAGATTTGACAGCTGTTAAATTATGTGATCATAATGCTTTAAACGTTTCCCAGGTCAGTAGGAGATCCGGGTGATCGTCGTGACGTTTCCAAAAATCGGAAATTTCGGCCGACACCTGTTCGTGAGAGGGCAATAGATTGAGCCAGAATGCATTAAGCTTCCATGGCGCCCTAGGCAAGTTCACGGTCGGTCTGGTGAGCATAGAGACCAGTAGAGGCGAGTGATCCAACACCCCCCTTATCAGGTAGACAATGTCCTGCAATAATCGTACTGTTTGAGGCGTACAGAGACACAAATCAATCCTTGAGAGGGAGAGGTGGGACTCCACCCATCCAAACTCCTCCGTCAACTTCCGCAATGCCGTTCAAGCCCTTAGGCCCCTTTCACACGAGGCGGACTCTGCTTCCACGGAGCCCACCTCTGTCCGCTGGCTCAGCGGGAGATCTCTCCGTTGATCTCCGCTGAGACGACGGATGACAAGTCCCTCTCTGCTTACTGAGCGGGGAGGGGCTTGCGAGCGCTGCTGGTCTTTATGGAGAGATCGGATGAAAACGGACAGTGTGTCCGTTTTTTCATCAGATCTCACCCGATCCGATCCGCCAGCGATGGATCTGGACGTAGAGCCATACGTCTGCTTTTGGCGGATCGGACCGGGTCGGATGTCAGCGGACATGTCTCCGCTGACATCCGACGCTCCATAGACTAACATGGAGCGCCCGTTCAGATCCGCCGTCAAAACTGACAGGCGGATCTGAACGGTCCGTCCATGTGAAAGGGGCCTTATGCGGGAAGCCGGTGGAGGTGGATGTTTGTCCAGAACAGGATCCATGTAGCAGTTTAAGTCGCCCACAACAATAAAGGGGACATCTGGATGTCCCAACTGAAATGTCAGCAAAACCCGTAAAACATCTGTGGAAAAAAGGGGGTGGCACAAACAGCGGCAAGTATACATTGTAATTGGTAAACCTTACACAACAACATCACATAGCGCCCCTCTACATCTATCAGTTTGTCCAGCAATTGAAAGTCTATTGCACGGTGTACCAGTACACTCACACCCCTTGAGAAAGGTGTGAGTAGAATGGTACGCACTCCCCACCCAGGAGAATCCCAGACACGAGACCGTTTCCAGTATCAAGTGAGTCTCCTGTAGTGCATAAATGGTGGGAGAGTGTTTTTTGAGGATAGTAGTGACCATTGTACGCTTTAGGGGATTTTGAATTCCCCTAATATTCCAGGACATTACAGATGCAGTACTCATTTGATATGACATACATCAATATTCACAAGGTGTAGTGTCGTGTAGCCCCTAGGTGCTGTAGGGAGAGTGCATCTGCAATGCGCCAAGTGTAACAAAAAGAGCCAGGTACCTGAGTTCCAGAAAAAGTACCCGAACGTGTCCTGGAAGATGGAGCTACGTGTGGCCCAGTCCCTCCTGCTCGCTTGCTGGTTCCCACCTGAGGTAGAGCTGTAGTGTAAACATAGCACAAAAATAGAAAAAAGCACAACTGAAAAATACAACCAAAGGGCCCCCTTGTCCCTTTGACTGCCTAGAGAGCAAAGCTCCCAGCTTAGTAAGGAGAGTGACCCCATCTTCACAAAAGGGAGGGTGCAGTCATTCAGTTGAGTAAACCAGAAAGAACGTAAACTAAGTGCAAAAAAACAGTGGGTTTCTCATAGCAACTTAACCTGAACCACTGATTTTAAAACTTTGGTTTCAACTTGTAGATACTGCGGTTCAGTAGTTTACTTAAAGCGGAAGTAAACCCATCGATTTAACAGTTTAAAAAAAAAAGGCATGCCGGGAATGCTAACTGCACATTGGCTGTGCTCTCAACCAAACAGTCAAACCATCCAATGGCTGGTGTCATAACGGATCACATGTGCAGCACTGTGGCAGTTGAAGATTAAACGGAGGCAAAGATGGCAGCTTCCTTGGCTGAAAACGATAGGCGGGTTTACTTCCACTTTAACTGTTTTTTTAAATTTACGTCACTTGCTCACAACGCCTGTGGAATGTAGAAGGTAATGGATTCCCAGCCCAAAGTTGCAATAACTTTATAAGAGTAGGCACATGTGTAGGGGCAGCAAATCAGTCCCCATCTGCTGCATTTTTGCCCGCCTGTCTGACAATGTGTTCATTGGCATCCAGCCAGGCGGATGCTTCTGCGGCACCCTCAAAAAAGTGGGCCTGGCCCCCCGCTGTGATCCGGAGTTTCGCGGGGAATAACATGGCATATGTGGCCTTCTTTAACCACTTGCCTACCAGGCACCAACACCCCCCTCCCATCCAGACCAATTTTCAGCTTTCGGTGCTCTCACACTTTGACAATTACTCAGTCATGCAACACTGTACCCAAATGAATTTTTTGTCCTTTTTTTCCCACAAATAGAGCTTTCTTTTGGTGGTATTTGATCACCTCTGGGTTTTTTATTTTTTGCGCTATAATTGAAAGACCGAAAATTTTGAAAAAAAACGCATTTTTCTTTGTTTCTGTGATACAATTTAGGAAATTATTAATTTTTCTTCATAAATTTTGGCCACAATTTATACTGCCACATATCTTTGGTAAAAATAACCCAAATTAGCGGATATTATTTGGCCTTTGTGAAAGTTACAGACTCTACAATCTGTGGTGCGAATCATACAAAATTGATGACATCTGATGTACTGGTGGCCTATCTCATTTCTTGTGACCCGAACATGCCAGGAAAGTACAAATACCCCCCAAATGACCCCTTTTTTTGAAAGTAGACATTCCAAGGTATTTAGTAAGAGGCATGGTGAGCTTTTTGATGTCATTTTTTCCCACAATTCTTTGCAAAATGAATTATTTATTTATTTTTTTTCTACAAAATTGTCATTGTAATAGGTTATTTCTCTCACATGGCATGTGTATACCACAAATGACACCCCAAAATAAATTCTGCTACTCCTGATTATTACGATACCACATATGTGGGACTTTTCCACAGCCTGGCCACATAGAGAGGCCCAACATGCAGGGAGCGCCATCACGTGTTCTAGGAGCATAAATTACACATCTAAATTGTTGACTACCTATTACACTTTTGAAGGCCCTGGAGCACCAGGGCAATGACACGTGACACTGACGTGGCACTGATGACACGTGACACTGACGTGGCACTGATGACACGTGACACTGACGTGGCACTGATGACACGTGACACTGACGTGGCACTGATGACACGTGGCACTGACGTGGCACTGATGACACGTGACACTGACGTGGCACTGATGACACGTGACACTGACGTGGCACTGATGACACGTGACACTGACGTGGCACTGATGACACGGGGCACTGATGACACGTGACACAGGGCACTGATGATACGGGGCACTGATGACACGGGGCACTGATGACACGTGGCACTGATGACACGTGACACTGACGACACGGGGCACTGATGACACGTGACACTGACGGGGCACTGATGACACGTGACACTGACGGGGCACTGATGACACGTGACACTGACGGGGCACTGATGACACGTGACACTGACGGGGCACTGATGACACGTGACACTGACGGGGCACTGATGACACGTGACACTGACGGGGCACTGATGACACGTGACACTGACGGGGCACTGATGACAGATGGTACTAATACGGGGCACTGATGACAGACGGCACTAATATGTGGCACTGACAGACGGCACTAATATGTGGCACTGATGACAGATGGCACTGGCAGATGGCACTGGGGATGGCACTGGCAGATGGCACTGGGGATGTCATTTTTTATTTTTTTTAAAACTTGCGGCGCTGCAGCCGTTCATCTCCCCCTCCTCACACGCTGTCTGTGTGAGGAGGAGGAGCGGCACTGAGAGATGATCTCATATGTTTACATATGAGATCATCTCTCATTGGCCAGGGCGATCGCGCTGTAAACGGCCGCTGTTATTGGCCGTTTACAGCGATCTGTGATTGGCCGTGTCCGAGGGACACGGCCAACACAGAATTTCCCTGCTGCGCGCTCGTGAGCGTGCACAGGGAACGAGGAAAGGGGAGGCCGTCATATGCTACGGCCGGATGCGAAGTGGTTAACATCAATAAATCTGGCTCTTTGCTTTTGTACCTCTGCCGAGTAGTCAGGATAAAATGAGATACAGGCCCTGTTATATTGAAGGTTAAGTTGCTCTCTTGCCTGGCGCAGGACAATCTCCTTATCTTTATGATTACCCCAACTCTTCCTTCAGGCCTCCAAACTGATCTTGCAGTATATGGACTGATGCTGTGCATTTTTGTACTGCCCTCAGTATGTCTGCCAGTGAGGGTTGTGCGGTCTCCTCTTTCTCCTCCAACTCCTCCACATCAGGGAGGCTCTGGCTGGGGGAAGCTGCAGGGCCCTGTGTCTGTCTCATCCTCCTGCTTCGTATGAAACACAGCAGGGGTGGCCAGCATGTCTTCCCCTTTTCCCCTGGGCTGTCAGCTTTTGTGTAAAGAGGCGTATGTCTCTAGGGGGCTCCTTTAGTGGCTCCCTTAGGGGTTTTAGATGGCTTACCCGGGTCCTTGGGTTTCTCCCAGCCTCGTGTGCACTGTGTAGATGGCGTGGCGGTGCCATGTTGGAAATCCGGCGGCCCGTTAGTGGTTTTGCGGGTCTGCATACCCGCGAATTCTCCCGGTCGGGGGTCTGGGAACACCAGGGTGGGTTCCTGCTCCGTGTGATGCCCAGTTTAGGGCAGTATAACTGGCTGGGAAGAGGATCGGTGGAGGATCAGTGCGGGAGCTCCGTGATGCACGTCCTCTCACATGCTGCTCTCGGCCACGCCCCCCCCCGGACCAATCCTATTTAATTTGTTCATAAACGACCTGGAGGATTGGGGTAAACAGTTCAATCTCTGTATTTGCGGACGATACAAAGCTAAGCAGGGCAATAACTTCTCCCAGGATGTGGAAATCTTGCAAAAAGATCTGACCAAATTAATAGGGTGGGCAACTACATGGCAAATGAGTTTCAATGTAGAAAAATGTAACATGTATTTGGGTGGCAAAAATCAATGCAATCTATACACTGGGGGGAGAACCTCTGGGGGATTTTAGGATTGTAAAGGACTTGAGGGTTCTAGTAGATGGGCTCAGCAATGGCATCCAATGCCAAGCTGCTGCTAACAAAGCAAACAGAATATTGGCATGCATTAAAAAGGGATCAACTCCAGAGATGAAATTCTCCCGCTCTACAAGACTCTGGTCTGGCCGCACCTAGAGTATGCTGTCCAGTTCTGGGCACCAGTCCTCAGGAAGGATTTTCTGGAAATGGAGCGAGTACAAAGAAGGGCAACAAAACTAATAAAGGGTCTGGAGGCTATTAGTTATGAGGAAAGGTTGCAAGTACTGAACTTATTCTCTCTGGAGAAGACGCTTGAGAGGGGATATGATTTCAATATACAAATACCATACTGGTGACCCCACAATAGGGATAAAACTTTTTCGCAGAAGGGAGTTCATCAAGACTCGTGGCCACTCATTAAAATTAGAAGAAAAGAGGTTTAACCTTAAGCTACATGGAGGGTTCTTTACTGTAAGAGCGGCAAGAATGTGGAAATTCCTTTCCGCAGGGGGCATTGATAGTTTCTTGAAACTATTGGATAAGTACCCGAACGACAGCAACATAGAGGGATATACAATGTAATACTGACATATAATCACACACAGGTTGGTCTTGATGGACTTGTCTTTTTTTTCAACCTCGCCATCTTGTAACTAGGGGGCGATCAAGGGGTTAACTGTTCCCTAGGTGTGTTCTAAATGTAGGGGATGGGACTGACTAGGGGAGGCGAGAGCTTGGTGTTCATACTTGGTTCATCCTGTCCTCTTCTTGTTAAGCTGTAGATAGCTGGACCATGGCAATAAACAACTGTATGCCAGGACTGTGCTTTGGCAGAACACTAAACGACAATTGTCCTCTGCTTTGTTTTTCTTTGTGTTGATGCCCTAGAATGGTATGACACAAAATTTCCATATTGGCTGATTTTTCTGACAATTTGCACATAATCCTATGGCTAAAACCCAGTTGCCATAAAGAATGGCAAACATACTTTATATCCTTTTTAGGGCTGCAACTAACGATTATTTTAATAATCGATTAGTTGGCCGATTATTGTTTCGAATAATCGGTTAATAACCTTAAAGTGTGGTATTTAAAATGTAAAGTTTAAAAAAAAAAGGCAATTTATTCTTATCTATATGCAGTGGTAAATATAACTAACCAACTCTATGGTTAGGGAGCTAAATATTTAATCCACTCTGAGAATAAGACAGATACTTATTTTTTTTTTTTTTTTTTTTTTTGGGCAATTAGTTGCTGGGCAGATTAAAAAACACAAATTGCTGCAAAAAACGCATTACATGCTTTTCTGCAGCTTCTCCATTGAAGTATATTGAACCAAAAAAGCACAGTTTTGTGTTTTAAAAAAAAAAAAAGTCCCTGACCCTTTCCAAACAGCAGCGGCTGAAAAAAAGCGTATATGTGAACGTGTCCAATAGTAAACCATGTAAATGAACTGTAGTGTGTTTCTGCAAATGCACCAAAAAACACATAGGTGTGAACCAGGCCTGAGACGTTTAGTAACATAATGGGGGTTAAACACAAAAATTAGCCCTTTATAGTACAAAAAAAAGCAGATAATCACTACTGTAGGGTTCATTTTTTTTTACTGTAGAACTGTGAAAGTAATATTTACAGTAGCAATTATTTGCTCTTTTTGTACTATAAAGGGCTCATTTTAGTTTTTTTCTTAACCCCATTATGTCATTGGCTGATTAATCGATTACGAAAACAGTAATCGATTAATTTCATAATCGATTAGTTGTCGATTAATCGATTAGTTGTTTCAGCCCTAATCCTTTTTGAAAGCTTATCTTGTTGAGGCACTTAAAAATTCAAAGGAGGGGGGGGGGGGACTTTTAAAAATGCCTATCCAGTCATCTGCAACACAAACTGTAGTGGCTGACTTGTAATACACACTCGCCTGTCCTAGGATCCAGCGATGTACTCACCCAAGCTGTCCCTTCCTTCGGTCTTCTCGCATCGGCATCTCAACTCTAGGCAGCCTGCAGCTTCACGGCCAGGGGCCCATTGTGCATGCATTAGCCGCACTGCACATTGTGGATTGAAACCCTGTCTACTGAGTCTACTTCAAAGCCCTCTTCCCAGTGAAGGGATGACCTCACTCCAAAGAGTGGTAGGTACCTTTTTTGTTAAATTTTACTTCTCTGGGTCAGATGTTTCAGACCCGTGGGTTCAATCAGTGGTTTCAAAGGATTATAAATTGGTCTTCCAAAATCTGCTCAAGGATAGTCGGATTTGTAGAACCCCATAAGGCCTCATGCACACTGGACGTTTTTACAGCTGCGGTTTTTGGCTTCAGGCCATTTATTTTTTTCTGCAGCCTGCATCTTTTCCTGTCCATGCATGCACACATAGGCTTCTATCAGTGTTTTTTGGCAGGGGCTGTTTTCTGACTGAAACCCAAGTACTGACATTTTCTGGGTAAATTTGATCCAGGGAAAATCCGATTTGCCTGGGGGGGGGGGGGGGGGGGGGGGGGTCAGAAGGGAATCTTTTTTTATTTATTTGTTCCCCTGCTGTAGCAAATTAAATCATGCTTTGCTGGGGTTTTTCGCCTTGCTCTGGATCAACTGTGGGTATAAGATTTTGTATGATTTTTATTTTTTATATTTTTATATGCCTACACAAATAAGGTAGTGTCCATAGGACCTTTTACTAACCTTTAACATCCCCCCCCCCAAAGAGGGGGAAAAAACTCCCAATCTCATCTCGGGTCCCTCTCCACCCACTCTATCCCTCCATCAGTACTAAGTACCTCTCCGTTTTCCTAAACTTTTCAACCTGACTAGGTCTTTGCAAGTACCTTCAAATTCCAGACTTCCATATGTAGTCTGGATGGTCTGATAACACTTAAGGGGAATACTTGGCTTACAGTAGACACGCAAGATGCTTATCTGCATATTCCCATCCATACACTTCTGTGTTTTGCAATAGATAAACACTTCAGATTGTCGCTATCCTTGGTTTCCATGATATTAGCAAAGGTGCTTGCATCCCTTTCTCTCTAAAACACAGGGCATTCAGGTCACAGGGTATCTACATGAGCTTCTGAAGGACTCCTCTGCCTTCCAGCTATCTGCAAATTTTAACAAGACTCTTGGGACTTGCATAGTTGGTCAAGTTGAAAAAAGACCAAAAGTCCAACTAGTTCAATCAATAAAAACCTATAGAATACGGGAATAAAAGGGAACCGCCATATACAGATCCCTATACTTGCATAAAGAAGAAGGCAAACTAAAGCGTGATCCAATCTGCTCCAGTGGCGAAAGTTACGTTTTCCTAATCCCCCCCCCCCCCCCAAAATGCAGTAGGATATTCCCTGATTCAACAATCCTGGGTGGTGTTGCCTAATATAAATATTTTGTGCATTTGGGAATGCATACAGCTTTTTTTATCCAGAACAAGTTCTCTAGTCTTAGACTTTCACAGCCTACTGTTAAAGTCTGTATGTGGAGGTAAATCTCTCTTCCTCCAGTGTCCCCTCATCCTTTTGTTAATGACCTTGTGAATAACTTTACACCAAGTTTATTATATGGCACACTTACAGTAGAGTAAACCCCCCTCCATCGCTGGGGTTATGTTCCGGACCCACCCGCGAAAAGGGAAAAAACGCGAAATAGAAAGACCTTATTTAAATACACCCTAGGCATGTTTTTGTTAATTTTTTTAATAGCATTTAAAGGTCTTTAAACACACTTTTACGCAATAGAAACGCATAAAAGTTAGAGAGATCAAGAGGATTTTTAAAACCTAAAAATATTGTCTTAACAGTACAGTATACTGTACAGTAAAAAATAGAGTACATAACTGCAAAATGGCGAAATATTATTGCAATATCAGATTAACAGGTCCTAATTAAAATACCGGGACTGCAAAAACTGAACCGCGATAGAGCGGGGGTTTACTGTATATATTTATACTCTGTTTGTATCCCCCTTAATTGCTCTTCCAAAGAATATATTCAGTTCAGCTAATCTTTCCTTGTAGCTCAGGTCCTTTGTGCCGCTTTCAGTTTGGTTGCCTCTTTGACCTTTTTTTACTTCAGTGTCTTTTTTTTTTTTTGTTTGAAATGGTGCCCAAAAACTGCATATTCCCGATGAACTGCTTTGCACAGAGGAAAATTTTCACGCTCTCTTCCCCCTCCCCCAAATGCTTAACTTTTCATTAAGCAACATTAACCACATGCCGACCGGGCCATAGCCATGGATGTCCTCACAGAATCACACCCCCTGGGCCGCGCACCCGTGAACATCCATGACCATCACGTATCATGGTAAGTGGCCGCTAATGGCGAGATCGTTTACCACGTGATCGCTCCGTCAAATGACGGAGCGATCACTTGTAAACAAACCGGCATGTCATGACGCAGGTTCTTTCCTCCCCTCTCTGTACTGATCGGTACAGTGTGAGGAGAGTGGGAGAGAGCGGATGGCAGCAGCGCTTTGGGCTTGATCTGTAGTGTCCACCGCGCTGCTCGGTGACAATTGCAGTCACATCCAGCCATCCCTCCATGCTCTGCCATACCCTGCAACACTCAGTGATGCCCAGCCATACCCAGGCTGTGGAAGTCTCACACATGTGGTATCGCCGTACTTTATGGTATGTACATGCTATGTGTTAGAAATGTATAAATGGACAACTTTGTGTTTAAAAAAAAAAAAAGTTTTTTTAACCACTTGCTTACTGGGCACTTAAACACCCTTCCTGCCCAGACCAATTTTCAGCTTTCGGTGCTCTCACACTTTGAATGACAATTACTCAGTTATGCAACACTGAACCCAAATGAATTTTTTGTCCTTTTTTCCCCACAAATAGAGCTTTCTTTTGGTATTTGATCACCTCCTGGTTTTTTTATTTTTTGCGCTATAAATGAAAAAAGACCGAAAATTTAGAAAAAAAAAAAAAAAAAAAGCATTTTTCTTTGTTTCTGTGATGAAATTTAGCAAATTATTTATTTTTCTTCATAAATTTTGGCCACAATTTATACTGCTACATATCTTTGGTAAAAATAACCCAAATTAGTGGATATTATTTGGTCTTTGTGAAAGTTAGACTCTACAATCTGTGGTGCGAATTATACAAAATTGATCACATCTGATGTACTGGTGACCTATCTCATTTCTTGTGACCCGAACAAGCCAGAAAAGTACAAATACCCCCCAAATGACCCCTTTTTTGAAAGTACACATTCCAAGGTATTTAGTAAGAGGCATGGTGAGCTTTTTGATATTTTTTTTCCCACAATTCTTTGCAAAATGAATTATTTTTTTATTTTTTTCCACAAAATTGTCATTGTAATAGGTTATTTCTCTCACATGGCATCCGTATACCACAAATGACACCCCAAAATAAATTCTGCTACTCCTGATTATTACGATACCACATATGTGGGACTTTTCCACAGCCTGGCCACTTAAAGAGGCCCAACATGCAGGGAGCGCCATCACGTGTTCTATGAGCATAAATTACACATCTAAATTGTTGACTACCTAGTACACTTTTGAAGGCCCTGGAGCACCAGGACAATGACATGTGGCACTGATGACACGTGACACTGATGTGGCACTGATGACAGATGGCACTAATACGGGGCACTGATGACACGTGACACTGACAGATGGCACTAATACGGGGGCACTGACACGTGACACTGACAGATGGCACTAATATGTGGCACTGCTGACAGATGGAACTTATACGTGGCACTGATATCATGTGGCACTAATACGTGGCACTGATGAGAGATGGTACTAATACGTGGCACTGACAGATGGCACCGATACGTGACACTGATGACAGATGGTAATGATACGTGGCATTGATGACACGTGCCACTGATAACAGATGGCACGTGACACTGACAGGTGGCACTTTTGACAGGTGGCACTTTTGACAGGTGGCACTTTTGACAGGTGGCACTGACGTGGCACTGGCAGCACGGATGGCACTTTTGACAGGTGGCACTGACGTGGCACTGGCAGCACGGATGGCACTCTGGGGACATGTGGTACTGGGGACAGGTGGCACGGATGGCACTCTGGGGACATGTGGTACTGGGGACAGGTGGCACGGATGGCACTCTGGGGACAGGTGTTACTGAGTACTGATGACAGGTGGCAGCGGGACAGATCACTTTATCCAGGGACGTCCTCCCAGCAGAGAGCGTCCGCGCTGCAGCTGTCTTTCGGCTAATGGTTAACCACTTCCTGCCGCCAGCTGTCATATGACATTCTTGACTTTGTGCGGGGATATCTGAATGATGCCTGCAGCTACAAGCATCATTCAGATATCTGCTTTTTCAGCCGGTATACCATAAGAATGATCATATTGGCTGTTCCACCGCTTAATCTTACGGGAGGCAAGAGGGGACACCCCCGCTCCCGCCACCCTCCAGTGCTTCTACTGACTCACTGATGCGTTCAAAACCAGGATCGTTTTTTTATTTCAGGCTTCCCAGCCTAGAGGAGATGTGGGGTCTTATTGACCCCATATCTCACTGTAAAGAGGTCATGTCATATTCCTATTACAAGGGATGTTTACATTCCTTGTAATAAGTGTCAAAATAAAATGAACCCGTGTGCTCGCATATAGAAGTGAACGCATACGTAAGTCCCGCCCACATATGAAAACAGTGTTCAAACCACACGTGAGGTATCGCTGCAAACACTGGAGCGAGAGCAATAATTTTGGCCCTAGACCTCCTCGGTAACTCAAAACATGTAACCAGTAAGAAACATAAAGCGTCGCCTATGGGGATTTTTAAGTAGGGAAGTTTGGCGCCATTCCATTTTTTTAACATAAACAGACTGTTCTTTTGAGAAAAATGGATGCGATACATTTTATGAAGTACAATATGTAAATAATTAAAATTACATGTAGGGTGTCATACAAAGGTTGAGCATCATATATGTAGAGTAGTAGATTATCAACATAATATACAGGTCCAAGCTTCCTCCAAAGAGGTAATAACACGAACACCTGAGGGCTACATCCTGAGTAGGAACCATACTAGTGGGTGTCCGTGACCGTTATAATGTCCAGGATTGCCAAACCCTCTCATATTTCCCAGGGCAGTTCCTACTTATGTAGGTTAGTTTGTACATGGGAAGAGCTGAAGTAATAGCTTGTTCCCAAGAACCCACGGAGGAGGGGGGGGGGGGAGAATCAGGAATTCCACTTCAGGATAATTTCTCTTCTAGTGTAGTACAATAGAAGACGTATAAGTGTTTTGGTGTATCTGGGTCGCAGTCCAGGGGTGACCGGCAAAGCCAGCTGCAGACAAAAGTTTATAAGTTTTGAGCGTGTGCAATTTTGAAGGGTGACATGTTGTATCTATTTACTCAGCGTAACTTTATCTTTCACATTATGCAAAAACATTGGGCTAACTTTACCATTTTTTTTATTTTTTTAAAGCACAAAAATGTTTTTCCCCTAAAAAAAAAAAAAAAAAAAAAAAAAATGCTTTCAGGAAATTGCTGCGCAAATACCGTGCAAGGTAAAAAGTTGCAACGACCGATATTGTATTCTCTAGGGTTTTTTCTAAAAAAACATATATAATGTTTTGGGGTTCTATGTAATTTTCTAGCAAATGATTTTTACCTGTAGGAGAGGAATGTCAGAATTGGCCTGGGTACTCCAGAACGCCTGAAGGTGCTCCCTGCATGTTGGGCCTCTGTATGTGGCCACACTGTAAAAGTCTCACACATGGTATCGCCATACTCTGGAGTAATGGCAGAATAGGCTTTGGGATGTAATTTGTGGTATGCATATGCTGTGTGTGAGAAATAGCCTGCTAATATGACAATTTTTTTTGTGGGGAAAAAAAGAAGAAAAAATCTTGCTTCTACCAAGAATTGTGGGAAAAATTACAGCTTCAAAAAACTTGCCATGCCTCTTTCTAAATACCTTGGAATGTCTTCTTTCCAAAAAGGGGTATTTGTACTTTTCTGGCATGTTAGGGTCTCAAGAAATAGGCCGTCAGTACTTTAGGTGTGATCAATTTTCAGATATTGGCACCATAGCTTGTGGACTTTCACAAAGACCAAATAATATACACCAATTTGTACTTATTTTTACCAAAGATATGTAGCAGTATAAATTTTGGCCAAAATTTTAGAAGATTAATTGCTAATTTTCTAAATTTTATAACAAATTCCTTTTTACAGAATGTTCAGGCCTTCTTTTTTTTCTTATAGCGCAAAAAATAAAAAAAACAGAGGTTATTACCACCAAAAGAAAGCTCTATTTGTGTGGAAAAAGACAAATTTCATATGGGTACAGTGTTGTATGACTGAGTGAGTAATTGTCATTCAAAATGTGAGAGCACTGAAAGCTGACAATTGGTCTGGTTAGGAAGGGTGTTTAAGTGCCCAGGTGTTAAACCTCATGTGGCACATAGTTGCCTATGCATTTTGGTCTGTAATTTTAGTTATTCTACTACATAGCATTGCTGTCATCTGCAAATACCATTTCTGTATTGTGAAAAAATATAAAAATTAACCAAAGCGCCAAAGGATGAAAATAAGTGAAAAAAAAACTGATGTATGTGTTAATATGGATAATGAATTGCTTTACCACATAATTAAAGCAGCTGCAGTGTGAAATTGGTGTGAACAATTAATAAATGGTAAAGTATACCGCGCTAAATGCTAAAAAAAATTACATACAGGTAATAAATGATACACTGGTAACAAATAAAATTAATCACAGTCCCCAGTGAAAAAAAAGGTGCTTGTGCTAGTGAAACGATATACAATGCTGTGACTTCAGCAATAGATGGATGATTCTGTGCTTCTTAAGTGCTTTAAATAGAATGCTCCCCTAGTAGATTTGCACTCACCCCTGGGAGTGGACCAACTATCGCTAGTTAGGTCAAATGAGCGTGTGATGCGACCCCTATGGATATCCTCTGGACCGATGATTGGCAGCGCTGAATGTTCCTCATATAAATAAATATAATAGAGAAAGCCTCATTGCGCAGTACCGTTGATAAAGAGCTTTTTATTCCAAAAAAATATAAAGATTTTCAACTCGCATGTATGAGTGCCTAATGTCCTGGCACCCGGAGTGAACAGCAGGTATAAGTAAATCTGTGACATCTGCCTGGTTTGTTTATGCAGCTGCTGGCTCAGAACAGGCTTGATTTCCAGATTGAATGTGTGGGCTGAAGTGTCACAATAAAGTGACTCAACCTCTATGCATTTCGGCCTATCAGATTGGCTGTCCTCAGGAAGTTAACTGTTAACTGACTGTGAAGCCACAGCCGGGTGCCCACAGTAAGAATGCCGGCTTCGTTCCCCCCGCATCGCTGGACCCTGGGACAGGTAAGTGTCCGATTTATTAAAAGTCAGCAGCTGCAGTATTTGTAGCTGCTGACTTGATTTTTTTTTTTTTTTTTTTTTTTTTTTTCAGGGGCACCCCACTTTAAGAGCTTACACGATAAAGGATAAAGCCCCTTATGCACCAATATGTGCTCAATCCACTAGGGCTGTGAGTCTTTGTAGCAACACTTGAAACAAAAAACTTTTATTTTTAATTATTGAAGAAACATAAGAATAACATACAACATTCCATTGAACATTTAAATGCAAAAAACATTGTCTGGATAATGTGTTAGAATATATGTATGTGTGTGGAGATGGCAGGGGTGCAACGGATCGTCACCACCGATCTGTGAGCCGAACGGGTCAACCTGTTCGGATCGGTGCTTTGGAAAGGCCGTGGCTTCGGCCTAGCTCCAGAATGGTGGCCATCTTGGTACACCCAGCGGTGGCCGCTGTCTCGCCAGGAAGTGACAACATTTAGACCCCTTTCCCACCGAGGGCGTTTTGCAGGCGCTATAGCGTTAGAAATCGCGCCTGCAGTCTGCCCTCAAACTGCTGCTCCATTGTCTGCAGTGTGAAAGCCCGAGGGCTTTCACACTGGAGCGGTGCGCTAGCAGGACGTCAGGAAAAGTCCTGCCAGCAGCTTCTTTGAAGCGGTGTGTTTACCGCTGCTCCCCATTGAAATCAATGGGGCAGCACTGTAATACCGCCGTCAAAACGCAGCTATTGGCGGTTTTAACCCTTTCTCGGCCGCTAGCGGGGGTAAAAGCGCCCCTATAGCGGCCGAAATGCGCCCCAAATCCGATCATAAAATGCAGCAAAAAAATCGCGCCTTTTTTACCGCCGAAGCTATTAGGTGGCTTGGTGTGAAAGCCATGTTAGTTTAATGTGAAAATCAGAGGTGTTCTGTCACATTAGCAACCATGTAAGGTCAGCAGGTTTGCTGCTGTTTTTAAAATTCAACATCTAAACAGTCCGTCGGACTTACAAATACTGTATTTAAGCGTATAAGCTCAGTTTTGTGTTGAAAATAACTGAATTCTAAAACTCTGGTGGGTGTAACAAGATTTTTTATTTTTTTTTGCTGATCCATTGCACCCCTAAGATTTGTTATGTTTGCTCTGAGAGTCATATTGTTTTGGTATTGTATTAGATGCCAGCTTACAACTGTCTGCAAATAACAGAAAAAAAACATTGTGTATGTTAAGTTTTTGTACTAGAACTTTCTCTTTAAACTTTATTTTTATTTTTTTTCTCTGTCCCCCTTCTCTTTATTTTCTCTTCCTCTGTTAAGTGTATTCTATTGTGGAGTTGTGTTTACTGTATTTTTACATTTACTGCTTCGTAGGCTAAAGAGCATTTGAATTGAAAGCTGGATACAGTAAACCCCGCTATATCGCGGTTCAGTTTTTGCGGTCCCGGTATATCGCAGTTTTAATTAAAATACTGCGATATGATATTGTGGTAATATTTCGCCATTTTCGCAGTTATGTACTCTATTTTTTACTGTACTGTTAAGACAATATTTTTGTTTTAAAAATCCTCTTGATCTCTCTCTCTCTCTCTTTAATGTGTTTCTATTGCATAAAAGTGTGTTTAAAGACCTTTAAATGCTATTAAATTAACAAAACATACCTAGGGTGTATTTAAATAGGGTCTTTCTATTTTGCGGTTTTTCGCGGGTGGTTCCGGAACATAACCCCAGCGATTTACTGTATTTATTTTTTTCTATGTGAAATGCTAAGGAGTTCTATTTTCTGTTATTGATTCTGCAGAACCATTCCTTTTTTTTTTTTTTTTTTTGGAGTGATAGTTGAACGCCAGTGGCAAGGTATACACTGTCTCGCTGCGTTGATCATGGATAAGGATTTGAAGTATTGCGTTTTGGGAGTGTTGGTATGATGGAGATATTGCGCTGCATTAAAGTTTACGTTTTCAGAGGTAATTGAGGAGATAATGTCGTGAACCATCCTCCAGAATTTCTGGATCATGGGGCATGACAGACATATGTTACCTAGACCCCTCTTCCTTTTCACATCTATCGGATGCCTGGGGTGAGAATTTGTTTAATAGAACGGCTGTTCTGTACAGTCTTGTAAGTATTTTATATCCACATTCTTGGGTAGCTATGTTTCTCCAGTCGCCTTTCAGGACAACCCTGGAGAGCGCAGCTCTGCCCACTTTTGAGGAAACACTTGTAATTGCCTTTAAAGCCCCTCCTCTTCCACCATGGCCTCAGTTATTGTGTTTCCTCCGCCATGGTGGAAGCACTTGTGGGAACCAGGGTGGAGGGGAGGAAAGCCTACCTTATGCTGAGTCAGCAGAAGACCATCCCAGCCCCCCCCCCCTAGTACGAGCGGGGCGGGGTTCCGGAGTCCCCGACCTTCTCCAGCTCACGGGAGCAGTGGCCGGCAGGGGGTCGAGGCGTCCACCCCCGGAGGCCGCTGATTTGAATTTCATGCGTGGTGAGGCTTCCGGGAGGTGTCACCTGGCGGGCGGCTGATGCGGCGGCCAGTGACGCGGCTTCCTGTGCTTGCGGGGCGTCAGTGGTTTCAGTCGCCTGGAACGCAAGAGTCAGGGGGCGTGTCTACAGACCGGTGCTTCCAGCGTGCGTTGTGACGCCAAACCCGGGAAATTTAAAAAGCGGCTGTTCCTTTCATTCAAGCTGCGCTCTGCAAAACAATGGAAGAGAGATCTGCAGCAACGGTGGAGGCAGACACCCTAAGCACCGGTCAGGCCCAGGTAAGAGGGGTACAACGGTGCTCTTTATTCACCTTATGGGCTGTTTTTTCCTGTTTCTTGTTGGTTTCATTTCTCCCCAAGGGGGGGGTCCTGTGACTACAGGGTCAGAGGTCACTTCCCTCAGCCCTGTAGTATTGGTGTTTTTTTCCTGTCTGGTGTTGTGTTAGGGCACCAGGATTAGTAGTAAGACTAGCTTTGTTTTCTGTCCCTAGGAAACGGTTTCAGGGAAAGTAAAGCGAGCAAACCCGCCAGGCCAAAAAAGGTGCAAGAATCCTTAACGTGAATCGTGGCAGAAGGCTTTATGTAGGTCTTGCATTAAGGAGCTGATGGAGGAAGAGTCCTCTCAGCAATATGAATTGTTTTCATCAGTACGGGAGATGGCAAGCTCGCTAAGCTCCGTCAAGACTCTACTGGTTCACAGTCCAGCAGGTCAGGGAGGTAGCCAGCAACCACCACAAAGTCCTCGAGCATCTACCTCCCAGACAGAGGGAGGTGTTGGAGTCAGAGGACGAAGGGGCAAGTACTCTCCCTTCCCTCAGATTCAGAGGAGGAGGTAAACGGGAAGGGCCTGGGGAAGATAATCTTCACACCAGGGAGGGGGAGGGAGTAAGTGACCCTAAGGCTCAACAACAGAAGATGGCAGTAGATAGCGATATGGATGGCTTACAAGCTCTACCTACCAAGCAAGACATGGCAGAGATGATGTCTCATTTAGAATGTATGATTAAAGGAGAATTGAACGCCACCAGAATGGAGATGCAAAATGTACTACAAAGGGTGGAAGAATCAAACACAACTGGAGGAACATAAACACAATCTTGGATCTACAGGCAAGGGCTGAATCAGATTGGCTGGAAATGAGAAATATACGTTACAGACTGGAAGACCAGGAGAACCGCAGTAGACGGAACAACCTGAGGATTCGTGGTCGGTGAACAGCGATCTGGAAAAATCAGTCCGTGAGGTGTTTAATAAGATCTTAAAGATATATCATCTCCTATATATTTTTGATAGAGTTCATCGGATTCAAAAAATCACGGCAGCAACTGACGTAGCAAGAGACGTAATAGCGAGATTCTCTTATTATGAAATAAAACAACAAGTCTCAAAAGGCATGAGTGCTGCACCAATTAAACTCAACGAGAGTGAAATATAAATTTTTACAGACTTATCACAAGAGACTTTATTCTGAAGGACAGCGCTGAAACCCCTGATAAATCAGTTACAGGCAAAAAACATTACGTGTAGATGGGGTTTCCCAGCATGTTTGACTGCCAAAAATCAAGGAATATCAGCTACGCTACGATTCCCAGAAGACTTGAAAGACTTCTGTAGCAAATTAGATTTGCCATGCATCAACTTGGAGAACTGGGAAAAGAAACCACCCGAATGGAGGAAGCTAACAGATCAGCAATGGAAAAAAGTTTAGTGCTTACTGAATTGAATATAGGGGTCTAAATATATAACTGATCCGCATGGGATGGATTAAGGGCACAGAGTCTTGGTAAGGGAGGAATTACGCCCGGGGGTGCATGGGGGTCCGGCTATGCCTGTCCGCTCCCCCATTCCCATCCCTAGATTAGGAATGAGGTCTGGGGGCCCGGACGGACATGTTATAACCCCCACGGAATGCCCTGCCCGGCTGACCGCTCACAATATGGGCGGGAGTGGGGCAGGTCAAAATATTTGGAGGGGAGGTTGGGGGGGGGGGGGGTCCCCAAGAGGAATCCTATTGGGGAGGGATTAGGAGTTGTTGTATGGATTTGTTATGTATTGTTAAATTGTTTGTCAGTTAAGTGGCTATGGCTCATCTCAGACAAAATAGAAGTACCCAATTCTCCACCTCCATAGTAAAATTGTATGGGATTTGGGATGGCACCGTTGAAGATAGTGACATAAAATGTTAGGTGCTTAAATAACCCCAGTAAGCGGCATCAAATACTACAGGAATTAAAAAGTTTATCCGCTAATGTAATATTTCTACAAGAGACCCATTTTAAATGGTCATCCAGGGTTGGATTGAACTCTAAGAATTTCCCTATCTGGTTCCATGGATACTCTCCTGATAAGAGATCTAAAGGAATAGCAATAGGTTTTGATAAAAATACACTAATCTAAAAGGGGTGGAATGCGACTCAGAAGGGAGGTATCTGTTCATTAAGAGGTCTATGTTTAACGTTGACTATACATTTTGTGAACTTATATTGTCCCAATATCTACCCGTGTACCTTCTTGAAGAAGGTTTTGAATAAGTTGGAAAACTTCAAGGAAGGGAAAGTCATTATGGCAGGGGACTTTAATTTTGTGCTTGATCCAGCCCTGGAAACCCAGCCCTTCGCCTTGCGTTCAGAAGGTAAACACCTTAAGGTAGTAAAACAAAAACTACAGCAACAGCTTGTAGAGGCTTGGAGAATCATGCATCACAGGGGGAGGGATTTTACATACTTCTCCCAGATACAGTCTTCATATTCGAGAATTTACTGTTTTCCTGGACCATAAGCTGCTAGAGGGATTATTAACCACTTCCCGACCGCCCCATGTACATATACGTCGGCAGAATAGCACGTACAGGCAAAACCACGTACCTGTACGTGCCATTCTTCCGGCGGGTGGGGGGTCCGATCGGACCCCCCCGGCCGGCGGGGACGGTCGGGATCGCTTCAGGAGCGATCCGGGATGAGGGGACGGCCAGTGGTTTCTGGCCACCCCCTCGCGATCGCTCCTGGCGAATTAGATGCTTCCCCTGGCTGTGTCATTCAAAACACAGGCAGAGGAAGTGATGTCACACTCGGCGCGTCGGTCAGAAAGACCGGAACGCCGAGGAGTGAACACACACAGGTTAGTGCACCAGCAGTACACTGACACCAGTACACATAGGCACACAAATAACCCCCCTGTCACCCCCAGATCACCCCCCAGATCACCCACTGCCCCCCCAGTCTGTGTCACTAATTGCAGTGATCATTTATTTACTGATCACTGCATTTAGTGTCAGTGTGACTGAAATAACTGTCAGGGCAGTTAGTTTTAGGTCCAAGGTAGCCCCCTACCCCCCCCTCCCCTAATAAAGGTTTAACCCCTTGATTGCCCCCCAGGTAACCCTTTCACCCCCTTTTGCCAGTGTCACTAAGCAATCTTTTTTTTCTGATCGCTGCATTAGTGTCACTGGTGCCGCTAGGTAGCCAGTTTTTTTTTAGGTTAACCGCCATGTTTATATAGGTTCATAAATAGTTTATAGGTCAGGTACCCCCATATTACAACCTAAAAGGTTTTAACCCCCTGATTGCCCCTAGAGTTAACCCTTTCACCAGTGATCACCGTATAAGTGTCACTGGTGACGCTGGTTAGCCAGTTAGTTATTTCGTTATTTAGGTTCCCCGTCAGGTTTTTATATAGCGTCAGGTACCCCCATATATTACCTAATAAAGGTTTTAACCCCCTGATTGCCCCTAGTTAACCCTTTCACCAGTGATCACCGTATAACTGTTACGGGTGACGCTGGTTAGATAGTTTGTTTTTTATACAGTCAGGGCACCCGCCATTTATTACCCAATAACGGTTTAACCCCCTGATCGCCCGGCGGGTGATATCAATTAGGTTTTAGGGTCAAATAAGGTCTGCGTCGCCCCAGGTTAGTGCCAGTACCGCAAACACCCACGCGCAAAGCATACACCTCCCTTAGTGGTATAGTATCTGAACAGATCAATATCTGATCAGATCTGTACTAGCGTCCCAGCAGTTTAGGGTTCCAAAAAAAAACGCATTGTGAGCAGCATCAGCCCAGATACCTGCTAGCACCTGCGTTTTTCCCCCTCCGCCCAGCCCACCCAAGTGCAGTATCGATCGATCACTGTCGCTTACAAAACACTAAGCACACAACTGCAGCGTTCGCAGAGTCAGGCCTGATCCCTGCGATCGATAACATTTTTTTTGTGGTAGCGTTTTGATTCAGTTTTTTACCTGTAAATCTCAAAAAAATTGTTGTTTTATTCTCTCTCTCTCTCTCTCTCTCTCTCTCTCTCTCTCTCTCTCTCTCTCTCTCTCTCTCTCTCTCTCTCTCTCTCTCTCTCTCTCTCTCTCTCTCTCTCTCTCTCTCTCTCTCTCTCTCTCCCTCTCTCTCTCTCTCTCTCTCTCTCTCTCTCTCTCCCTCTCTCTCTCTCTCTCTCTCTCTCTCTCTCTCTCTCTCTCTCTCTCTCTCTCTCTCTCTCTCCTCTCTCTCTCTCTCTCCCCCTCCCTCCCTCCCTCCCTCCCTCCCTCTCTCTCCCTCTCCCCTACTCTTTTTTTTTTACTCCATTCTATTCTGCAATGTTTTATCATGCTTGCTTTTCAGGTATGTAATTTTGTTTACTGTGTTTTAGTGTTAACCATTTTTTTTGTTCAGTTGCAGCGCGGATTTATTTATCTTGACAGCAACAGCGTTTGCTCCCACGATACATAAAGCCGCGACTCCAACGCTGTAGGAGGTGATTTCACCACCACAGTTAAAAAAAAAGAGCATATATGCCGACGCATGGGGGCAGCAGGGGCGGAGGAGCGATTGGCTCCTAATGCCGCGTACATACGGTCGAAATTCCGACGGAGCCTTGCCCCGTGGAAAAGTGCGACCATGTGTACATGGCATAACTTTTGTGGGAGGATGCCCCCATGCTTCGGCATATATAAATGGTGCATGTATGCCCATCATTAGAAGTGGATGAAGGGAGGTATTCTAATGGTGGGCATACCCACAAATCTTTCTCTTTTTTTCGTTCAGCCAAGAGGCTGCATGAAAAAAAAAAGATTACAATATATGTCCAGTATGTTGCTGGACTTTGAATGGTTATACCAGAATGATGCCTGCAGGTTTAGGTATCATCTTGGTATCATTCTTTTCAGCCAGTGATCTGCTTTCATGTAAAAGCAATTCTAGCGGGTAATTGGCCTCTAGACTGCTTTTACAAGCAGTGGGAGGGAATGTCCCCCCTCCCGGATATAAACCGCGCCATTGGGAAAGCGTTTTATCACACCGATCTTGGTGTGGTCAGATGCTTTGAGGGCAGAGGAAAGATCTAGGGTCTAATAGACCCCAATTTTTTTCAAAAAAGAGTACCTGTCACTGCCTATTGCTATCATAGGGGATATTTACATTCCCTGAGATAACAATTAAAAATAACAAAGAAAAAAAATGGAAGGAACAGTTTAAAAATAAAATAAAAAAGCTAAATAAATAAAAAAAATAAAAAAGCACCCCTGCCCCCCCTTCTCATGCGCAAAGGCGAACACAAGCGTTGGTCTGGCGTCATATGTAAACAGCAATTGCACCATGCATGTGAGGTATCACCGCAAAGGTCAGATCGAGGGCAGTCATTTTAGCAGTAGACCTCCTCCGTGAATCTAATGTGGTAACCTGAAAAGGCTTTTAAAAATGTATGTAGTTTGTCGCCACTGCGTGTTTGTGCGCAATTTCAAAGCATGTTGTGTTTGGTATCCATGTACTCGGCCTAAGATCAGATTTTTTATTTCATCAAAAATCTGAGCAATATAGTGTTTTTTAGTGCATTAAAATAAAAAAAAGTGTATTTTTTCCACAAAAAATGCGTTTGAAAAATCGCTGCGCAAATACTGTGTGGAAAAAAAATGCAACACCCACCATTTTAATCTGTAGGGCCTTTGCTTTAACAATATATATATATAGTGTTTGGGGGTTCAACGTAATTTTGCAAAAAAAAAAATGTTTTCATGTAAACAAAGTGTCAGAAAGGGCTTTGTCTTCAAGTGGTTAGAGAGTGGGTGACGTGTGACATAAGCTTCTAAATGTTGTGCATAAAATGCCAGGACAGTTCAAACCCCCCCCCAAATGACCCCCCATTTTGGAAAGTAGACACCCTAAGCTATTTGCTGAGAGCAATATTGAGCCCATTAAATATTTTTATTTATATATATGTCCCAAGAGATTGAATAATGAAAAAAAAAATATATATATATATATTATAATAAATTTTTTTACAAAAAGTTGTCACTAAATGATATATTGCTCAAACATCTCATGGGCATATGTGGAAATACACCCCAAAATACATTCTGTTGCTTCTCCTGAGTACAGGGATACCACATGTGTGAGACTTTTTGGGAGCCTAGCTGCGTACGGGACCCCAAAAACCAATCACCACCTTCAGGCTTTCTAAGGGTGTAATTTTTTTATTTCACTTCTCACTGCCAATCAGTTTCGGAGGCCATGGAATGCCCAGATGGCATAAAACCCCCCAAAATGACCCCATATTGGAAAGTAGACACCCCAAGCTATTTGCTGAGAGGTATGGTTTCACAAAGTTTTGAAAATTGAAAAAAGACATTTTTTTTTTTCTTTTACTTTCTTCATTTTCAAAAACAAATGAGAGCTGTAAAATACTCACCATGCCTCTCAACAAATAGCTTGGGGTGTCTACTTTCCAAAATGGGGTCATTTGGGGGGGGGGGGGGGTTTGTGCTATTTTGGCATTTTATTGCCTTCGAAACTGTGATAGGTAGTGAGGAGTGAAATCAAAAATTTGCACCCTTAGAAATCCTGAAGGCGGTGCTTGGTTTTCGGGGCCCCGTACGCGGCTAGGCTCCCAAAAAGTCCCACACATGTGGTATCCCCATACTCAGGAGAAGCAGCAAAATGTATTTTGGGGTGAAATTCCACATATAACTATGGCATGTGTGAGCAATATATCATTTAGTGAGTTTTTTTTTTTTTATTTTTTATTTTTTTCTCGTCTTTATTTAATCACTTGGGACTAAAAAAAAAAATATTCAATGGGCTCAACATGCCTCTCAGCAAATAGCTTGGGGTGTCTACTTTCCAAAATGGGGTCATTTGGGGGGTTTTTGTACTTCTCTGCCATTTTAGCACCTCAAGAAATGAGATAGGCAGTCATAAATTAAAAGCGGTGTAAATTCCAGAAAATGTACCCTAGTTTGTAGACGCTAAAACTTTTGCGCAAACCAATAAATATACGCTTATTGGCATTTTTTTTTTACTTAAGACATGTGGCTGAATACATTTTTGGCCCAAATGTTTGACTAAAATTGAGTTAGATTTTTCTTATAACAAAAAGTAGAAAATATATTTTTTTTTCAAAATTTTCGGTCTTTTTCCGTTTATCGCAAGTAATAAAAATCAGAGGCAATCAAATACCATCAAAAGAAAGCTCTATTTGTTGGAAGGAAAGGACGCAAATTTTGTTTGGTTACAACATTGCATGACTGCGCAATTACCAGTTAAAGCAGTGCAGTTCGAAATTGAAAAAAGACCTCTGGTCCTTAAGCTGACAATTGGTCCGGGGCTGAAGTGGTTAAAGCCAGAAGTGAAATCAATCACCCTCTCGGATCATGCCCCCGGTTATAGTTTAGCTTGGAATTAAAAAATATACCGGAGAGGCATAGATCCTGGAGGCTGGATGAATCACTCCTGTACGATAATGATATAATGAAGGACCTGGAAAGAGATCTGAATTTTTTTCTTTAAAGAGAACAATGTTGATAACATCGACCCACACAAAGTATTCATAAGAGGGAGATTAATAGCAGAAGGGGCCAAGAGGAAAAAAATCTGGATAGGCCAGAAACAATTGCTCCTACAAGAGATTCAGGATTTGGAACAGCTACATAAAATAATTTTTGATAAAGTAAAGAGAGAATTGATGGTAAGACTAGAGGCATTGAAGGAATTAATGGAGCAAGAGGCTAAACGAGCATTTATGAGAATAGAAAAAAGGCAGTATGAATATGGAAATAGACCGGGGAAAATGCTGGCGGGGGCGATTTAAACCTAGAAGGAATGTAAACTAGATTGCAAAAATGAAAGATAAAAAGGAGAAATTAAATATTCCACTAAGGATATAAGCAAACTCTTTTTTGAGTATTATCAATCATTGTATAATATAAATACTACCGAAGATTTTGAAGATAGTCAAAATAGAAGCCAAAATATAAAACGGTACCTTGAGAAGTTTCAGCTGCCAGAGTTATCAGAAGAGGACTTAAATAATTGAGAAAAAGATATTTTGAGTGATGAAATTGAGCAGGCCATCAGGAAAAAGTGAGGGGGGCAAAAGTCTGGGTCCAGACGGATATACTGCCCTGGACTTTAAAAAGTTTATTGGTATCCTGACTCCATTCTATCACTGCTATATGAACTCCATAGGGGAAGGCTTAAATTCGTCAAGAAGCCTTGGCATACATATCACTTATAGGAAAAGAAGGAAAGGATCCAACTGTATGCTCAAGCTTCCGGCCAATCTCCTTGATTAATGAGGATATCAAAATATACGCTCGGATATTGGCCGAGACTGAGACCCCTCATGCCTGACTGTATTGAGAGAGATCAAGCAGGGTTCGTCCTTGGGAGGGAGGCAAGAGACAATGTATTGAGAACAACCTTGCTAATGCATGCTGCAAAGAAGGGAAAGAAACCTGCCATCTTCCTATCAATAGATGCCGAAAAGGCCTTTGATGGGTTAGATTGGGACTTTATGGTACAGACATTGCATAAAATTGGCATAGGCCCAAGAATGCTGAGTTGGATCGAAACTCTCTATTCGAACCCCACGGCTAAAATTCAGGTTAATGGAACCCTGTCTGATACCCTTCGGTTGAACAATGGTACACGACAAGGCTGCCCCCTCTCGCCACTACTTTTTGTGATTTCTTTAGAACCCCTTCTGACCTCCAATAAGAGCCAATAAGAATATTAAGGGAATAGAAGTTGCGGGACAGGAGCATAAGATATTAGCATTTGCTGATGACATTATGCTATACGTAACGAACCTGACAGACGCTCCCAGATATTTTGATGGAATTAAATGGCTATGGGGCCATCTCAAATTTTAAGATCAACATGGAGAAAACTGAGATGCTCCATCTCGGTTCCCCCAGATGAAGCTAGGGATCTTAGAATCCTATTCCCATTAAGGTGGAGAAAGAGGATTGAAGTATCTGTCGGTACTAATAACGGACCTGTACCAAGATAATTATTTACCCTTCCTAAATAAAATTAAACGGGACCTGAAAGGCTACCAGGCCCATAGATTGTCATGGTTTGGCAGAATAAGCGTGATTAAAGACGGAGAGTCTTGGACTGGGCCCACGGCTCTCCATATAAAATAACTTCATATGGGTAACTACTAAAAATAGATCTATGGAATACAATGGCTCTCTATTACCCCTTACAGGTAACAATTACTCCCCCCCCCCCCCCACCACCCCCCCCCCCCCCCCCCCCCAGGAAAAGAAAATAAATTTATACCTAAAATGGACATCGGACCATTTTGTTGGCTCTCTCCCAAAGCCGCTTCGTTCAGATAGGAGACTGGACAGATGGGAAAGATTAGTTGACAAAGTTGGGAATAATAGACAGGAATAATAGACAGGGGCTCTCGAAAGTATATAGCCTACTGATAACCCCCCCCCCCCCCCCCCCCCCCAGAACTGGACTCCCTGTGTCTCGTAGAGAATTGGGAAAGGGAATTAAATCATCCGTTGCTTGAAAGTATGAGAAGTTAAGTCTTTGACTACAACCACTCAACTTCAGTGGACACAGGGATAAAAGAAATGAATTAACTATTAACAAAGTGGTATTACGTCCCAAAGATAAAGATTAGCGGGTCTGTAATGGAACTTGATCCCTGGCAATGCCTGTTCCATGTAACAGGGATACCGAGGAAGAACTATAGAAAATAAATTCTGAAACAATGGAAGATGAAAAACACTCCGACAATAAAGGATTGGTTTAGGGAGATAGATAAAATTAGATGTATGGAAGAAGTAATACACCTGCAAAACGCAGAAACAAAATATCTTGACACTTGGAAGTGTTGGCTGGAATTTAGACCATCTCAGGCTTATATGAGTTATGTGGGGAGTAATTAAATGCCTTATTGTTATCCATTTCCTGATTCCCCCCTATCCCTATCTCTTTTCTTCTCTCCCCCCTTTCTATTTACCCCTCTTCTCTCTCACTTGCATAAAAAATGAGCACTTGGGTAGTCAACAAAAATAAAATAAAGGGGCTCTTTTACTCAGTCACTACCAGGAGAAGGAGTGGGGGGGGGGGGGGGTGAAAGGAAGAAAGGTGTGTTTTTTTTTTTTTTTTTTTTTTTTTTTTTAAGTGGGCAGCGTCCCCTTCCTTACCTTTTCCACTAAATAAAATAATATATATATTTTTTTTTTTATGTATTTTTTACTTATTTCACTTTTCGGCTGTCACTAGTACAAGAAGGAATCACTTAGGGATTTAATAAGTTGATGAAGGAGTTTTTTGAATCGCACACCAACACGTTTTTTTTTTTTTTTTTTTTTTTTTTCAAATTCTTTATTTATTCATATCATCCCATTATACATAACATCACATTCGAGTCTATACATAAATAGAGTGAACAAAGGCTCTTAAGCACATATAAATATGTAATTTTAACCATCAGTTCATTTATATTTAGAGATCCATGTTTGATGCTTTTGATTCTTATTCTTTACATTTGAATTTCTACACTCTAAATTGATTAACACAATTCACCATGAATCTAGGGATAATATTATTTTCTAAGTACCCTAAAAAAAAAAAAAAAAAAACCCTATAATTTTATCCAACTATAAATATAAATGTAACCGACAGAAGGGGATTGTAGAGTCCTCATTAGGTTGTCTTAGAGGTAGCTATGGCCTTTCCTTCGTCTGAAAGTTTAAATATATTCCACTTAGCCCATGTTTTGGAGTATATCTCGTGCCGATTTTGCGCCGAGAGTATTAAGTCCTCCATCCTGTTTACTACTTCCACTCTTGTAAACCAGAGCGAGACACAAGGGGGTCTTGTATCTCTCCACTGCCGGGCTATACATGATCGGGCAGCATTAAAGAAATGGCGCAATATTGAATTATTGTATATTTTTTCTGGTATGTTTGAGTCATGTAATAAAAATAATGCTGGGTCTTCAGGAAGAATATTATCTGTAAACTTCTGAGATATTCGCTGTATCTCCCTCCAGAAACGGTCTTACTTTGGGTAAGACCAAAAAATATGAAATAGCGTCCCTCTCTCTTCTAGACATCTCCAACATTTATCTGAGATCGAGGGATAGTATTTATGAAGGATTGAGGGTGTACGATACCATCTCGTCAGAAGTTTAAAGTTAGTTTCCTGAGCCCTGGTGGAAATTGATGATTTAAAAACCATACGTATAATCCGTCTCTGTTGTGTTGGTTGCAAAGTCCTATCTAATTCTCCCTCCCATTTCCGTTTAAACTGCGGAGTATACCTGTCAGGGGGTTTAATCAGTAATGCATACATTTGTGAAAGTACATGGGGATAGGGGCCATTATCCTCGCATATTTGCTCTAGTGGCGTCAGTGGTCTTTGAAACCTGTCCGGTAATGGTAATGTATTGAGGAAATGTTTGAGTTGTGCCCCACTCCAAAAATCAAGATCGAACCGGTTCCTTGATGATGTCAACTCCGGGACTAATGGCCATGTTACCGATCGTACAAAATGTGATGCCTGGTAGCACTGTGATTCTAATAAATTCCTAAATGGGCCGTCTTGTAGACCTGGAGGGAAACGGGGGTTCCCTATAATAGGATAGTGGGAAGGTAATAGCGAGGTACTCAGGCGCAGTCGGGCACATATTCGTAATGTAGGTCCCATAGTCGGGTGTTTTTTAAGGGTGGGGGTAAGATCTGCATAACACCAAACCGCACGCCGTAATGGTATCTTGCTTTGTGACTGCTCAATCCTTGGCCATAACTTAAGATCTGTATGCCTACACCAATCTATTAGTCTCCCCATGTGTGTTGCCTGATAATATTTCTGCATGTCAGCTACTACCATCCCTCCATACTGTTTGGGCATATTCATAAGTCGAAGTTGTATTCTAGGTCTTTTATAGGCCCAGATAAAGTTGATTAATGACGCGTTTAACTGTTTAAAGAATTCAGGGGGTATATGAATTGGTAAGGTTTGGAAGAGGTATAAAAAATTAGGTAAAATTGTCATTTTGACTATGTTACATCTACCAAACCAGGAAAAACAGCCTTGATGCCATTTGGTGAGCAATACCCGTATTCTGTCAAGTAAAGGGGGAAAATTCAGTTCGTAGGTTTGTTTTAATTTAGGTGGTATGAGTGTTCCTAAATATTTAAGGGCCGTTCCTGTCCATCTGAAATTGAAATTATCTTTTAGGGTTTTAATTTGAGTTGGCGTCATTGAAACTCCCATTGCTTCAGATTTGGACATATATTTATTTTTAAGTTTGATAGTGAACCGTATTGATCCAGTTCTCTTAGGAGATTCGGTAACGATATACCTGATTTAGTGAGTGAAAATATAAGGTCATCTGCATAAGCAGATACCTTTATAATGTGAATCCCCTTTTTGTATCCCTGTGATGTCTGGATTTTGCCTTATCTTACAAAGGAATGGTTCCAATGAAAGAGAGAAAAGAAGAGGTGACAAAGGACACCCTTGACGGGTTCCATTTGAGATGGAAAATGGTTCTGATAGGCAGCCATTGGCTTTGATGTGTGCTTTGGGCTCCGAGTATACACTCGATCCATCCAACCATCTTCTCTCCCATTCCCACATACCTTAAGACCGAAAACATAAACGTCCAGTTAACCCGGTCAAATGCCTTTTCGGCATCCGTGCTCAGGAACACTGAAGGGGTATTTGAAGTATCTGCTAGGTGGATGAGATTTAGAACCTTAATAGTATTATCTCTCGCCTCTCGATTTGGTATAAAACCCACCTGGTCCAAATGGACCAGGTCGGTTAAGTGTAGTTGAATACGTGTGGCGAGGATTTTTGTAAATTTAACATCCACATTTAATAAGGAGATGGGGCGGTAACTACCACATACTGATGTATCTTTATCTTCTTTAGGTATCACCGTAATGTGTGCTTTCAAAGTATCAGGTGGTAGTGCCGTCTCATATCCCAAGGTATTAAATGTTCGTATCATCTGCCTTCCTAGTTGAGGGAAAAATAACTGATAGTATTTTAAGGAAAACCCTTCCGGGCCCGGGGATTTCCCTGGTTTGGAAGATTTAATAGCTTCTTGTAATTCCTCTATGCTAATAGGAGCTTCCAATTCCTCTCGGACTTGTTCTGCTAACTGAGGGATACCTGATGAGGATATATATTCCTCTATCTTATGTTGTGCCGGTCTCTCTCTAGGTAAGTTGTATAACGATTTATAAAATTCCCGAAATGTTGACGCAATCTCTTCCTTCTCTATCTACCAAATATGGTATATAGGATTTTACCCGTTGTAGAGCTCTAGCTAGTGAGCGTCCACATTTATCCCGTTTTCGTAATAGTATTTACGGCTTAACTGCATTGCCGCCTTAGCCCTATAGTGAAGAAGAGTAGTTACTTGTCTCCGTAGATTGAGAAGCTCATTCTCCACCTTTTGTTGTCTGTCTCTGTTTTGTGTTGTATTTCTAGTTCCTGTATGTTGCCCATTAATTTAGTTAATTCTGTTTCCCTGGCCTTTTTAATTCTGGAACCATGTTTTATGAGGATCCCCCTTACTACTGTTTTATGTGCTTCCCATATTATTCTTTCCTCCAACTTCTGGTGTGGTATTATATTGGAAGTAGTATTGTAGTTCTTTAATCACCTCATCCACTACTAACTTGTCCTCCAGTAGGCTCTCATTCAGTCGCCACTGTCTATTTTTAGGAGAGGAGTGTTTGGTCATAGTCCATGTCAATGTAACCGGGGCATGGTCAGTCCATGTAATATTTCCTATATCTACTGTTTTAATCTCTGATAACATTTGATGCGGGATGATAAACAGATCAATACGCGAGTATACCTTATGTGGATTGGAATAAAAAGTGTAATCCTTCTCATCCGGATGAAACAGTCTCCATACATCCGTGAGTTGATATTCATGAAGTGTTTGTAAGACCCTTTTACGCCTATCCTTTGTAATCGATGTTCTACCTGCCGATGTATCTAATTTAGGGTCTAGTGAGAAATTGAAGTCTCCCCCCAAGAGAAGCCTACCTTCAGCAAATTCCATAAGTTTATTAATGGTAGTACATATAAATTGGTCTTGGTTACAATTTGGAACATATATCGTAGCCATAGTTACTTTATTACTGCCGATCATGCCTTTGAGAAACAGAAATCTACCCTCTCTATCTGATCTTATATCATTTAATTTCCATGGGACTTTCCTGGATATCAAAATTGATACCCCTTTAGTTTTAGATATTTTATTGCACGCATGATATACTAAGGGGAAAAGATTATTTTTCATGGATGGTACCTTACCTTCCTTAAAATGGGTTTCCTGGATATATGCCACATCAGAATGTGATTGTTTTAAGTCTTGGAGGAGCATCCTACGTTTCTCAGGGGTGTTAAGCCCTGCAGCGTTTATAGATAAAATCTTTAGCTCCTCCATCTCCCCTTCTGTCGGTTAAAACAAAACAAACAAAAAAAAAAGGAAGAAAAGAATAAAAACCCCACCTACCAGAACTCCATTAGTTCTGATATTGAGACAGGAGGCTTTAGTAACCTCCCCGTCTTTCCCCCTTTCCAGTGAAGGGGGATACCAAAGTTACAAAATATAAGCACTCACGTTCAAATTACCACTTAAGTGAGTGCAATCCTAAGGGGGGGAATAAACCAAGATAGGCGGGGGAGCGCTACACTCCTCCCTCCGGTGTACCTAAATTCTTATTGATCCCGGATTCATGTTATACATTACTGGCTATACATTATTGTATACATCTTAGATCTAAACTCTATGTGGCACGTAGTTAACGTCACCAGCAAAAAAAAAAAAAAAAAAAAGGGGGGGGGGGAGAACAGGAGGGTAGGAGGCCCGAAATGATCCGGGAGTCTTATATGTAACCAAAAAGGAAAAAATAAACAAAAAAGAAATTTTACCCCCTTTTTATTCGTATCCTCCCTCCCCTCTACCCCTCCCCCCCTCTTCAGGGAAAAAAGGAGTTTCCTTTCCTTCTCTTCCAAATCTAATCATTCCGATCTTTATACATCTCTCCCAGTCTATAGCTATCTGGGTATTTGGGAAACCAGTGACAGGCCCTCAGCGGTCGGGAGGTCCTAGTGCAGGGCATTTGGTGGTATAGGTATGAGTAGTGAAAAGAAAAAATTAAAATAAGTAAAAGGCACCTCTATTCTATTCTTCACTTCAATTCCACACAAAAGCAAAAAAAACCCCAAGGAGGAAAAAAATAATGTTTTTATTTTCTTCCTTGCCCCTTCTTTCCCCCCTCCTTTTTTAGGGGAGAATCTCTCCTTTTAGTGTATCTACTTATCATACTACTAGTGTTTATATTATGTGATTAAGTGCATTTTATATATACATTATATATCAAAATATACGTTATAAACACATACATTGACCTATCTAGTGAGCCTATCTTTTTTTCAAATTATTTATAGTGATAGAAGCCTTAAATTAGGCTCATTAAGCTTCTCACACAAAAAAAAAAAAAAAATTATAAACATACGTGTGTGTGTGTGTGTGTGTGTGTGTGTGTGTGTGTGTGTGTGTGTGTGTGTGTGTATATATGTGTATATGTGCATGTGCATGTAAATACACATGCATCTATTCCCTACACCACCTCCCTGCCTCCAGTCTCTCCCTCCTGCTTCAGCTCTTCACTGAACTTCCACTCTCGCCTCTTATTCATCATCATCAATCCTCTTAAATGTCTCAAGCGAGGTGGGGGTATCATCTCTCCTCCCCACCTCCCTTAAGATCTTTCACTTTATCTTTAGGTACTCGATTCACCTGATACTGTCTATAACTCCTGAGCGAGGGGAGGGAAAAAAACAAAAAGGAGAGGAGAGCACATATTGAAAATATACTGCATACTACAACGCAGCGATCGGCACAGAAACGTCAAAACCAGAGTAAATAAAAAATAAATGAATAAATAAAATAACAAGGGATATATGTATAATCCACATTTATACATGTATATCCATCTTCACCCATAATCTCATAAATCCTACACATTCAAGAAAAAAGGGATATACATATATATTTATCTTTCTGTCATTCTATCTTAATTCCTGCTCTGGTTTAAGGGAAGAAAAAGAGACAAGAAAAAAAAAGAGAAAAAAAAAAAAAAACTCCGCTACCTTTTGCTATATATCCAAACCTTGGAATCGACTTACGGGCAACCCAAGAAAAAACGGGAAGAAGGGTAGGGGGAAAAAAAAGGAGATATATTATAAGCAGGGGTTATTCCATAAATCCACAACTTATTGTCTCCTGCGTACCCCCTGCATTTCACCTCAACATTTAGTCTCCATTTGCTTCCCCCAAAGAAAAAAGGAAAACATAAATTCAGATATCTTCATACATTCATTTGATATTCTCTCTATAGGGGTCCTTCAAGGGGGGGGGGGGGGGACACATTTCTGGTGTTATTGTCCCTTTCATCCTCAGGAGAAAATTTAATGTCTTATACTCCAGTCTTCGTCTGATTCTATCTGGCCAATAATGTAGGTCTGTTGTGTTGTACCCGTGGTCCTAGTCCTTGAGAGCGGGTTTGCAAAGGTTGCAGCCAATCTGGTATTTCAATTGGTGGGGTTTCCAAAAAAATAAACAAGTCTGGAAGATGTCCCCTTTCTAATAGTCAATGCAAACGGGTATCTCCAACGATATGTGTACCCCATCTTTCTTACTTGTTCCAGTAATGGTCGTAATAAGGCACGTCTCTGTAATGTTGCCCTGGACAAGTCTGGTAGAATTTTAATATTCACTCCCTCATGATCTATTGTTCCCATTGTCCATGCCTTGCGTATTATATCTTCCTTATAGGTGTATCTATGCAGGCGACAGATAATATCTCGAGGCCTGTTTAGGTCCGTTGATTTTGGACCATTTGCCCTATGCACCCGATCTATTTCTACTGGCTCTGTGACAGTCAAGCCCAGAATTTGATGGAATATAGCCGTCACTATGTCTTTCAGTTTCTCTGTTTCAATAATTTCCGGAAGACCCCTTAGCCTCACATTGTGACGGCGGCTTCTATCCTCCAAATCCTCGATATGTAGCTGTAAAGCCAGTGATTGTTCTGTTTGACATACCTGTTTTTGTTCCAGATTTGCCATCCTCCTTTCCAGACTCTGGGTCGCTGTTTCCCCTTCTGACATCCATACCGTCAGCTGCTGCATGTCAGCCCGCACCTCCTGAATCTCTTGCTTCTGTGCTTCTGTTAGTTTAAGAAGCATAACTTCAATATCTGCCTTTGTAGGCATCGCTCGCAGTAGCTCCCTTATCTCCTTGATCTCTGAATCCTCTCGTTGGTGGCGCTGTTGGTCTCCCAGCACAACGCGGGAAGCCACCCCCGCTAACTGCCCGGATTGTACCGTATTCCCAGTGCACATTTCCGCCGAAGGCGCCGGCTCTCTATGTGGTATGGAATCTCCTTCCTCTCCACGTGGTTCCATGGATCGCGTCCGCGCACTGCGTGTTTGAACCCCCGGGAAGTAATGCTTGATCTCGGAGCGAGCTGCGGCTGCAGTTATTGCAGGTATCTGAGGTTTCTTGTTCTTAGCCGGGCACATGCCGTTTTAATCCGGTCTATAGCGTATCCCACCGGGTGGAGGAAGAGTAGGCTCCTAGGTGAGCAAATCCTCACACCGCCATATCCGGGTCACGCCCCCTCCTCCGCTGCCTTTTCTTTTCTTCTCTCCCCCCTTTCTATTACCCCTCTTCTCTCTCACTTGCATAAAAAATGAGCACTTGGGTAGTCAACAAAAATAAAATAAAGGGGCTCTTTTACTCAGTCACTACCAGGAGAAGGAGTGGGGGGGGGGGGGGGGAAAGGAAGAAAGTTTTTTTTTTTTTTTTTTTTTTTTTTTGGTTTTCCCCTTTTTCTCCTTTTCCCCTTCTCTTCCCTTCACTTTCGTAATAAGGATCACTTAGGGAATCACTAAAATAGATGTAGGGGTCTATTGTCATTGTCATATAGGACCACAAGTAGGAAGTGGGCAGCGTTCCCTTCCTTACCTTTTTCCACTAAATAAAATACATAAAAAAAAATTATATTTTTTTTTATTTTATTTTTTTTACTTCACTTTTCAGCTGTCACTAGTAAAAGAAGGAATCACTTAGGGATTTAATAAGTTGATGAAGGAGGTTTTTGAATCGCACACCAACACATGTTGTTTTTTTTTTTTTTTAAAGAAGGGAAAAGAGAATTTTTTTTCCTCTTCCCTTATTTTTCTTTTCTCTCTGGAAGAGGAAGTTTTATTATTTTTATTATTATTCACACAAGGTGTAATATAAATATATAAACACAACAGGGGATTACGGGAACAGCAATGAGAAATGGACTAGGGGGAATTGGGGGGTAGTTAACTACTTAGGGGGGGGGGGGAGAAAGAGGAAAAAA
Source organism: Lithobates sylvaticus (assembly GCA_028564925.1). Taxonomy (NCBI): domain Eukaryota; kingdom Metazoa; phylum Chordata; class Amphibia; order Anura; family Ranidae; genus Lithobates; species Lithobates sylvaticus. The sequence continues at coordinate 320,729,113 of CM053030.1, forward strand.
TATTAAATAAAATATTGCTTGAATTAAGTCAGAGGGAGTAATGAATTATATCAGGAAGATGGGGGGGACTATTGGTTTCTTTGATCAATATATTGATTGATCCAGGTGTTTTGCTGATTGTGTTTTTTTTTTTGTCTATTTGTTATGTAATTTATGTACAAGTATTGTGTGTGTGTATATATATATATATATGTGTGTATATATAGTGTGTGTGTGTGTATGTATATGTATGTGTGTGTGTGTGTGTGTGTGTGTGTGTGTGTGTGTATATATATATATATATATATATATATATATATATATATATATATATATATATATATATATATATATATATATATATAATTTTGTAATGTGAAATGTTCTTTGTATTTGTGAGGAATAGAGGAGGTAGAAGGAGGATGACAGCCGTGGTTCCAGGTACAAGCTGTCTTTAGAGGAGGTGGATGACCTCCTGAAGGCTATCTACACAACCTTAAACATTCAGGAGGAGAAGGTCCAGTTGTCTGTGCACTACAGGATTGATCAGGGGTTGGATGATGTTAAATCCAAAGTTTTCCCAGTCCACAGTGTTATCAGACATGGTTAAAAAAGAATGGAAGGACCCAGAGAGGGGTCCTTTCTAAAAGCCAGAAAATACACTTTCCCTTTGACGATAAAGAGTCAGAGGTATGGAACAAAAAGCCAAGTGTGGACGCAGCCTTTTGACCGGTGTCACGTCGGACAGACTTGGCCTTTGAGGACATGGGGAGAGCTCAAAGATGCCATGGATAAAAGAGCAGATACCCTTTTAAAAAGGGCATGGGATTCTGTGTCTGCCAGCCTCAGGCCAGCTATGGCATACATGGTGGTGGCTAGAAATTTAGAATGTTGGGTAGAAAAATTGAAACGCCACGTGGAGGCAGGAACACCACGTAAGGATTTGGTGGATTCTTTCCCGTTAATCCTTAAAGTGGTGAAGTATATGGCTGACGCCTCGGCCAAGTCCATCAAAATGGCAGCCAGGTCTGCGGCTCTGGTGAATTCCGCCAGGAGAGCTGTCTGGCTAAAGACGTGGTCAGGGGACACAGCCTCCAAGGTAAGGTTGTGTGGCCTGCCCTTTTCAGGGGATCTACTGTTTGGGCTAGAGTTGGAGACAGTTCTGGATAGAACGGCAGATAAAAAGGCTTTTCCTGCCAAGAAAAAACAGGCGAGTAAAAGGAATTTTCGTCCTGTTCAGCAGTCCCGTAAGGGTGGGGAAGACAGCAAAAGTCGCTAGAACCCCCAGAAGGGTAGAGGTAAAGGAGAATTTTTTTTCAAACCCCCCTCCAGTCAACCGCCCAAAGATAAGTGACTATCCGCTCCAGTGGGAGGGAGGTTGTCCGCTTTCCTCCCACAATAGAGCGAATGTTCTTCAAGACAGTTCGTGAAGAATATTGTAGCGCAGGGATACAGCCTGGAGTTCTCCAACACCCCCCAAGCAGATTTTACATTACGGCCCTTCCAAAGGACCGAGACAAATCCTCCGCTATGATGAGCCTATGGCAGGATCTGATCCAACAGGAGGTGATTGTCCAGGTCCCAAAAGGCCAGGAAGGCCAAGGGTTTTACTCGCACATCTTCCTAGTGAAAAAACCCTTGGGCAAGTATCGTTTGATCCTGAATCTGAAGATCCTGAATCAGTCAATCCGATACAAGCACTTCCGCATGGATACAATCCATTCAATAACAGGGTTGTTATCCAAGAACTGCTTCATGGCCTCCCTGGATCTGAGGGACGCCTACTTACATGTCCCGATTGCCCAGTCTTCCCAACGGTTCCTCAGGTTGGCAGTCAACCTAGGGTCATAAATCTGGCACCTGCAGTTCAAGGCCTTACCGTTCGGGCTATCGTCCTCCCCAGGATCTTTACCATGGTCATGGCGGAAGCCCTGGAACCACTGAGATTGAGGGGAATCTCCTTGATCCCATATCTGGACGATCTGTTTTTCGTGGACTCCAGGGAGCAAGTCCTGTTGAATCTGCAGATGGCACAGGCTCACCTCAAGGACTTAGGGTGGCTTCTCAATCTGGAACCCTCAAACCTAGTTCCAAGTCAGGAAGTAGTCTTTCTGGGGTACACAATCAACTCTACCCTGCAAAGTTTTTCTACGGCAAGAAAGTGGAAAAAATCCTGACGGCAGTGAAGCAGATTCAGACAAATCTGGTTTCAGTCCGTTCAGCCATGAGGGTGTTGGGTCTCCTCACAGCCTCTATCTCAGCTGTCCAGTGGGCCCGGTTTCATTCCAGACTTCTCCAGGCAGAGATTCTGCAGGTCTCATCAGGTCTCTCTAGAGAGAAAATTCTGCCTCACCTCAAGGGTAAAACGCGCCCTATGGTGGTGGCGAAACACAATCAACCTCACAAAGGGTCTTCCCTGGTTCTGGCCGCTAGACAAGCGCCGGACGTGAGTGCCTGGGGTTGGGGAGCCCACCTAGAGGGGCTGACAGCCCAGGGGACTTGGTCCAAGGCAGAGTCTCGGAAGTCTTTGAACTGGAGAGAACTCAAGGCTGTGTTGCTGGCCCTTCTGGCTTTCAAACACGCAGTAGAGGGGCAGCATGTGCAGGTCCTGTCGGACAACATGACTACGGTGGCATATGTCCTAAAGCAGGGGGGGACCAGGAGCAGGGGTCTCATGGAGTTAGCCAACCAACTCTTTGCGTGGACAGAAAAGAACGTGGCCTCCCTGTCAGCAGTCCACCTAAAGGGCTCTCTAAATCTTTTGGCCGATCTACTCAGCAGGAAGAGACTGGTGGAAGCTGAATGGAGCTTAAATCGGGAGGTGTTCCTGATGATTAAGTGATGTTGTGAACATGTGATTTATTAAAATTAATAATCCTAAATTAGTGCACCAGTGCTAATGAGTATATAAATAAATCTAAAGTCTCATAATAAATCTATTAAATAATAAATAAGACAGATCTTGTGCTAATATATCAAAATTGCATAGACCAATGCGCATATACTAAATGATATGCAGACAATAACGATGGGTACTAGAGGAATGAATAAATAACGTATGTCCTGGAGAGATGGATCTATAAGTGACGTGTAGGTAAAATAAGGCAATAAAGTCCAAAGTTATCAAATGGGGGAGGAGAAGCAATGCAAAATGTTCATTTGTCCCATATACGTCTCTATAGCCACAAACAAAGTGTTTAAAACATCAATGGTCTTCTCAGGCAAATAGGAAAATGGGTGCAGGGAAGTGCAATCCTTACTGGTGTTCCCTAGCCTCTCACCTTAGGACCGATGTCACTGGGCATTAAGTGATAAATTTGGCTCCGTCCGTGCTCTTCTTCTCCTCCTCCGCTGTCTCCACAAAGTATACTCTTCTGGGGATGTCTCTAAATGGGGCTCTTCTCCTCCACTGTCTCCAAGGCATGTATTTCTTACTGGGTATGTCCTCACGCTTCCCTAAAGTGTTTAGTATCAGCCGCCGTCCGGCGGAATACACCTTGCCACAAGTGGGAATAAGGGGTAAAAAGAGCCTCCAATGGTGAAGCATGTATGATAATTTGAAATTTATTAATGAACAAAATACATCCTTACATTTAAAAACGAGTTCTAAGCATAAAAAATGACAACTTGCGCCATTCTCACACCACTTTTGGTATCCGTCCAATCCTGCCACTCCCTACGCGCTGCGTCACGTGCTCGTGACTTCATCAGGGGAACCTGATTGGCTGTGAGGGACAGTAGAAGACCACTAGGTCGAAATGTGTCGGACTTTGCTCATTTTGAGATCCCCATATTGCTTTTACTCTGAATTTACTTGATTTTATATTTTTATATGCTCTGTACTACATGGGATATTTCCCTTTTGTACCAATGTCTGCCCCACATTCAATAAAATTAGTGGCGGACTTGCACTATTGGAGTTTCCCTTTTTTTTTTTTTTTTTTTTTTTTTTTTCTCCTTTTTTTCCTTTTGGCCTTTTTCTGGTGCCACATGCCATTGTGGACCATTTGGATCACATGCCAGTGCCATTTCAGAAGATTTTGGAACATCATCTTGGTAATCCATCTTTGATCTGGAGGTGTGCTGTCTGAATCCAGTTTCTGGCTTTCCAGGTGCCATCTACAGGAATTAACTTAAGCCTAATCGACCCACTGCTGTACGGTAGGTGGGTCCAACATCGCTGGTAAGCGTATCCATTTCATATCTGTTGGAAGGTTCCCACATATCCTCGTGTGTGTGTGTGTGTGTGTGTGTGTATATATACCAGACCCTGTGGTTCCAGAGATTCCTTACTATCCCAACATTCCATATGAAAGGATGTTTTATTCCACATGAAAAGTTTTTTTTGAGCAAAGACTTTATCACCATTACATAATTGTGTTTATCTCATTTGGGATTTTTTTGGCACATTATTTATTGGTTCCAATCCCTTCACTGTGAATTACATCGCTTCACTGTTTATTTTTTTGTTAGCGCTACACATTGTTCTTTATAAAGGGATTTATCTATTGTGTTACAGGGTTTAACGGGAGCTCCGTTTGAACCTCTACAAGAATGTTGTTTAAAAAATTTAGTTTTAAAAACAATTTTCTTAGTAGCCATTACGTCGGCTAGGCGGGTGAGTAAGTTACAGGCTCTGGCAGTCATAGAGCCTTTTCTTAAAATTTTTCCTGATCGGGTAGTTCTGCAGACAGACCCAGCTTTTCTTCCTAAGGTCTCCTCAGATTTTCACCGTTCCCAACAGATAGTGTTGCCCACCTTTTCCTCCAATCCCGCTAACACAGATGAGGAGGCCTTTCATACCCTCCAATTCCTTTTTTTTTTTTTCCACTTCAGCCATATTCAAGAGATTTATTCAACTTCACGTTCATTTATATCTCTCATTATATTTCACATCATCGTGGAGTTTTGTTACAAAAAGGATTAAACCGTGCAGTTTAACATTTTACATATTATATATATATTATCTCTTTTAAATTTTTATTTCACTTTTATAATGTGTGGAATTTTCTTTTTATCTACCTATTCCCATTCTTTCCCTCCCCTCTCCCATTCCCACCCCACCCTCCCTATTTCCCAATACCTCTCGTCTTTTTGTGATGGACATCCTTCGCTATATCATTCTATTCATATGATAGTTTCGGCATATTCCCATGTCTGCTTAAGTCTGCCATTTTCCCATTTTTTCAGTTCTTCTTCTTCTCTTTCTTCTCCATTGTACCTCAGTTTTTCGAGGTGGTACTTTTCTTCCACTTTTAAGACCCACTCTTTTAGTGGGTGCTTCTTCCTGCTGCCATTTTTTCGGGATAAGACCCTTGGCTGCATTTAACATCTGCGGTATTAATGTTTTTGTATATTGCTTTATTGGATCCTCGGTCCCATGGAATAGGCATATCCAGGGATCTTTTATATTCACGTCCATGATTGCTTTTATGAGGCTCAGAATCTCTATCCCAAATTTTTTTATTTTTGGGCACTCCCACCAAATATGGGCCATTGTGCCCAACTTATTGCATCCCCTCCAACAATTCTGTGGATTATCTGAGTGAATTTTATTTAATTTATCCGGTGTCATATACCATCTAGAGAGGCATTTATAATTCATCTCCGTCGTCAGTGTCAATAGCTGATTTGTGAGTTAGTTTCAATATTTTTTTAATTTTGTGCATATACTCACGTGAACCCAAATCCGTGCCCCATTTAAAAAGGAAAGGCGGTATCTCCGGTTGCTCCTCTGCAAGGATAGCTGTATATAGTCGGGATATAATTTTTTTTTTTTTGTTTTCTTCCCACATCCGCACATTTTTTCTAGTGCTGTATATTTTTCTTTTGTTCTAATCGGTTGGGGGAGGCTTCTTACAAAATGGATCAGCTGCAGATATCGCCACTCATTAATTCTTATTTGTGCCCCAATGTGTCGTAGTTCTTCTAGTGTTTTTATTTTTCCTTTATGCATTATATCTTTCAATTGCGTGTTTTCTCCTAACCATTGGCCCCCTATGTGTCTTTTTCCTGGTGGAAAGTACTCATTATCGCTCAAAAACATTAACGGTGAGTTATACTCCCACTTATATTGTTTGTGTAATAAATCCCATATTTTTAATACATTTATAGTTATTTTTTGTGTGTTCATACCCAAACCCCTTAACTGTGGTGGAACCCATATTACCCTTCTTAAACTTACCCCGCTTATAATATTCTCCATTTTTTTTTTTTTTTTATTCTTTTTTTTCTTTTTTTCTCTCTTTTTTTCACTTCAGAACACCTCAAGAGAGAAGGAAATGCTCATGTTTAAGATTCATTCATGCCTCTTGTGTTATATTCATCATTGTGAAAAAGGTTCCTTTTTTAACGCATAACAAGTATACTTCTCGCATCTTCCTCTCAATAGTATCATATTTATTTAATTATCTTTAATCTCTATCTTGCTTTTTAAAACTTTGTATTCCCTCCCCTTCCCACCCAACCCTACCCATCCCTCCCTCCCCACCCCTGTGCCTCTCCTTTTTATCTTCTGGCTTTCTAGATTTAGGTTTCTGCTTTTACCCTACTTGCATTAATATTTCTGCGTATTTCCAAGACTGCTTGAACTCTTGCCATTTTTTCCATTTGGTCTTCTCTTCATCTTCCTTTTCCTCCCCAGTATATCTAAGATTCTCCAACTGATATATCTCTTCCATCTTTCCTATCCAGTCAAGATCTGAGGGTGGTTTGGCTTGCTGCCACCTCCTTGTTATCACTGCCTTAGCGGCATTCAACATATGGGGAATCAAGGTGTTCATGTATGTTTTTATTGGATCTGATGTATTGTGAAATAGGCATATCCAGGGATCGTCTTTTATTTTGGTCCCTGTAATTTCCTTTATTAAGTCTAGAATAGTTTTCCAGAATTCCCTTATCCGAGGACATTTCCACAACACATGGGCCATATTCCCTTGCTCCCCACATCCCCTCCAGCATTCTTGTGGCCTCCCCGGCTGAAGTTTATTCATTCTATTTGGTGTAATATACCATCTTGCAATACATTTTTAGTTCATTTCGGCGGTCTTACTATCAATCGCTGAGTTGTGTATTAACTTCAAAAAATTTTTAATGCTGTGTTTGTATCCATGTGAGTCTAATTCGTTTCCCCATTTTGTGAGGAATGGAGGTACCTCCGGCCGGCCCTCTTCCAGGAGCATTTTATACAGCTGAGATGTATCTTTTTTTTTTTTTTTTTGATCCTTTTGTTCTACATATTTTTTCCAAAGCTGTAGGGTTATCTTTGGATCTTATCGGTTGTGGCAAGCTCCCTACGAAGTTTGTCAGCTGGCGGTAGCGCCATTCATTCACCTTAAGGTGTGTTGTGGTCTGTTGTATTTCTACCAGTGACTTTATTTTACCTTTCTCTATTATCTCACCCAATTGTGTACTTTCTTCTATCCAGTGTCCACCCATTTTTCTCTTCCCAGGTGGGAAGTAGTCATTATTCTTCAGTGGCATTAATAGTGAATTATAGCTCCAGCCGTGTTGCTTATGTGTTAAATCCCATATTTTAAAAACGTGTCTAGTGATCCTCTGTGTCTTTACTCCTAAATCTCTAAGTTTCGGTGGGCACCAAATTGCACCCCTCAAATTTATTTCACTAATATCATTTTCTATGTGTACCCATTGTTTTTGAGTTTCCTGTCGTGTCCACTCTACCGCTCTTGAAAGTATTACCGCGTGGTAGTATTTTTTTATGTCCGGGACCCCCAGGCCCCCCTGATCTTTACTTTGTTTCAAAATATCTCGTGCTATCCTAGGTTTCTTACCTTGCCATACAAAGTTATTTATGATTGATTTTACCGTCTGGAAATAAGTCAGGGAGGGGGATAGGGATCATATGGAATTTATATGTAATTTTTGGCAGAATCACCATTTTCACCGAATTTATTCGGCCTATCCACGTGAGGATCCTGTATACTGTATCTTCTTAGTTTCGTTCCTTATTTCTTCTAATAGCGGGAGAAAGTTCTCACTGTATAGCTTTCCCATGGAATTTGCCAATTTGACCCCTAGATATTTTAAACCTTTTTGTTTCCATGGGAACTGAAAATCCCTTTGCAGCACTAGAGCCTCTTTTTTCCTTATGTTGATATTCAATATTTCTGACTTATTAATGTTTATTTTAAAGTTCGATACTTCTCCATAAGCTTTCAGGACCTCAAGTAATTTTGGCAATGATGTTTTTGGTTCGGTTAGATAAAATAGTAGATCGTCCGCGAACGCTGCAACTTTATGTTCGGTCTCCCCTATTTTAATTCCTTTTATTTTATTATCTCGTCTAATAGTGGCTAAAAGTGGCTCCAGTGACAGAATGAACAGTAACGGGGATAGGGGACATCCCTGTCTCGTCCCGTTACTCATAGTGAAGGGGGATGAATAGTCTCCGTTTAATCTTTATTATTGCAGTTGGTTCTTCGTACAAGGCTCTAATTCTCTGTATCATCCTAGGGCCCAGACCTATATACCTTAACGTTTCCATCATGAGCCCCCAGTCTACCCTGTCGAAGGCCTTTTCGGCATCTATCGACAGGAATAGACCTGGGGGCCCATCTGTCTTTAATTTTTGTAACAGTAGGAGGGTTCTAATTCCATTATCCCGTTCCTCTCTTGAGGCCACGAAGCCCACCTGATCTGCATGGATCAAATCCTTCATGAGTTTTTTTAATCTATTTGCGAGTATTTTTGCATAGAGCTTAGTATCGAAATTAAGAAGGGATATCGGTCTAAAACTTGAACAGCAGCTATCATCTTTTCCTTCTTTTGGAATAAGGGTTATTAAGGCCTTCTGTGCCTCTCGGCTTAGTCCGAATTCTGTTCCCAATCCATTAAAATATTCACACAATCTAGGTACCAAGATTTTGCTAAATCTTTTAAGGTAGAGGATCGGGTATCCATCCGGTCCCGGGCTTTTCCCTGATTTTGTGTCTGCCATGGCTTGGATAATCTCTCTTTCCGAAATCGGTGTTTCCAGATCTAGCTTGTCCTCCATACATATTTGGGTGAGTCCTGCGTTTTTTAGGAATTCTTTTATTTTATTGTGTTTTTTTTCCCAAGTCTACATTGTCTTTATTCACATTGTACAGGGTTTTGTAGTACTGCTTTAAAAGTCTCTGCGATCTCGTTGGACTTAAAGACTAGATCCCCCTGTCCATTGCGGATTTTTTCAATGTAGTTCCTGTTTTTTTTTTTTTTCTTCAGGGTTTTAGCTAGATGTTTTCCTATTTTATTGCCTCCTACATACTGTATTTATTGGCGTATAACACTCTCACTTTTTTGCCATGAAAATCGGGTGCAAATAGCGTGTGCGTGTTATACGCCAATACTTAAATTTTAGCTGCCTCGGAGGGGCAGGACAAGCGCCATCAGATTACATACAGTGAGAATCTCCTGTTTACTTGGTGGCCTCTGTAATGGGCTGCACTGATGGCAATGGTGAGGCTGCTGCATTGATGTGGACTGATGACGCTGCATTGATGGCACTTGTGAGGCTGCAGATGGGCATCGATCCGGCTGCATTGATGGCAATGGTGAGGCTGCAGATGGTCACTGACCCTTATTTTGCTTCAAAGTTCCTTATATAAAATTTTATTTTTTTTCCTGAAACTTCCCTCTTAAAATGAATGTGCGTGTTATACGCCTGTGCGTGTTATACGCCGATAAATACGGTATTTGTCTCTTTGCATTGCATTAAAAGCGTTTTTTGTGTGCTGGGTCAATATGTCTCTTAATTCTTCTCTTTTCATTATAAGATTATGATATATCTCTTGCCGATGACCCCCTTGTTTCTTATGGATTTGCTCCAGGCTATATATTTCTTCAGATATCCTTTCAATTTTTTTAGTTCTTTCTTTTGTTTTCCCTGCACCCATTGCAATAAATATGCCCCGTATATATGCCTTATGTGTTTCCCATAGTGTTGCGTGTGTAATGTCGATTGATTCGTTCTCTTCGGAAAAAAAGGCTTAATTCTTGCTGTATTTTTTCAATATCTTGTTTTTCAGAAAGTAAGGTTTCATTTAATCTCCAGTTCGAAGGGAGTTTTGATACACTAATTTCTTCTATTGTCATCATAACTGGTGCGTGGTCTGATATTGTGGATATTATTATTATTATTATACAGGATTTATATAGCGCCAACAGTTTGCGCAGCGCTTAACAAAATAAAGGCAGACATTACAATTGCATAACAATTTGGTACAAGAGGAATCAGAGGGCCCTGCTCGCTAGAGCTTACAATCTAAAAAGAAAGGGTAAATTGATACAAGAGGTAATAGCTGTGGGGGATGAGTTGATGGAAAAAGTAAAACAGTGTTAGAGGCAGGATAGGCTTCTTTAAAGAGAGAGGTTTTCAGGGATCGTCTAAAGATGGATAGATTAGGGGACAGTCGGACAGATTGGGGTAGAGAGTTCCAAAGGATGGGAGAAACTCTGGAGAAATCCTGGAGGCGAGCATGGGAGGAGGTGACAAGGGAGCTAGAGAGCAGGAGGTCTTGGGAGGACCAAAGAGCGGCTTGGTTGGTATTTTGGTACTAGGTTAGTGATGTAGCTGGGGGCAGAGTTATGGATGGCTTTGTAAACTATTGTTAGTACTTTGAATTTTATTCGTTGTGTGAGTGGAAGCCAGTGGAGGGATTGGCAGAGAGGGGTGGAGGACGCTGAATGGTTGGTAAGGTGGATAAGTCTTGCAGCAGCATTCATTATGGACTGAAGGGGGGATAGTCTATGTAAAGGTAATCCAATGAGGAGGGAGTTGCAGTAGTCGAGGCGAGAGATAACCAGGGAGTGAGTTAGAAGCTTGGTGGTGTCATTCGTTAAAAAGGGGCGTATTCTGGAAATGTTGCGGAGGCTAAGGCGGCATGATTTGGACAGGGATTGTATGTGGGTCCGAAAGGACAGTTCAGAGTCTAGGATTACCCCTAGCACCCTGGCATGTGGGGACGGACTGATAGATGTGCCATTGATCTTGACTGAGAAGTCAGGGGAAGGGGCACGTGGGGGAGGAAATATTAAGAGCTCAGTTTTAGACAGATTAAGTTTGAGAAAGTGGTTTGACATCCAGACTGATATGTCTGCTAGTAAATCAGTGATGCGTGAGGAGATTGATGGGGTGAGTTGAGGGGCAGAGAGATAGATCTGGGTGTCATCGGCATATAAATGGTAGTGGAAGCCATGTGAGGCTATCAGCTGACCCAGGGAGGATGTGTAGATTGAGAATAGTAGAGGTCCAAGGACAGAACCTTGGGGGACCCCAACAGTAAGAGGAGTTGGAGAGGAGGAAGTGGAGTTGTAAGTGACACTGAAGGTGCGATGAGATAGGTAAGATTCGAACCAACGGAGGACAGAGACATGGAGACCAGGCAAATTTAGTTTTTTGAGGAGGAGGGGGTAGTCAACTGTATCAAAGGCAGCAGAAAGGTCTAAGAGTAAGAGTATGGAATAATGACCATTGGTTTTGGCTGTTAGTAAGTCATTTGTGAGTTTTAGGAGGGCAGTTTCTGTGGAGTGCTGTGGGCGAAATCCAGACTGAAGGGGATCCAGAAGGTTATTCTCAATGAGGTGGTCGCTCAGTCGGCTGTAGACTAAACGTTCAAGGAGTTTGGAGGCAAAAGGGAGTAGAGAGATGGGTCTTAGATTGTTAAGATTGGTTGGGTCTAGTGAGGCCTTTTTTGGTATGGGAGTGACTAGTGCATGTTTTAGAGGGTTGGGGAAGATGCCAGTAGAGAGGGAGAGGTTGAAGATATGAGTTAAAGACTGTAGGATAGAGTCAGATGGTGACCGTAGTATTTGAGAAGGAACAGGGTCCAGGGGGCAGGAGGTTAGGTGGGCATTAGAAAAATTTTTAGTGACTTCCTCTATAGTAGCTGGATTAAAAGAGGAAAGTATTGATTGTGCAGGAGGACAAGGAGTGTAAAGTGAGGGAGATATGTGTAGAGTAGAGAACTCAAGACGAATTGTCTCAATCTTGTTTTTGAAGTGATTAGCAATCTCCTGGGCAGTGAGTAAGTTAGTGGGTGGAGGTAATGGAGGACGAAGTAGAGAAGTAAATGTAGAAAAGAGTTGACGGGGACTGCGTGAGAGGGTGTTAATGAGTGGTAAAGTAGGTCTGTTTGGCAGTGCGCAGGCAGGAATGGTATTTTTGGAGGGCAGATTTATATTTGCTGAAATCTTGCTGTGACTTAGTCTTACGCCACAGACGCTCAAGAGCACGGCTCTGCTTTTTGAGGCTTCTGGTGTTGTCTGTCTGCCAGGGTTGTAGCGGCCGGGGCCTGATTCTGTGTGTAGTGAGGGGGGCCAAGGTATCCAGGGTGGATGACAATGAACTGTTGTATATGGAAGTGGCCAAGTTGGGGCAGGACAAGGATGAGATTTTGTCGTAGAGACAATCTGTAGCAGAAAAAAGAAGAGAAGGGTTAAGATGGCGAAGGTTTCTACGGGTAATAGTTTTTTGGAAGGCAAGGAGGAGGCAGACAAGGAGAGAGTGAAACTAATAAGGTGGTGATCAGAGAGAGGAAAAGGAATATTGGAGAGGTTGTGCGGAGTGCACAGGTAGGAGAATATGAGATCAAGGCAGTTGCCAACAGAGTGAGTAGAAGCGCTCGTCCATTGTTTTAGGTCAAAAGAGGAGGTTAGGCTCAGCAGCTTAGAAGTAGCGGGAGTGTTAAGATTAACAGGGATGTTGAAGTCACCAAGAATGATTGTTGGAATTTCAGAAGAGAGAAAGTAGGGTAGCCAGGCAGAGAAGTCGTCAAGGAAGTTTGATATGGGTCCAGGGGGCTGATAGATCACAGCAATTCTCAGTGAAACTGGAGAAAATTGACGAATACAATGAGCTTCAAATGAGGAGAGGGACAGAGAGGGCGGTGGATGAAGAACCTGAAAAGTGCTTTGAGGGGATAGGAGGATTCCAACACCACCTCCTTTCTGTCCACTAGGCCTGGGGGAGTGAGTCCACAGAAGGCCACCGTAGGAGAGAGCAGCAGGAGAAGGAAGGTCAGATTCTTGAATCCAGGTCTCAGTAATTGCTAGTAGGTTCAGGGAGTTTGTGATAAATAGGTCATGGACAGTGGTGAGTTTGTTACAAACAGAGCGGGCATTCCAAAGGGCACAAGAGAAGGGGAGGCTGGTTCTAGGCAGAAGAGAATGGAAATGAGATTGTGTGGATTGTGACTGGAATGAGAGGATGAGGGTTGCTGAGTATGTTGGCCGAAGGTAAAGGATGGCGGTCCAGGATTTGGGGAAATATCTCCAGAAATCAGGAGAAGCATTAGGGTGAGAGAGATGATATGGGATTGCGACTTGTGTAGTGGGACACGTCCCAGTGTCCTGCAGGTTTTATTGGCATTTGGGTTCAGAGTTGGCAGGAGCTGATATGTGCAGTAATAAGGTGATGACAGGAGTGAGGATGATATATATAAGCTGTGGGGTGGAGAAGATGGGTGAAGGAGAGAGAATTTAAGGAGAGAGGATGCAACTGTGAGAAGGAAAAGTAGGAAGTGCATGACAGAGTGGAAAGATTTGAGATGAGGCCTGGATGGGAGATGAGGAATCAGGTCACCTGTAGTCTGTGTAATGTTCTGCTGAAGTCTGTTCTGCTTTTTCGCTTTGTGCAGTCGCTGAAGTGCTGAGCCGAAGTGCAATACTTAATCCAATATGAATACTTTATCCAAGATGATAGTTGCCTGTGCACACCCCTGGCTGTGCTTCCCCCAAGTAGGGCCTTAATTTATACTCAGTTTGGGTGGGGGTATTGCCAATTAATTAGACAGGATTGCATAGGAGAAACACTTGGCTAACAGAATGAACTTCTCACACTGAGGGCTGGCTGACTACAAGACACAGCAAGAGCAGAGAGGTCACAGTCATAAATATAGGAAAAGCTCATAATTTAGGTATAGACACCAAGAAAGAAAAACAAACATCACAGTGCTATGGGCAGAGGTAAATAATTTGAATGCAGCATAGATCACCAAAAGCACATACACAGAATTAACAATTCTAGATGGAGTTGCAGCAGTATAAGCATACCAGTGTTAAAAGGGACAAACAGTTTTCAGTAATGCGATTCTAGATGGAGTTGCATCTTTATATGGGAGTCCGTGACCCTGGATAACGTCTTATGATCCACGAAAAAATAGTAAAGACGTGTGTACGTCCCATGTACGGGGGAGAAGAAAGTATAATCTCGTGTTTTTTAAATTCATCGTTCGCCACACATCCACCAATTGATTTTGGTGGAGGATTTTCTTCAATTTTTTTAAGGGTTGCTTTCCCGTCTCCCGTACACGCGACGTACTATCTTCTTCTGAATTCATGCATAGATTCAAGTCCCCTGCCATTATAATCATCCCCTGTCCAAAATTAGCAAGCTTATTTATCATATTTGTCATAGTCTATTGGTTTATTATTTGGTGCATATATATTTGCTAAAGTGAGTTGCACCCCGTTGATATAACCGCATAGTAGAAGAAACCGCCCTTCTGGATCCACAACTCTCCCATGCTCTCTAAACTGGATTCCTTCCGAGAAACCTATTGCGACTCCTTTGGCCTTTCTAGTGGTTGAATCAGCGTATATCCAAGTAGGGAATTTTTTGGAATGTAATTTTATATTGGCTCCCTGAAAGAGATGGGTTTCCTGGAGAAACACTATGTCTGTCTGATAATGTTTGAGCTCTGTTAATATTTTGTGTCTTTTTAATAGGGTTATTCAGACCTCGGACATTATATGTTAGGAACCTAATCTAGAACTTTTCTTTTGTTTTTTACGGAGAGGCACTTTACTCCCCCGACTACCCCTTCCCGCCCTTCCCTCATTCCTCCCACTCTCACTCCCCCCCCTTCTATCCCTCCCTTGGCCAATACTGACCTCCAACCCCTTGGCTGATCAGAAATATTCCTTTCGACCTCTGGGCTTTCTTCTCAGAGGTTGGGCTTGGACCTCTTCCCCCATTCTACCCCTCCCCCCCCCGCTTTAGGGGGGGGTGGGGGGGCAGAAATGGTCCCTCGAATGGAGAGGATTCCACCCCGGTCATAGTCTCTCTCCTCCCCTTCCCCCCCCCCCATCCGCAAAGGCAGCTATTCATATTGCATTAATTTATCCCCCAACCCTCCCCACGGGCCAAGGGTTGCGTTTTACCCCGGGCCGGCCCCCCCTCCCCACCCCCCGTCACAGACCTTCTCTTTCCAGCCATTCTGGGATTTCTATTGGTTGTAACCCTAAATTTTTACAGAACTCCATTAAATCCTCCGGGAACCTCAACCTTACCGATCTACCCTCCTTATATCCTATCAGGCAGGCCGGGAACCCCCAGCTATATTTTACATTATCTATACGCATTTGATTTAACAGTGGTCTGAGCATCCGTCTCCTAGCCAGTGTTTCCGGAGACAGGTCCATAAAAATTTGAAGCTCTATTCCCCTGAAATTCAGGGGGGATTTTCCTCTCAGATTAGTCCATATCTCTGTTTTTTCTGTATAGTTCTGGAATCTGACCAGGATATCTCTAGGGGTGTCTGTTGGTAAATGCTGGGGTTTCCTGACTCTATGTATCCTTTCAATTTTCAAATCCCATTCTGGGGTTTTGTTTAATAAGGGATTAAATAGTTCTTTTATGATTTTTATAAGGTCTTCCCCGTTCTCTTCTGGGTTCTGCCTTCTACTCTGATTTTCCTGTTCTTCTAATTTGTACAGAGTCCTCCTTTGGTTTATTTTAGTCGTTTTAAGCTGCTCTTTGAGCTCCGCTATTTCAAATGTATGTTTATCTGTATTATTTTCCACTTCCTCTACTCGGGTCAGCAAATGTGTTAAATCCGTTCGTAGTGCTACTATTTCGCTTTTAATTGAATTTTCCATTTTCGTCAACATTTCTGACAGTATTGTCTTGGTTAGTATTTGGGTATTCTCCCTCTGTTCCTCCAGCCTACTACTGTCTACTTCGCTTTGTGTGCTGGTATTTCCTCCCGAGACCTCCAAGATTTCCTCCTTCTTTTTGCTCCCCTCCTTCTTCTTTTTTCCCTGTTTCGTCGTTTGTTTTTCCATAACTGGACTCTTTGGGCTCAGACCCTTCACCAAATATTGCTTAATTGTGCTTGTATTTGCTTTTTTCTTTTGGTGTTTTAGGTTCGGTTCCTTTAGTGGCTCTGCCAGTCATATTAGGGTAATTATTTATATTAGGGCCTTCCCCTTCTCCTTAGTTGCTGGGTATTGCACCATGGGGTGGTGGGGGAGGGGGGGTAAGAGGCTCAACGCCCCCTGACGATCCCTACACCCTTATACACCCCAGTGAGATTAAGTGGGGGTATTAGAATTAACCAGTCTTTTCTGAGACAAAATTATATTCTAACGTTCCAGTCAGTCAGAGACTTCAATTAGGCAGACCCGCAAAAAGGGAGTAGCCCATGTAAACGAAAATAAAGAACGCATTGAAGGGGGAATACCACAGATACAATAGGCAGACTCCCTCGCATACTCAAGTTTTAACCGGGTGGGGGACGGGACCCCGTGGCAAATCAAACAGGGTTCCCTCTCAGTCTTTTTGTCCCCAAGTATACACAGTTGTCTATTTCAGGGACCACTCTGGGACCGATGGTTCTGGGTGATATGTTCTGGTTCAACTCCTGTGGACCCCCCATGGGGTATAAATCCGTTCCATATCCCAATTTTCTAACGGGGGGGGGGGGGGGGGGGCAGTCCTCCCTCTCCTGTCTCTACACAATGACACAAGCTCCACTTCCACGTTTGCTATCAAATGTCAGTGTTCTTTGTTAATATCACTCACTTGCCACTCACATTTAAACATGCCTCCAGATAATCCACAAGTGTCAGCATTTCCTTTATGGTATGAGACTTACCCCTCCAGGAGTTGGCTTTTACTTTTCTTCCCCTTCACTGGGGTCTTACCCTTCCACGGCGTTAATGCTGTTTTGCTACAAGCCTTGCTGTTCTTCTCATAGATGATGGGAAGGGGGGAGCAGCTGTTCCAGGGGGGGAGCGGGGTCCTGCTATCCTTCGGTCGGCTGTTCCCTTCTGGCTTTCTGTACCCGGCGTCTCTGTGTCCCGCTTAATACCGCCGCATCCTCCGCTCCTCTATGACCCCGCGCTTCATGCGAGAGTGTCACGTCTGCAACACAGCGTGCACCTCTTCCTCTCCATCCGGCCGTCGTATCTTGGGTCCCGCCCATCACTCTGCGTTGCATCGCCGCCCTACGTCCTTACACCTGCCTCCATCCCCAGCCTTCTTTCTTGTGAAATACCCTTTCTAATCCCATATTCTCCATTTTAACCCAGTGTTTGTCTTCTGTTTCCCGTGCCCACTCTATTGCTCGTGCCCCTATGATCGCATAATATTTTTTAAGGTCCGGAATCCCCAGTCCTCCTTGGTCCTTGTTCTGTTTCAAGATATTGCTAGAGATCCTAGGTTTTTTGTTTTGCCAGATGAATCTGTTTATTATCGATTTTTAAGGTTTGAAAATAATAATCTGGGAGGGGGGATTGGTAACATTGAAAATTTATATGTAATTTTGGGAAGTAATACCATTTTAACTGTATTAATCCTACCGAACCATGATAAAGGCTTTGAAGATAGTTTTTTTTTTTGGTTTTCCTTTTTAATTTCATTTAATAATGCGATATAATTCTCACTAAATAACTGTTCTACTGAGTTTGCTAAATTAATCCCCAGGTATTTTAAACCTTTCTGCTTCCAGGGAAAAGGATATTCTTTTTGTAGCTCGTGCATCTCTTTTGGCTCAACATTTATATTAAAAATTTCTGATTTGTTTAAATTAATTTTAAAGTTTGCTATTTCTCCATATTGTCTTAGCGTTTTGATTAATCGTGGCATTGTATGTCTAGGTTCGGAGACATAGAACAGCAGGTCGTCTGCAAAGGCCGCGACCTTATGCTCGACGTCACCGATTTTTATTCCCTTGATATCCCCATTTGCTCTGACTGTTGCCAATAATGGTTCCAGCGAGAGCACAAAAAGCAATGGGGACAGGGGACACCCCTGTCTCGTCCCATTTCTCATGACAAAGGGAATTGAGGAGTCCCCATTGATTTTTATTGCTGCAGTTGGTGCTTCATACAATACCCCGATTCTCTGCAGCATCCTGGCACCCAGCCCAATATGCCTCAGTGTCTCCATCATGAACCCCCAGTCTACTCTGTCAAATGCTTTTTCGGCATCAATTGACAGAAATAGTCCTGGGGGCCCATGGGTTTTCATTTTTTGCAGCAAGAGGAGTGTTCTGACTCCATTGTCACGTCCCTCTCTTCCTGACACAAAACCTACCTGGTCCATATGGACCAGTTCTTTCATTTTGTCTCTCAGTCTATTTGCCAATACTTTAGCATATAATTTTGTATCGAAATTCAGGAGAGAGATCGGTCTGTAACTTGGGCATAGCATTTCGTCTTTTCCTTCTTTTAGAATTATAGTAATCAGTGCTTTCTGTGCTTCAGGGCTTAATCCGTAATCTGTGCCAAGTCCGTTCATATAGTTACAGAGCCGGGCATCAAAAATTTTTCAAATTTCTTGAGGTAATTTATGGAGAATCCATCCGGACCTGGGCTTTTCCCTGCTGGTGTTTCTAGGATAGCTTTTTTAATTTCCTGCTCAGTAATGGGACTTTCTAGATCTTCACTGTCATTCAAACTTAGTTGAGAAATTCCTGATTTATCTAAAAACTGTTTATTTTATTTACTTTTCCATTTTCTACGTTGCCTTTCTTGATATCATAGAGTGCACTATAATAATTTCGGAAAACATCGGCTATTTCTTTTGTTCTAAAAACTACTTCTCCTTGTTTGTTTCGGATTTTTTCGATGTAGTTTCTTGCCTTTTCCTTCCTCAGGGTCTTTGCCAGATGTTTCCCAATTTTATTACCTCCTAAATATTTCCCCTTCAGAATTCTGTTAAAGACCCTTTTTGTATCCTGGGTTAATAAGTCTTTAAGTTCTTCTCTTTTGGATATAAGTTGATGGTAGATTTGTTGGTGTCTCCCTTCTGTTTTTTTATGTAGCTGTTCTAGTTCGTATATTTCCTCTGTTAGGGTTTTCATTTCTTTTTCTCTCGCCTTTTTTTTTCCCGCCCCCATGGATATGAAGATGCCTCTTGTATATGCCTTGTGTGTCTCCCATAAAGTCAAATATGAAATATCTTGCGTGTCGTTAGTTTCGAAAAAGTGCGTCAGTTCCTCGTTTATTCTTTCAATATCTTGTTTTTCGCTAAGAAGTATATCATTTAATATCCAATTGGAAGCTGGTTTCTGTGTTTTCATTTCTTCTATGGTCATCATTACTGGGGAGTGGTCAAAGTGTAGATATCCCTATCTCGGCCTCTGTCACTTTAGTGAGTATGTTATGGTCAATCAAAAAATAGTCAATACGTGTATACGTCCCATGTACAGGGGAGAAGAAGGTATAGTCCCGTGTTTTCGGGTGGAGAGCTCTCCACACATCCACCAGTTGGTTTTGATACATTTTTTGTTTCAATATTTTAAGGGACGCCTGTCCCGTCCCCTGCACATGTGACGTACTATCTTCTTGAGGGTTTAAGCATAGATTGAAATCTCCAGCCATGATTACTATCCCTCTCCTGAACTGCGCCAGGATCCCTATCATTCTTTTTAGGAATTTTGATGGGTTTTTATTTGGGGCGTATATGTTACCCAAAGTGCATTCTGTTTCCCCTATAAACCCTCTTAGAAAGAGGAATCTCCCCTCTGGATCTATGAGCCTTTCCTCTAATTTAAACCTAGTTTCTCTTGAGAACCCTATTGCAACTCCCTTTGCTTTGTTAGTCGTTGAATCAGCATAAAACCAAACGGGATGTTCCTTAGAGTATAATTTTACATTGGCCCCCAAATAGAGATGAGTCTCTTGGAGGAAGATTATATCCGCTTGATGGTATTTAAGCTCTTTTAGGACTTTGTCTTTTGGCAGGTGTATTCAATCCACGAACATTATATGTCAGAAACTTAATCTTGTGTTAAATTCTTCTTTTTTTTTTTTTTTTTTTTCCCTTCCTTTCCAAAAAGACGAGAAATATTGTTCCCCACCAGACCCCCCCCTCCTCCCTATCCCCCCTACCCTCCCCCCTATCCCCCCTACCCTCCCCTCCCTTACCTCCCCTCCCTTACCCCCCCCCCCCTTCTTCCTGACCAATTCTGGTCCCTAGACCATTGGCTGATCCAAACATCTTTTTTCCGGTTTCAGCTTTCAGTCTTCAAGTCTCGAGGTGTTGCTCTGATCTCTACCCACTTTCCGCGCCCCTCCCACGGTATAATCCCAGGAGGGGAGTGGGGTGGGTATACTGGACCAAGCTTTCTCTCCTCCCTGTTTTAACCCGTGCCTCCCTCGATCCCCCCTTCCCCGTCTCCTCCCCCCAGCGGCACACACACAAAAAAAAAAAAAAAAAAAAAAAAAAACAATCTCCTTGGGGGGGATCTCCCTCGAGGTGGATGGGACCCTACACCCCCTCTCTCTCCCTCCACTCCGGGATTTCAATTGCCTGCAATCCCAGGGCATTACAGAATTCTGGGAGCTCTTCTGGAAATCTCAGTTTTGCCGATTTGCCCTCACTGTATCCTATTAAACAAGCTGGGAACCCCCAACTATATTTTATATTCTCTGTTTTCATTTGTGCTAGTAAGGGTCTAAGGAATCGCCTTCTGGCCAACGTCTCTGGGGCCAGATCTATAAAGATTTGTATTTCAGTCCCGTTGATTTTTAATGGGGGTTTGCCTCTTAGGTTATTCCAGATTGCCAACTTATCTTCAAAATTCTGGAATCTAACCAAAATATCTCTCGGGCTGTCTGGTGATATATGTTGAGGCCTCCTAAGTCTGTGTACCCTTTCAATTTCAAGTTCATTTTCAGGGCCCTTGTTCCATACTGGGCCAAGAATCTCCTTGATTGCTACCCTGAGGTCTTCGGTATTTTCCTCTGTCAGAGCGCGAATCCTTAGATTCTGTCGTCTACTTTGGTTTTCCTGTTCTTCTAACTTGTATCTGATTCTCCTCTGCGTTTTCCTTGTTTCTTTAAGCTGGTCTTTTACTGCGTTTTAATTCCAGTATGTGATTGTCAATTTTGTTTTCATTTTCCTCCACTCGGGTAAGCAAGTGACTTAGGTCTGTTCGGAGTGCCGTTATCTCTGTTTTAATTGCGTTCTCCATTCGGATTAACATCTCCGAAATTTCTAGTTTTGTACATCTGTGCGATGTTGGCTATGTCTTCACTGGCACTCCTATCCTGCTCGCTTTCTATAGTCGTTTCGCCCCCAGAGGCTCTGACCGGGTCATCCTTCTTTTTTGGTTTCCTTTTTCTTCGCTTGTTTAATCATTTTCTGCTCTTCTGGTCCTGGACTTTTGGGACTTGAGCCTTTTACCAAATATTGTTTGTACTCGTACTTACTTTATTCTTTGGTGTTTTAACTTCACTTGCTTTCGGTGTTTTTCCTTTCATACTAGCAGATCGCTTTTTTAAAATTTTCCTTTTCCCCAGTGTCGGTCTGACTGTCCTGGGATGCAAAGAAAGGTGTAGACCCCTCAAAAAGTCAATGTAATTAGACGAGTGAGTCAAATGGATTTTTGGTAGAGGGGGCAAGCTTTTTTATAATTTTTACCCTTTCCTCTGTAGTTGTATTTTCTAGGTAGCCCTTTATTCGTATCTCAGTCCTTTATATATCTTGCTTTCCTCTTTCCCCCTCTCCCTCCTCTTCCCCCCCCCTCCCCTACTTCTCAACGGTACTTTACGCTTGTACTCAACCATTGAAATAGGGCCTAAAAAAGGCCTAATAAGGGCAGATACTTAGGGTTTCTGGCGTTTAGTTTTCCCGTTTACAAACAAAAAAAAAAGGAAGGGGATAAAAAAGAAAACAGAGCATAAGAATGAAAAAAAAAAAAAGGGAGATGGATCCAGGATCATACCAATAGCATTTATAAGTTTTATCTCTGTATGCTATATCCTGTCTAATTCGCTGCCGGTCCTTAGCATAATACCCGGCTGTAACCAATACAAGGACGGAAAAGATGCAAAGAAAGAAGCAGAGGGGTTTTACCCCGTGTTTTCCAGATTCAGGTGTCTTTGGCGTTTTTCGCTTTCTATTTACACAGTTTATTGCGCCAGATTTATTGTTTCATTTGGCTCCTTTTATTATGTATTTGCATTTATTTTCATAAATATAGGAGAAAAAAAAGACAAAGGCATCTCTTCATATGTGCAACTTCTATGCCTCTATGTTGTATTCGTACTGCCTACCCGTTGTTTAACACAGTCTTTCAATTCCCTCTTATCTCTCACATTTCATATCTTTATAGCGCTTCTGTGATTTGCATTTAATTAGCGTTTTTATATGGTGTCTTGTTTAAGGTATGTTTAAGATATGGACACAACTATTTGCGTTTCCTTTATACAGATATCATTGAATCCAGGCACTTGCCCTCTTCAATCTGTTCCACTGTCACGTTCCCCTTAATACGGGGACTTACCCTTGCTGTCTTCTGTGCATCCAGGGGTCTTTGTGGTTCATCTCTTACCCAGTGTTTTGAGGAGAGGGGGTTTTCTGATTGCTGCAGCACTTTGTCCGGCGTGGAAGTGAGAGGGGGGGGGCTGGGTCCCTAGGGCGGCGGGTTCCGGGTCGTGGGGGCGTCGGGACGGAGCAGCAGGATGTTGTTTAAGCGAGCGGTGTCCTCATTTCACGCCGGTATCCCAATCGGCGTGCTGCGGTAGGTGGCGCCGGCTCACTGGCTGATCTCTCTGTAGCACAGGGGGGGGGGGGTCATCAGTGAGGGATCCCGCGGTCTCTCATACCGCGCGCTCACCCTCGGCTTGGTCCGTCAGATGTTCTGATCAGGCTCCTCCCTCCCTGAGACCCTACGTGCTCTCACGTCCTCGCCATCCCTGCCCATACCCTCCAATTCCTGACAGTTACCAGGGAATTCAGAAAGTCAAATGCTCTGTAGTCCTTTTCAGGCCCTAGGAAGGGGGGAAAAGGGCCTCTAAAAGTACTCTAGGTAGGTGGCTTAGAGAGGCAATTACGGAGGCCTGCAAAGCTAGAGGAGAATATCCTCCCTCCGGAATTGCTTCCCACTCCACAAGAGCAACAGCAGTGTCTTTGGCCGAAAGGGCCGGTGCTACGCCTGACCAGATCTGCAAGGCGGCCACGTGGTCAAGTTACTCAACTTTCCTTCGGCACTACAGGCTGCGGATCAAGCCTTCGGCAGGAAGGTACTGCAGGCAGTAGTCCCACCCTAGGGTAAGCTTCACGTTTATCCTCTCCAGGGTTGTCCTGAAAGGCGACTGGAGAAAAACCTAGTTAGACTTACCGGTGACAGTATTTCTAAGAGCCTTTCAGGACAACTCCTAGTTCCCTCCCTTGTGTTTTCTATGTTTAGAGATGATACAAGTATCTGTCATGGTTTGTGTGTGTTCTCTCTGCTTTGTTTTCCAGTATGCTGGAGGTCACAATAACTGAGGCCATGGTGGAAGAGGGACTTGAAAGGCAATTACAAGTGTTTCCTCAAAAGTGGGCGGAGCTGCGCTCTCTCCAGGGTTGTCTTGAAAGGCTCTTAGAAATACAGTCACCGGTAAGTCTAACTAGGTTTTTAGAGCTCCTTTTATGAGCGTACATGTAAATGGTTTCCCAGTCTGTATTAAGTTGGTATTAAGGTCTTTGTTCCCACGCTTGGCATAACATTCTGGAAAAGTAATTTTTTTTTTTTTCCTCAGATGTAAAGCATTTGAGGTGTCTGTTTTAAAAAAAATATATATATTTTTTTTGAGCAGAGGTTTTCTAGACTCATAGGGGGTCTTATCCATGCCTGAGCTGATTCCCGTCTAGTTAAATGGTGTTTAATCTAAGTAATTCCATTGTGGAATTTAATGTGGATTGAGATCCTTGTTGAGTTGATCTCTAGATAAGAGGGTTCCCCTTTAAAGAGGTGTTTGGTTAGGACATCTTTTGTGAGGCCAGATTTTGGAAAGTTTAGTTCTAGTTATGGGGGGGGGGGGGGGGGGTGCCTAGATTAACTTTTAGTGGTATAAGGGGGCCTAGCCAAGGTGTTGGGTTATTGGGTTTTAAAAGTTTCACAGAATATATCTAATGTAGGGCCTATCAGAGGATGTGATTTGATGGTGGAGGGCTGGTGATTTGGATGTATCCATGGTAGAGCTCTTAAGTGGTGAGATTTGTATGTGTTCCAGTGTTACCCAGTCTAACTGGTGGTTCAGTTGCCTGATAGTATTTGCATAAATTAGCGAGAGCTATTCCTCCATTGAGCTTAGGGTAGAGTAAGTCTTGTGTATTTGAGTCTGGGTGGTTTACCCCTCCAGATGAAAGAGGAACAGGCTCATTGGAATGAAGCAAAGAATGTTGCTGGTATTTTAATGGGAATAGAATAGGTAAGGAATTTCGTGCAAATTGGAATAAATAATGATAGAGTGCACCAGTGCAATAATAATAGCTAGCTGATTGTGGCACTACTATAAATGAATGATCTGGAGGTAATCAAGAAGTAATCAATAAATAAAATCATAAATAGATGTATAAAAATCGCATAAAGTATTAATGAATAATAAATCGCATAAATGGTATATGATAAAGTGGGTAAAATCAACAATAGTGACAATTGACTAAAATTGTGAGTGCCCAGTGCTAAAAAATAACTTCAAAGTGAATCGCATGAATATCATAAATAATTAATAAATAATAAGACAAAGTATCAAAGAGTGGATAAATCAATATGCATATAAAATACCATAATGCTGTTATCAATAGTGAATGTTGTGATAAAAAATAGTGATAAATGGATGGTGTGATAAATAAATAGATGAATCCAATAGGGGCGTATATAAATCAAGTTATGATATTGTTAATTGTCCAATATTGCTCCAAAGTGCTGCCAGATAGTTCCGAGCATATGTTCTATGCGTTTGGCTATGTTGATAAATTGATTAGGTTTCCCTAATTTTCATCTATTTTTGGAGTATCCTTGACTGGTCTCTCTAGCCTCTCACCTTAGATCTGATTGAATTGCGCCTTTCTGGGGTGTCCTGTATCCCCAATATAAGGGTATCTGGAAATTTGCAGAGCCTCAAGCCTGTTGGGTATGTGCCTTTTTAAGGGGTGTCTCCTGTCAGCACTGCTGAGGTAGCCAAGATCTGCAGGGTCTAGTGAATGATCCGGTCAGGTCCTTCTCCTTTTTAATGCCTCTGGGTTATGTACCTACAGTGCTTAGTGTCACTGGCTCAAAATGACATAACACCAGGGGGGGTAAAAAGGGGAACAGAGAAGCCTCCACTAGTGTAGTAAGTTTGAATAAGTGGTTACATTTATTAAAGTAATACTGATTTACTCGTACATTAAAGTAGCGAAAAAATGGCATGAAGAGTTAAAAATGAACATCACCGGCGTTCTTGGCGCCTCCCCGCGTCCTGTTCACTGTTGGTTTGCCTACGGCCACTCCCTACGCGTTACGACACGTCACGTGTCTTCATCTGGGGAACCGGATTGGTCGGGCATTGGTGGTTTAAGTGTCAATGCCTGACCAATCCGGTTCCCCAGATGAAGACGCGTGATGTGTCGTAACGCGTAGGGAGTGGCCGTAGGCAAACCAACAGTGAACAGGACGCGAGGAGGCGCTGAGAACGCCGGTGATTTTCATTTTTGGGAATTTGAATACCGTATTTATCGGCGTATAACACGCACCTTTTCCCCCTTAAAATCGGGGGAAAGTCGTGGGTGCGTGTTATAAAAAGTGACAAACAGCGAGCGGCGCCGAAAAAGACCGAAGCGCCGCCGGAAAAGACCGAGCCGACTGTTTGGCTCCGCTCGTAGTCCCGCCTTCGTAGCGCTCGCTCCCAAAACAGCAGGGAGGCGGGACTGCGATTTGAGCCATACAGTCGGCTCGGTCTTTAACGGCAGCGCTTCGTTTTTTTTCCGGCGGCAAATCGGTCTGTCTCGCGGCGGGAAATTTAAACATCGGCAAGGCTGCAAACGACGCTGGGCAAGGCTGCAAACGACGCTGGGCAAGCTGCAAATGACACTTAAATGTAAGTTTTTTTTTTTTTTTTTTTTTCCCCTAAACTTCCCTCAAACTTTTTTTTCCATAAAATGCCCCCCTAAACTTGGGGTGCGTGTTATACGCCGATAAATACGGTACCTAAATAGGTGATTGTATTTGTAGCCCATGTAAAGGAACTTTTTTTTGGCATAGTGACACTGATTCTGAGGGTAGGGTGATATTTGGGGTGTTTGATTTAGTTGTTAATTTTTAAGTTTGATATAAATTGGAAGTATTCCAGGTCTTGTAAGAGATTTGGAATTGATGTGAGGTTCAGAGAGAAACGGAAGCATATCGTCAGCAAATGCTTCAATTTTATAAGTGTTGTCTTGGATTTTAATTCCCATTTTATGTCTTGGGTTGGATCTTAATCTGTTTAGCAAGGGTTGTACTGTTGGACACTTGGGACGTATAATAAGGGACACCCCTGTCTCGTACCCTTGCAAAGGTTAAAGGGGTTCCAAAGTTGGCAATTAACATGTACTCTTGCTGTTGGATTTGAGTATAATGCACGTATATATGCTCTAATTTTGAGGTTGCAGTACTGCATCCATGTAGTCCCAGGCTACTCTATCAAACCCCTTTACAGCGTTGAGTCACATGGGAGCCAGTGGTGAATGTTTAAAGCCTTGAAAGTGTTGTCATATCCTTCTGCACCCAGAATAAAGCTAACTTGGTCTAACAATTTGAGGGATGACCGTAATGGTATAAGTCTATTTGCAAGTATTTAAGCATAAATGTTTACGTTCACTTTTATGAGGGAAATTGGGCGATTACTGACTTGGGATTTATCTTTGCCTTCTTTGGGTAGAACTGTTATATGGGCTTCCAAAAGTTGAGCTGGTATCTTCTTCGCTGATTTGAGTGAGTGGAATATTTTTAGGAACCATGGTTTTCAAGATATTCGAGAATGTTTGTTTGTTTTATACTATTGTAAGGGTAGAACGTCTGGACCTGGGGCTTTGCTCCATTTCATATATTTGATAGCTTTTTTAAATTCGGTGTCAGATTCTTTTGAGGTTTGCGCGATTTGTCAGCTGAAATTGGAGCTGGACTATATTTTTTGTAAAATCTTGAATGATTTGTGTTTTTCTTTTTTATTTTTTTTTTTCATTTTTTTTGGCGTTTGGGAGGTTGTATAAGGACTGATAATACAGTTCAATTTCTTTAGCTATTACTTTGTTAGATAAATGTGGTGTACCATGTTTATCTCTGATTTGGTTAACTGTGGTGGCTGTTTTTTTTCTTTTTCATGCATCATGGGACACAGTCAGGCTAATCATTACCTGCTGGGTTATACTTCATCATTAGGTAAATTGACACTGGTAGACCAAAGGTCCCCTATATAACCCCTCCCAAACAGGAAGTACTTTAGTTTTTAACCAGTGTCTGCAAAGGGGAACCCCCGTCGCGAAAAGTGAAGATTGGGCCCTTAGCTTCTAAGTGGCTTTGCGTCTGGACGATTAAGTGAAACCCCTTTATTTTATTATTGTGGGGTGTCCCAGGGATTGTTGCAATCAGTCAATCTAGCTAAAGGCTGGACACCTGTGTGCAGTGACCATACGGGGGAGTTCTGGGCTAGCTGTGGGTGTTTGAAAAGTGTACTTTTCTTTTTTTTTTTTGCTTGTCTGGCTGTTTTTACCTGTACGTTGGTGCACTACAGTGCGCCATTTCACCTTGGTTCACCACGGCGCACGTGCGTTTGCAGGAGCCCCGCTGGGCTCAGCAGTTTTGTGGCCATGGCGCACGCAGATTCGCCGCACATGCGCTGTAGCCTTTATCTAGGCACACAAAGATTTGCGTAGTGCGCAAATAGTCATGCCCACTCGCCAGGGCCTTGCACATGCGTTCGTGCGCACGCACGCATAGAACGTTCCTGCGCACACCCAGCTCATTTAAGCTGTGTATGTCAAGCATGTGGTGCTTCCAGAAGGCAGCTGTGGGACACAGAGCAGGTTCTGAACACACTTGCCATGGTTAATTTCTCTTTACCCGGGTCACATGAGTCAACAGGTGTTGGCAGGCTAAAGGTGCTTAGCAGGATTGTTGCATAGGGGCTTGGTGAGCCCTATTAAAGGATCTCCCTTTTTTGAGGCGTTTTAACTACACCCACGTACTTTGTTTGGGGAATGGAATGTCTTCCAAAAAGCAAAGTGGGACTAACACCACAGGAAAGGGCACACCTATGTCATCGGTAGTTCCTGATGAACCTAGTCGAATCCCTAGCCTTGTATCCCCTGAAAGATCAGAGGCTCATGGCCAATCTGAGCCGCCGCGCCTCTCTGGTATTGTGCCTACAGTCAACGCTGCTGCTTCACGCTTTATCACTAAGGATGAACTGTCCTCAGCCCTAGCTGGTTTAGAGCACAGGATTGCTGGCGTTATTGCCTCCATCCTGCAGGGTGGCAGGAAACATGAGACCCCCCTCCCCGGAGTCCCCCATCCTGAACGCATTCCTGATCCAGATGAGGAAAGAGCTTAAAGCTCAGGATTCGCTGGAGTGCCCGGCAGATGAGTCTGATTCCCAGCAATCTGGACAAGAAGATATCCACTTGATGTCTGCCTCTGTCGCAGAAATTTTTGATCCCGTCTGACTGAAATGGTTCATTCTGCCTTTTTAAGTTGCCTCTTGCAGAGGTTGCACAGACTTTCCCGCTAAACCCCCTGTTGGAACAGGCGATTGGAAACACCCTGACAGGACTTTTTTGCCTCCATAAAAGGTTTTCCCTTTTTATATCCCATGGATGAAAAGTTTGTTTAAAAAAAATGGAGCATGCTAGCCATAGATGCAGCAGTCTCTTCCTTTAAACAAGAACTGAACTTGTCTGGTAGATAACGCACAGGGCTTAAAAGACCCTGTTGACAAGAAATTTAAGTTATTAAAGGCTTCCTTTTCTTTGGCAAGTTCAGCCATTCGGCCAGCTGTTGCAGCATTTGGTATTTGTCAGTCGGTAAAAGGATCAAGTCAAATGGCTGGATAGGCCTAACCAGGAGAATTATCTGCCTGAAAGTAAGACAGATATTCCAGTGCTGTGTTTTTTGCATTTGATGCTTTAAAGCAGAGGACAGCTGGTCCCCCGTGCCAAAAAAGTTGGGGACCGCTGCTTTAAAGCATTCAATACAGAAGGCTTCTCGTCTGGCTCTGGTCTGTACATATGCGCAGACTTTTATGGTTTAACTAATCAGCTGAGCTTCCTTGTAAAAAGTTATTGGCAGGTTTCCCGTTTCATGGGGAACGTTTATTCGGTGATCACTTGGACAAATATATCAAAAAGATTTCCGGAGGGAAGAGTTCTCTGCTTCCTGTGAAGAAAAAAAGCATCAAACGTCCCTCATTTAAAAACCCAGGGACTGCTTCCTCAAATGTCTGTCAGGACGGTTCCGCAACCAACAGGGTGCTAGGGCCAGGGGCAAGCCACAAGGCCAGTGCCAGAAAAGGCTCTGGGTCCAAAATTCTTAACCCAGCACCAAGCCCTCTTTTGATGGGACACCCCCACTCCATCGGGTGGTGGTAGGTGGGGGGGGGGGGGGGGGGTAGTAAGGCTGCAGCACTTTGCGGACATTTGCAAAACAGTTCAGGAAGAGTGGGTCACCTCAATTTATGATCTCATGGCTACAAGCTGGAGTTGGTGTCTTAGGCAGAGGTGTCTAAGATCCAGCGTTCCCTCGTATCCTCCAAAAATACGTTTATTGATCCAGGCACTACATCTAGTACATCAAGGAGTGATTGTAGAGGTTCCGGTATCCGAAAGGGGGACATGGTTTTACTCAAACCTGTTTACGGTTCAGAAACCAAACAAGGCCCATTTTGGACCAAAGGTCCCTGATCAAGTATCTATTGATGCAGTCCTTTCCGATGGAGTCTGTCCGCTCAGTAGTAACCTCACTCCAGAGGGGAGACTTTTTAGCCTCCATCGATATGAAGGGTGTACTTGCACATACCCGTCTTTCAGCCTCATCAGAGATTCTTATGTTTTCCAGTAGAGAAACATCATTTTCAGTTTGTGGCTCTACCCTTCGGGCTTACTACAGCTCCCCAGGTGTTCACGAAGGTCCTAGCACCAGAACTGGGTCTTTTAAGGGCCAAAGGGATCCTGGTGCGCAGTAGGGGTGTTGAAAATGATCGCTGCATCGCGGTTTTGCCCTTCCCGATTCGGCATCGATGCGGTAAGCCAGCAAAAGCGATTATGTATTACGTCATTACGGCTCCTTCCCCCTCCCCGCACAGCAGCGTCTTTGCTAGTGATGACAATCCACTGATCGGCCGGCTGAGCCTTTCCCCGTCATGCTGCCCCCACCCAGGCTCTCCCCCCCTCCTCGGGATTTGTAGCTGTGGACACTGGACACCCCTCTCACCTCCCCGATGGGCGGGCGCGGAGCCCCACAGAGCTGTGAGACAGATCACTGTAGCTGTCATCACATCCGTGGGAGTGGCGGAACAATGAGGGTTGCCGAAGTCCATGCAGTGCCAGTTTGAGGAAACAGACTGATTCTCCCGTCCGCAGGACAGGAGAATCCGTGTGCACATTTAGTGGCTGCAGCAGCTGAGCGAAGTGTCTCTGACACTCGTCTCACACAGCCCAGCGAAGTTCACTCCCCCTCCCAGCAACAGACGGGAGATGAACGATGTATGGCATACAGCTGCCCCTCCTCCTCCTCTCTCCCCCTGTGTCTGCCCGGTCAGCCCACTCTCCTATCCCGACGTACAGCTGTGAAGGAGAGAGGGAGAGAGGAGAGAGGGTGCGCGGGAGATATGAAAAGCAGTCAGCAGCTACACATTCCAAGCTGTCAACTTCCTGCCTCATCCCTGAATGAGTGAGCTCTGCATTTTGCATTACACATTAATCACTGAACTGTCCCTTTTCCTATCTGTCTCCCTCCCCCACTCTGTTCTTCCAAGATCCAGTTAGCACTAAACCACTTATGCATGATGCATCCCATATATTGATCGATATTGATGAAAAAAATGATCCAATTCCCCCATCTACACATTCCAGGTGGATGGGGGAATCCTCCGACAGTGGACTGGTGGGCGAACAACCAGGGTTGCTTTCCTGGCAACGCTATTGACAGCGCTGGTCTCTGTCTCCATGACAGCAGCAGCGCACCTAGTGCTGGCTACTTAGCGCATCATGTCTGCAGTCACTGACCGTCTCCTGTACCATGTCTGATGTCTCTGACTATCTCTTGTATCATGTCTGCAGGATCTGACCATCTCCTGTACCATGTCTGCAGTCTCTGACCATCTCCTGTACCATGTCTGCAGTCTCTGACCATCTCCTGTACCATGTCTGCAGTCTCTGACCATCTCCTGTACCATGTCTGATGTCTCTGACCATCTCTTGTATCATGTCTGCAGTCTCTGACCATCTCCTGTACCATGTCTGCAGTCTCTGACCATCTCCTGTACCATGTCTGCAGTCTGACCGTCTCCTGTACCATGTCTGCAGTCACTGACCGTCTCCTGTACCATGTCTGATGTCTCTGACCATCTCTTGTATCATGTCTGCAGGATCTGACCATCTCCTGTACCATGTCTGCAGGATCTGACCATCTCCTGTACCATGTCTGCAGTCTCTGACCATCTCCTGTACCATGTCTGCAGTCTCTGACCATCTCCTGTACCATGTCTGCAGTCTCTGACCATCTCCTGTACCATGTCTGCAGTCTCTGACCATCTCCTGTACCATGTCTGCAGTCTCTGACCATCTCCTGTACCATGTCTGCAGTCTCTGACCATCTCCTGTACCATGTCTGCAGTCTCTGACCATCTCCTGTACCATGTCTGCAGTCTCTGACCATCTCCTGTACCATGTCTGCAGTCTCTGACCATCTCCTGTACCATGTCTGCAGTCTCTGACCATCTCCTGTGTCATGTCTGCAGTCTCTGACCATCTCCTCTAGTATTTTTTTTTTTTTTTAGGGGGGGGGGGGGCCTAGAACTCCTCTAAGTTATTGTCTGCTGAGTTTAGACTTTGCTGCATGCAGGGAGTGTTGTCGTTTTTTTTTTTTTTTTTTTTTTAAGAACATATAAAATAAGAAAATGAAGTTCTCTTGACTGCTTGTTTTTTTTTTTAATGAATACCACGCGCAGCAATCGTGATGCATCGCGGAATTGAATCGAATCGTGGACCGGATAATCGTAATCTGGACGACCTCCTGCTCAGAGATCACTCAGTGCAGGCTCTAGAACAGAGCATAATATACACAATGAGGTATTTGAAAAGCTTAGGATGGATCATAAATACAGAAAAGTCAGCCTTGAGACCAGCTCAAAGTCCAAAATATTTAGGTCTGATTCTAAACAAGGTACACGCAAGAGTATTATTGCCACCTGTAAGGATCTGTGCCCTGAAGGATCGTCAGATAAAACGGCACCAGAAACCCTCCATTCGGCTCTGTTATGAGTCTTCTAGGGAGGATGGTATCCTCTGAGGCAGTGCCCTATGCCCAGTTCCATTCTAGGTCTTTGTTCCTAGCCAACAAGATGTCTTGTAGAGGAAGAAAAGCCCTAGATTATCCAATGTGCTTATCTCCTTAAGCATGCCTAAGCCTAAACTGGTGGTTGCGGGATCAGAACCTGCGAAAGGTAAAATCCTTTCTCCCAGTAACTTGGAGAGTACAGACTACAGATGCCAGTCTCTCAGGCTGGGGAGCGACCCTAGACTGGCTCACAACCCTGCCCATCAACGTCCTAGAATTGCGGGCAGTACGTCTGGCCCTACGATCCTGAACAGTGGAGCTTCAGGACTGCCCCATTAGGGTTCAGTTTGACAATGCCATGGCAGTGGCCTATATAAACCTCCAAGGCTGTACCAGGAGTCGTTCATTTCTGAAAGAGGTGAAATACATACTAGCCTGGTCAGTGTAACGTGTGCCAATAATATCGGCAGTCCGTATCCCGGGAATAGAGAACTGGAAGGCAGATTATCTCAGCCGCCAGCAGATCTGCCCGGGGAATGGTCCCTACACCCAGAGGTGTTCCAGGACATTTTTCCAACGTTGGGGATGGCCAGCGGTCGACCTAATGGCATCCAGGTTCAACAAGCTAGAGCAGTTTGTCTCAAACAAGAGATCCTCTGGCAATTGGAGCAGATGCTCTGATAGCTCCATGGAGCCAGTACTCCCTGGTTTATGCTTTCCCTCCGATCCCTCACCTTCCACATTTGTTGCAGTCAACAAACTCCAGCTTATCTTTTTATATTAAATGTGCCATAAAAGTGGAAAGCATTAATTATTCCTCTTCTGCTCCAGGAAGCTAGAAATAACAAAAACCATTGAGCTTACCACCAGTCAACCATTGGACAATTATTGAATTACGTAGGCCACATTTTATGCTGGGTATAGTTTGGATGTGTCAAGTTTTTTTTGTTAACCCTTTATTGGTCAGGCCAGCATTCCACTTAACCCATGATGGCTCCCCCCCCCCCCCCCCATTTTTCACTTATTTTAAGGGCTTTTTTTTTTATTTCTTATTTTGTGAAACCGAAAATTAGTTAACACAACTAAGTGGTAATCCCTGAATCACAGGGCCCTGTGTGTTGCGATAAAAGTATGCATTATGCTGCTGTGCATACAGTGGTGTCGTTTTTAGAAGGCTTAAATGGAAAAACTAAAGGTGAAGTTCACCCTTGGAGCATGTTACCCGTATTTAGGGTGTAGCATGTTTAGCAACTGGCCCCCCCATCCATTTTGGTTGTCCGCTTGTATTTCTCGAACTGCAGCAGTGCTGATGAGTTCCCTTGTAGTTCATTGATTGCTACTTCCAATTCAGTAACTGCCAGTCTGGGCAGACAGTTTTCAGGAGCCTGGTATTGCACCAGTGATCTGATTGTATGCAATGCTTTACAGCCTCCAGTGTAAAGATAAATGTACACTTATTTTTTACCTGCAAGAAGAAAGGTGAAATTTAACTGCCATGCCTTGTAACTGTGCACACCATAACGCGTGTTGGTGTGAATGGGCCCTTATTGCATTGGGGCATTGCAGTGCACCATCATATGTAATGTACATAGTGTGTGTAAATGTGTGGCGGAGAGGGATACTCTTATTTTTTTCCCCAGTATTGGGAGCTATTGAGATTGAGGGCACAGTCCTCAATCTCTTCCTCCCCTGTACCTTGCTCTCACTGAACAGAAAGGGCTCTGTAAAGATTCCTGTTCAAACTGAACTGATCCTTTTTATTAGTGTAGTACAAGATCTACTATTAGACCCTGTCATGGACCCCGTAATCAAGATGTCCACTGTAAATGCTTCCTCTGTCCGGTACCACACAATCCAAGACCCTTTAGCCCACCCAGTCACCAGACAACACCATTGTAGGGTAAAAACCAACAGACCTCCTTTATTCAAGCACATGTTATACATATCCCACTTCCAAACACTTGGAACACAGGGCGGGTTAGACTGTCCAATGACAATGGACACAGGTCAGGTGTGTTTAACTTCTCTTCAGTAAACAGTCTTAGCAGGGGGGGCTGCTGGAGGAATCCCCCCCCTCCCTCCATAGAGATACACATCCCATAATATCTAAGGCAGACACAATAGAACATTGGAATACAGCCACACCCCAAACGAATTACAGCAAATAGAGCATGAGACAGCACACATTATATCAGGGCTCGACAATTCCCGGTCGCCAGGGTGCCATAGCGACTAGAATTGGGGTCCTGGCGCCTGGGGCGACACAGCTGGGGTATCCTGTCTTCCTGCGGACCCCGACTCCGCCGTGCGATCGAATCGGGCCGCGCCGGCCAGTAATTTAGGCCGCGGCTTTGCGGCCTTCTGAAGCACTAATATGTAATATGGCGCCATCTGGTGGTGGCCGTTGATATTGCAACACCTCTAACATTGCTAATGCAATGTTAATGGAGCTTCAAAGCCCTGCCTGTTTCTCACTGCTTGCCCATCTCCTTCCTAAAGTGGAGAAGAGAAGGAAGTGATTGCAGGCATCATCTGGCGCCTTTTGCCTAACGGTGAGTGTGGTGGGGCTGGTTTGAATTTATATAGCCTTTTTTTTTTTTTTTTTTTAGAATAGCTTTGATTTAATTTATTTTTTTAAAAGTAAAAAAAAAAGTGTTTTTTTTTTTTTTTCTTAAAATTAAAAAATGTATTTGTAATCTCCCTGCTTAGTCCCTTTTTACACAGGCTGTCTGATCAGGTTCGCCTGTCAGTTTTTCAGGCGGACCTGATCAGACCCTTGGGCCCCTTTCCACACCTTTCAAGTGTTTTTCAGGCGCTATAGCGCCTGGAAAAAAAGCAGGTCCTTTCACTCCAGTGTGAAAGCCTGTGGGCTTTCACACTGGAGCGGTGCGCTAGCAGGACGGTATATAAAAGTCATGCTAGCAGCATCTTTGGAGCGGTAAAGGAGCGGTGTATTCACCGCTCCTACCCATTGAAATCAATGTGACAGCGCGGCAATACCGCTGGCAAAGCGCCGCTTGCGGGGGGTTTTAACCCTTTTTCGCTGTCGCCCGCACCGACACCCACTAAAAAAAAAACTGGCTCCTAACTTTTTTAGCTGGCTCCTAGAGTCCAAGCTAATTTGTCAAGCCCTGCATTATATATACATATATACAGCATTGAATCTGACTAGCACAGATTATAGTGGGGTTCTCATTCACCCTGTGCCCCTATTATGAGACACAGGGTGATTTACACATAAGAAGGTCCGGGGAAGCTGGACAAGGAGCCTCCAGAACTCTCCAGGGCAAGCTGTGTTCCACAAACCCCCGACCCAAAGTCACGCCTGTCACAGACCCCATTCCTAAATTCAAAAAAAGTAGTGGTAAAAAAACACAACCTTAAACTCTGGCTTCCAGCGGGAAAGATTCTGGGAAAGCTGTGGATCTTAAATACCCTAAATATGTGCAGCAGTATATTTAAGAATTTGGGATCTTTCCTAGGATTTAGTGAGCAGGCTAAAGCTGCCCATGATGAATCGAATTTCCATCATGTATGGGCACTGTGGTTCTACCAATCAACTTCTGTACTATTGCCTTGCTGGAAATCAGCACTTGCTGGAAATCTGAATCGGCACTGCAGGCTGTAGCCATAATCTGTGTATTTTGGTGAGAGCCTCTCCACTGTTAATGCAATGACATGACAGGAAGATTCCCCTATCCAACTCAAATGTGTGGATGAGGGAATTGGGTCAATTCTTTTCATTCAATCTGTTATGGCCAGTTTAAGCCCTATCACTTTTTTGCCTAGGCGACCGTGCCCAAAGCTGGGATGTAAGATGGATCTGTTTACGGTTTCTGTTGGATTTAAAGAATGTGAACCCAACATTTCATATTGCTGATTTGTGCTTGCTGTACCATGTACTTGTATGAAAAAGTATCCTGTTCTTTTGCATTGCTTCTTAACCACTTAATAACCGGCCCATGACGGCTACAGGGCGGTTTGTTAATTCTGGGAGGGCGTACAGTGACGTCCTCCCAGAATTCCGCTCTCACGCGCCCCCTGGGGCACGCACCCGAGAATTGCCGACCCGGTGCATCACGGTGAACGGCCACTGATCGCGTCCGTTTACCACATGATCGCTCCGCCAAATGAAGGAGCGATCACATGTAAACAAACCGGTGTGATTTCCGGTACCCCCAAAGCATAATGTTTCCCCCTCTGTCCAGTGTGAGTGGAGAGGGGAGAGATCGGTGGCAGCAGCGCTGTGGGCTGCATGTGTAGTGCCCACGGTGCTGCTTAGTGAGAGATCCATTCTCACCCATCCTCGCTCTGCATACCCAGCCATCCTTGCTCTGCATACCCAGCCATCCCCATTCATGCCTCACAAAAGTGTAATAGGTAGTCAAATTAGATTTGAAACGTATGTCCCTAGAACACCTGACGGTGCTCCCTGCATGTTGGTCCTCTGTATGTGGCCACGCTGTGGAAAAGTCTCGCACATGGTATCGCTGTACTCAGGAGTAGGAGAATCTATTTTGGGGGGTAATTTTTGCCATGTACATGTTATGTGTTAGAAATATTGTATAAATGGACAACGTTGTGTAAAAGTGTTCATTTTCTTTACACATATTCCAATAACTTGTAGAAAAAAATGACACATTCAAAAGACTCAATATGCCTCATAGATTATACATTAAATTGTTTTTCTTTCCAAAATGGGGTCATTTTTGGGGCGTTTCCATTGTCCTGGTTCTCCAGGGCCTTCAAAAGTGTAAGAGGTAGTCAAGAAATGTGTAATTTATGCTCCAAGAATGGCTGATGGCACTCCCTGCATGTTGGGCCTCTGTATGTGGCCAGGCTGTGTAAGTCTCACATGTGGTATCGCCATACTTGGGAGTAGTAGAATGTGTTTTGGGGTGTAATTTGTGCTATGCATATGCTGTGAGAAATAACCTGCTAATATAACAATTTTGTGAAAAAAAACTCCCCATGCATCTTACTAAATACATTGGAATGTCTACTTTCCAAAAAGGGGTCATTTGGGGGGTATTTGTACTTTCCTGGCTTGTTAGGGTTTCAATAAATGATGTACTTCAGGTGTGATCAATTTTCAGAGATTGGCACCATAGCTTGTGGACTCTATAACTTTCACAAAGACCAAATAATATACACCGATTTGGGTTATTTTTACCAAAGATATGTAGTGGTATAAATTTTGGCCAAAATATATAGAAAAAATTACTAATTTGCAAAATTTTATAACAAACGAAGAAAAATGCTTTTTTTTCTTAGCGCAAAAAAAAACCCAGCAGTGATTAAATATCACCAGAAGAAAGCTCT
Organism: Lithobates sylvaticus; assembly: GCA_028564925.1. Classification (NCBI taxonomy): domain Eukaryota; kingdom Metazoa; phylum Chordata; class Amphibia; order Anura; family Ranidae; genus Lithobates; species Lithobates sylvaticus. The sequence continues at coordinate 320,766,927 of CM053030.1, forward strand.
ATTTGTGTGAAAAAAAGGACAAAAATGTCATAGGTACAGTGTTGCATGACTAATTGTCATTCAAAATGTCAGAGCGCTGAAAATTGGTCTGGTTACTAAAAGGGTTTAAGTGCCCAATGGTTAATAAAAACTGTCTATGCTGGGCATGAAATTGGTGTGGTTTCTGGCTGTGCTGGAAACTCAGCCTGCTCCCCTCCAATGATTTGTCCTGACATGCCTCCCCTGAGCAGCCATTCACCGGGAAGATTAGTGTACTGTTATTTCTCCTCCCCTAGCTCTGAGCTCCTCCCCTAGCTCGCAGCTGAGAGCAAAGTGTGATCTTTTTATAAGAAAGTGTTTTCATTTTATTTTATTTTTTATATATCTCTATACATAAGTTGTTTGCCTTTTTCAATTTTAAACTGAGAAGTTACTAGGTGAGGGTTCACACTTACTTTAACCACTTTCAGACCGGACCAATTTGCAGCCAAAGGACCAGGCCCCTTTTTGCGATTCGGCACTGCGTCGCTTTAACTGACAATTGCGGGGTCGGGCGACGTGGCTCTTAGACAAAATTTACGTCCTTTTTTCCCCACAAATAGAGCTTTCTTTTAGTGGTATTTGATCGCCCCTGCAGTTTTTTTATTTTTTGCGCTATAAACAAAAAAGCGACAATTTTGAAAAAAAGCATTCTTTTTTATTTTTTGCTATAATAAATATCCCCCAAAAATATATAAAAAAAAAAAACATTTTTTCCCTCAGTTTAGAATATAACATTGCCAATTGTTGTTGAAAATATGATTAGTATTCATATTTCAGAGGGGAATGTTATATTCTTAATATCTAAAATTTCATTTGGCATTCTCAGAGTATAAATTCTTTATTGTGTGAATGGCAGACTTTGAATTAACACTGTTATACGCATATACTTTTGAGATAGAGCTCCTCAGACCCTCACTTGGGTCAAAGGCAGGCCCGCTCACTAGAGTTCCACCAAGAACCTGCTCACAGCGAGTACCCAGATGGGGTGACAGGTTCTACCTCTTATTGAGGCCATGCTCTCCTATACCATGAGAAGCCTGCAAGCTTATGACATTGTTTGAACCTTGAGCGCCTTTTTTTGTTATCACTTTGTGTATCTACTTTGTTGCATTAACTGTAACCTACCTTGTACCGTACATTGTGAAAATCAATAAAAAAAAATGTTTTTTTAAAAAAAGGAAAAAATCTCTGGTCCAAGTCTCTTGGCCACCTACACTCCATCCATCTTCAGAAGCGCACACACAAGACTTTTTTCAACAATTCTTCGGCCATTTTTAAAAGCCAAGACAATTGACCACATGTTCTAATACATGTAACTTGTAAGAACGCTTTGAAACAAACTATACTAGAAGCTTTAATCATATGAAGCAACACAGTTATATTTTGTACCATTGTAATATTTTTGTAAGTATTTTTCTATTTTGGCGTGTACAATAAAAACACACAATTTGATTTAAAGCCGACTCAGAAATAAAGGAAATTCATCTCACAATCATAATTGAAAGCTTATGCCATAATAATCGATATTACACTCACTGGTAAAATAAACCTACCATTAAAATTATAGACTAATCATTTGTCAGTGGGCAAATGTACAAAATCAGCAGGTGATCAAATACTTTTTTTTCCCCCTCACTGTAGTACCACCTTAACTGAAATAGGTTTACAAAAAAAAAAGCCTCCTTTCCTAAAATGAACCCAAACCTCCATAAACACAAACTGCTGATGGTAGGCATTGCCCATCAACTACACCCCCTCCTGTCCACCAGCTTTTGCAGTCTGTGTCCAATGAACATGCAGAAGTAGAGTCCATGAACAGGATGGAGCACCTGAAGGCTTCAATTAATCAACACAATACAACAGAAGAAAAGCCTTGAAGCGTTTTTGTGCTACAATGCTTAGTCATAAGGCTCCCCCCACTCAGGCGCTCACATGATTTTACAGCAGCGGCCACCATATTTACAGCCTCCGTGCAGAAGTACTGTTTGGCCCCACATGTGCGCCAATGTCCCATAGACTTAAGTGGGGCCTTACTCCAAACAGTATGGGTCGATTCCATTGAAGTCTATGGAAAGTTACTGCTGATACAGTGCTGGATAAGGTTTCTGCAGACGCTGAAATCATCACTGGATGCCACCACGGTCAGAAGGCAGGAATAGGGAAAATTGGTAGAAGGGTTTTAGCTTAGAGCCGGCTAGATTGCTAGGTTGTGTGGATTTAGAAGTTCTTATCCTTTAACCGCTTCCCGACTGGCGCACAACGATATATGTCGACAGAATGGCACGGACAGGCATAAGGGCGTATATATACACGTCCCCTTTAAGATTCCGCCGTGCCATCGGCCCGTCGGGACCCCGTGAGGCCGGTCGCCCCCCCCCTACAGTAAGAAACACACCACTAGGCATACTTAACCTCTCCCCGCCCCCTAGGGGTTAACTCCTTCACTGCCAGTGTCATTTATATAGGAATCAATGCATTTAAATAGCATTGATTGCTGTATAAATTTCAATGGTCCCAAAAATGTGTCAAAAATGTCCGATGTGTCTGCCATAATGTCTCAGTCACAATAAAAATTGCTGATCGCCACCATTACTAATAAAAAAAAAAAAAAATTAAAAAAATGCTATAAAACTATCCCCTATCTTGTAAACGCTATAACTTCTGCGCAAACCAATCAATCGCTTATTGCGATTTTTTTTTTTTTTTTACCAAAAATATGTAGAATTTATACTAGAAGCTTTAATCATATATGAAGCAACAGTTTTATATTTTGTACCATTTTGTACTATTTTTGTAAGTATTTTTCTATTTTGGTGTGTACAATAAAACACACAATTTGATTTAAAGCTGACTCGGAAATAATTAAGGAAATTCGTCTCACAATCGTAATTGAAAGCTTATGCCATAATAAGCGATATTTCAGTGAGACGGAATAACAAAAAATATCCAGGAAAAAAAACTAGTTTCAAAGAAGTTCTAAATTGATTTACATTTTAATGAATTATTTGACCCCTTTGTAAAACCTGACTTGGTACTTGGTGGCAAAACCCTTGTTGGCAATCAAAGGTCAGATGTTTCTTGTAGTTGGCCACCAGGTTTGCACACATCTTGGGAAGGATTTTGTCCCACTCCTGTTTGCAGATCCTCTCCGAGTCATTAAGGTTTTGAGGCTGATGTTTGGTAACTCAAACCTTCATCTTCCTCCATATGTTTTCTTTTGGATTAAGGTCTGGAGACTGGCTAGACCACTCCAGGACCCTTTTGTTAATGTTTCTTGAGCCACTCCTTTGTTGCCTTGGCTGTGTGTTTTGGGTCATTGTCATGCTGGAATACCCATCCACGACCCATTTTCAATGCCCTGGCAGGGAAACTAGGTTCTCGCCCAAGATTTGATGGTACATGGCCCCTTCCACTGTCCCTTTTTGTAGTGAAGTTGTCCTGGCCCCTTAGCAGAAAAACACCCGCAAAGCATAATGTTTCCACCTCCCAGGATTGATGGAGTTGTTGGGGTCATAGGCAGCACTCCTCCTCACATTTTTTTGAATTAATGCCAAAGAGCTAGATTTTGGTTTCCTCTGACCACAACCCTTTCACCCAGTTCTTGTCTGAAGTTTGTTAATGAACATCTGATTGATTCAGACGGGCCTGTACATGTGCTTTCTTGAGCAGGGGACCTTGCAGGCACTGCAGGGATTTAAGCCCTTTGCAACGTAGTTTTACCAATTGTTTAATTGGTGACTGTTCCCAGCTGCCTTGAGATCATTGACAAGATTCTCCCATGTAGTTCTGGGCCAATTCCTCACCTTTCTCATCATTGAAACTGCATGAGGTGAGCTCTTGCATGGAGCCCCAGACTGAAGGATATTGACAGTTGGTTTTATTTTGTGTATTCAATTTGCAAATAATCACACCAACTGTCACCCTCTCACCAAGCTGCATGCTGATGGTCTTGTAGCCCATTCCAGCCTTGTGTAGGTCTAAAATTTTTGTACCTGACATCCATGGACAGCGCTTTGGTCTTGTCCACGGTGGAGGGATTGGAATCTGCGTCTGTGGACAGGTCTTTTTTTTTAATTTATTTTTTTATACAGATACAAAAAAGTGTTGCGCTAAACATAAATATTCTCAGTGTTGATATGAGTCCAAAAAACTCACACATTTTGTGACATTGCAGATGAATCCAAAAGACCCTCCACCTCGTGCATGTGCTGCCACCACCAGCAATATAGACTCTTACCAGAGCCTGGATCCTTTATTATGAAGGGTCAAACGGGATTGAAGCTTGAAGCAGGGGTCACCAACTAGAGATGTATCCACAGGTGAAGTCGGGAACATTCACTGGATATTCAAACCAGGCTTTATCCACCCCCCCCCCCCCCCCCCCTTTTTTTTTTTTTTTTTTTTTTTTTTTTTTTTAACAAGCTGAGATTTAAAGCTGAGTTCCTCCCACTTTTTCATCTGCACACCATCCTTTCCTGCGCTGCACCCTGTTTAATGTGAATGCGTAAGATCCGGAGGTGCGTGCTGTGTAGTCCTAGTGGGCTTCACATGCCCACATGCAAGATGGTAGCACTCCACAAAGCAAAGACAAGTTAGTTTAAAAAAAAGTCCTGCAAGCCGCATCTTTGGAGCCAGCGGCCGCAACGATTCAGTGTGAAAGTAGCCAAACTAGCGGCGCTTTACCAGCATTTTTTGAGTGCTAGCGGTGCTTTTAAACCCGGCTAGTGGCCGAATAAAGGGTTAAAAGTGCCCACAAAGCGCAGCTGCCAAGGCGCTTTGCAGGCACTTCCCATTGATTTCAATGGGAAGGGGCGCTTTAGGAGCGGTGTATAAAGCACTGCAAAAACTTTTTTTTTTTCTTTTTTTTTATGCCCTGCTAGCGCAGCGCCTCAGTGTGAAAGCACTCGGGCTGTCACATTGGAATTGCAGATGAGGCTTCTTTCAGGTGCTTTTTTTATGCTAAAAGGCCTAAAAAACGCCCCAGTGTGAAAGGGGTCTTATAGGGCTTCCACACAAAACTGCCCCGGGCGTCAGCGGTAAAGCAGCGCTATTTTTAGCACCGCTTTACTGTTGTGCTAGCGGGGTTGGTTTTAACCCCCCAGCTAGTAGCCGAAAAGGGGTTAAATCCGCCCGCAAAACTCCACCAGATCGTCATTTTGCCAGCGGTATCGCAGCGATGCCACATTGATTTCAATGGGGAGGAGCGGTGAGTTCCGCTCCAAAGCTGCTGCTGGCAGGACTTTTTGTGACGCCCTGCCAGCGCACCGCTGCCCTCAGGCTTTCACACTGGAGTAAATGGAGCCGCTTTTGTTCAGGCGCTATTTTTAGCGCTGTAGCACCTGAAAAACGCTGGCAGTGTGTAAGGGGTCTTGGAGTACTCTAATATCAGCTCGTTACCTGTATAGAAGACACCTGGGAGCCAGACATCTTGCTGATGGGGATCAAATACTTCTCATTAAAATGCAAATGCAATTAAACTTATTATATAAATGTATTTCTGGATATTTTATAGGCAGCCTATAGAAATATTACACTTGCCCACTGAGTCTTTTGCAGGCGCTATAGTGTTAAAAATAGCGCCTGCAAAACGCCATAAAACAGCTGCTCCATGCACTCCAGTGTGCAAGCCCGAGGGCTTTCACACTAAAGTGGTGCGCTGGCAGGGCATCGGAAATAGTTCAGCCAGCAGCTTCTTTGGAGCGGGGAACTCACTGCTCCTCCACCGCTGCTTCCCATTGAAATCAATGGGGCAGCGCTGCGATACCGCCGGCAAAACGCCGCTCCGGTGGCATTTTGTGGCGGATTTAACCCCTTTTCTGTCGCTAGCGCGGTCAAAACCTTCCCGCTAGTGGCCAAATGGTGTCGCTAAAATGTGAAAGGGCTCCAAGTGTGTGCATGAAACTGATTTTGCACTGCTGCCACATTTTGATATGCAACCATGTCCATCCAGCCGCTGCATCTGCCTCCACCTGCATAGGCTGCCTGCATGCTGCTTGGGAACGTGAACAGACATGCCAAATCAAAGGCAGCCTGCATGCAGTACAGTTACCAGCACCCATCTGAATGATGCCTCCAACAAGCATTTAAAATAAACCAAAAAAATCATCTTAGACCCCTTTCACACTGAGGGTGTTTTGCATGCGCTATAGCGTTAGAAATGGCGCCTGCAATCCACCCTCAAACTGCTGCTCCATTGTCTGTAGTGTGAAAGCCCGAGGGCTTTCACACTGGAGCATTGAGCTGGCTCCTCCACCGCTGCTCCCCATTAAAATCAATGGGGCAGCCCGCAATACCGCCGGCAAAACGCAGTTATTGCGGGGGGGTTTAACCCTTTCTCGACTGATAGCGGGGGTAAAAGCGCCCCGCTAGTGGCCGAAATGCGCCACAAATCCAACAGTAAAATGCAGCTAAAAATAGCGACGTTTTACCGCCAACGCTATGGGCTACTTGATGTGAAAGCCCTCTTAATCATACAGGACACTTGCAGAATATTCGTAGACCCTGGGATTTAGAATGGCATCTTCAGGTGATTGGACACCAACAAGCTTTTGCAGGACATGCCCCCTGGGCGTCTCACCTATAACTCTGCCCCCTGTGGGCCTTTGGGAGTTTTCAGTCAACTCTTTAATCAACTCCTCAATCTTCTAATACTCAGAAGCAGTACATCTGGATCATTGTAACGTCGGTCTAGCCTTGGGAACCGTACCCGCAACCCACACCTTGAGGGCAGGTGGTAATGTTGCATCAAATGCTGGATGCAACTTTGCAACATGGGTATTTTGCTGTATGTTGCTATACAGGTCCAGGGCCATGTCCATCCCTATAGAATCCGGACCCTGAAAACCTGAGTATGCCCACCATGATGGAGGCGAAGCCTGAACCCTATATAGGGACCAGTGACATGGACCGAGTAAGACAGGGTCACCCTGTTTGTTGAATCGTTACTGTAGCCACCAATCCAGAATATTTATACATAACTATCTGGAAACCAGGACTGTTTGGAATTTGTTCACTTGAAGGTGTAAACTTTTTCAAACTGGTTGCTAAATCTTAACTTCTCAGAACTTTGTCTCCGGTGGATGTCCAGGTGTGACATCCCTCTACAGATTGTACACTTTACCGTTGCTTTCACCTAGAGGGCCAGCACAACACTAAAATTCAAAAGTTATGATGCTTTTCTTGCACCAGAGCAGAGCCCAATTCTAATACTGGTTGCTTGCTTGAAGCAAAGCTAGAATCTAAGGCCCCTTTCACACGGGCACAGTCAGTTTAGTCACATTAAAAACGTATCAGTTCTTATCCGTTGTCTCATCCGGTTTCATCCGTTCCGTTAATCTCTGTTATCATCCGACTTTTGTTTCGTTTAATATCCGTTTGTATCCATAAATGTACATGTTTACATACGTTTTTTTTCATCCGTTTTTGTATACGTTTTGTCCTGTTTACAGTAGTTATATCTGTGCCTTTAAGAAAATTACCCAGAATGCATTGCTCCTCCCATGCTGCATTGCAGTAACAGTGAGTGAGTTCTCCTTGCTGTGTCCTTCCTTTGTCCTTGTTCCTGTGTGTGCTAGCAGCATTGAGCTATGTATTCCAGCAATTTTTGGGACAGCGTGACAGTATTTGTCCTATTTGCCTATATGAGGAGCATGGAGAGGAAGAAAAAGCCGATTATGCCTAGGAGACGTCGATTTTGGACCCACCCCATGCTATTGAAGCGGCCTTCTGAAGGATTTGTGGCTTTGCACTATGCACTATGCACATCTGCGCCAGTATCCGAATACGTTTTTTAACTTCACCAGGATGACCGTAGCCACATTTGACTTCTTACTGGTCCAGCTGCACCCACGGCTGGAGCGCAGACATACCAATATGAGAAGATGTGTGCCTGCAGATGAACGTCTCCTAGTGACCTTGAGGTAAGAAGTCATTCACCAAGTGTCCTATTGCCTACCCCTGGTCTACTGTGTGTATACAGTATGTATAGATAATAAATATCTTAATTTATGTGCCAGTATAATGTTTTTACTTAAAAGCAAAAGCTAAAATGATCTTTATATTTTTTTCTAGGTTTCTTGCAACTGGCCAGTCCTACACGTCTTTGAATCATTATTTTCTACTGGGCATTTCAACAATTTCAGAGAGTTCATGAAACTTGCCTAGCCATATGGGAAGAGCTGTGTCAAGCAGTGATGCCATCACCAGATGTACATGTGGCAAAGAATCGCAGAAGGGTTTTGGAATCTAGCAAACTTTCCCAATTGTATCGGGGCACTAGATGGAAAGCATATCCGTATCCAAAAGCCTCCAGGTTCTGGGTCTAGATTCCAAAACTATAAAAAATATTTTTCTTTGGTCCTCATGGCTATCTGCGATAACTTATAATCGCTTATTGCTGTGGACATTGGGGCATATGGCAGCAGTTCTGATTCAAGTGTTCCGTGAGTACTTAATGGGTCGAATACTGCGACAAGGGCGATTCAACATGCCATTTGATCGGCCTCTGCCTGGAACTGAAGGACCAGATTCTAATTTGGAATTTACACATAGGTCTTTTCTTACGAAATCATTTTTTTTAAACAGGGCCATGTTCCATTTTGTAGAGCTTTGAAATTTTTGGACTACACCGAGCTGATGTTCCCAATTAGGGAGGCCGCAGTAAACACGGATATCTGGTGTTGTAACATCAAAACCTGGTTACAAATCCTGATAAATAGGTGTGGGATGGGGAATAGGAAGTGGAATTTTGGGAAGAACAACCAGAGCTGGTTTGGCTTTTACCTTGAGAACCATCAGCAGAATTTAAGCTCGTATTTACTCTGAGGATATGTTCCCTGTGAGGAAGGAGCAGGAGTTGAAGCATAAGGCCTCTGGATATTGTGCATTGAGCTGTATGCATGCACAGGAGTCTGTGGATATGGCGGTAGATATGGCTGGGCAGGAAGACATGGTGGCTCATAGGGATATTGACGGTATGACCTCCTGAGGGGGTTCATACTGGCTAATAGTGGGCATTGGCATTCCTGACTCGGCAGCTCTAACACATCCTCCCACATGATTAAATATGGACATATGTATGTCCATCTGCCTATCTGCTGGTGCTTTTTGAATTGCATGATAAATTGTACGCAGGAAGGATGCATTTGAGTTAGTTGGATCACAGAATGGATCTTTACTCTCCTGTCATTTAAAGGAACTCATCTCGTCCATAAAGGACTTCATGGCTTTCTCCATGTCTTGATTTTCTGGCTTTTTGCTACGTCGCGAGGACCGTGATGTTGTCGGCCTGTCATGACTAACCTGTAGAGAATAATATGCCGATTGAGAAATGCAATGTTGCCTTGGGGTACAACAGATATAGTATAGTAATCAATAGTATCCTTACATCTATGGATCTTTGAGAAGAACATGGACCTGCAATTGGACGTGCTTTCTCATCCACAGACTGGGACTGGCCTTCTCCCTCTTGTGTGGCTTGCTCATCTTCCTGCACTGCTTCTGTATGATTGCCAGTGGTCTCCTCACACTGACACGTTTGATGTACTACAATAAAAAGGATGAACGTTTGCTCACAAAACCTTACTATATGGAGACCTAATTTTTACACTTTCTAGATGGAACATCCAAACGAGCCTTACGGCCTAACATCCATGACTTTCCTTGGGAAGAACAACATTTCAAAGACCGGTTTTATTTTTTTTATTTTATTTTTTTATTTTTTTTTTCTTTGTGGTAGCTCAGGAACCACTTGCAACCTCCTGCCTCATTGTGCAAATCTCTACGGAAACGGTCTCTCAGAGCGCCACCTTCTGTTAATTTCTGTTCCTGTAAAGACACATAGCAAAGAAAATTTGAGTATTTTGACATTAAATTATGGAAACATGTGAGTAATATACTGTTCAGTCTCTCACTGCAGCAGAGCCAAACCATGTGTCCCTATGCTTTGTATGTATTGTTTAACGTTTGCAGTAATGCATGTAAATAACCATGCCCTCTCTGCTGAACATTGCGTTTAAAAAAATGTCAGTGTGTTTGCAACATTTTTTATAATGCAGGCATACTATAGTGAAATACTAAACATTACCCGACTACATTTTTTTTTTTACAAACAATCCAATAATGTAATGAAACACACTGTCAAGAGCAAGCTGCAGTTGGGCAACACTTACCATGTTGATCACACTGTTTGAGAGTCATGGAGGACCAATTTGGTGTGACGAGCTTTGTAATTTCATCCCATAGTTGTTGGATTTTAACTCCGTCGCTGTTGTCCCGACAGGTTGAGTCCCACAAGCCAGGCCTTTCATGCACAAGATTAATTAATTCCTCATGGGAGACATCTCTTGCCATGCTTGCTCGTGCTTCTTCCTTGTAAATGTACAGGGGATGTACTTCCTATTGTCCAACTACTGCAGGGTCATAGGTTGAGTTCAGATACATTTTTTTTTTTTTTCTCTTTTCAAACGGGTCTTAACTGATCGGACGTTGACGGACATTGCCCGTTAACGTCAGTTAATATCAGTTTTGACGGATCTAGACGTAGCCTTGTACGTTAAAAAAAACGGAAGCGGAGGTTAACTGATGGTGACAGATGTTCATCCATCTGCCCATAGGAATGCATTGTCGTCCGTCGACGGAAGAAAAACGGATAGACGGTCCATCTGTGTGAAAGGGGCCTAATGCAGACCGCCTACCTGACTAAGGCAGACTTTTAGGACAACTAACAACTTTAAGCCAGCAATCAAATGCAGGGCTCCTTCGCCAGAGCCACCGTCCTTAACTGAGTCAGATCCTGATATGCCTGCTCTTGAAGAGGATGTGGAGGTGATGCTAGAGGAAGCCATAGACTATTTATCACCTCCATCTAACAGACATGAAATCGCATCTGTTCACTGTATTGGAGTTGGCAGCCCTTTCTTTTACGGAGCCATTTCTCATCCTTCAAAGGCAGGGTCATCTTGTGTTCAAGGTGATTATTTGAAAAAGTAGTATTCCTGCGCCAACTCAAATGATTATACTATGGTTACTGCTGCACGCACTGAGGGAAATGTCTGAACCCAAAGAAAATGTAAAGTAGGAGGTAGTGGTGCGCTGTATAGAAAGTTAATAAAGTGCAATAGTGCTATAAATAAAGCACCCTAATGGGCGGAAGAGGCAAGTGCTGGTAATGGCTGAACCTGCATGTGTGGGGTGCAGGTGTCACAAAGTAAAATATTCCTAGTGCAGTAAATGTCGCAGATATCCAATATTTCAAAGCACAGTGGTGGATAAACAATAATGCAATAAATATAAATGGACGATGACAGTTGATAAATATATAATAAAAGTCCAAAATGGTAAATTATGCTGAAATCCTTATTTATGGTGAATAAAATGTGTTAAAATATCCGTGACAAATTCCTATTGTATAAGCAGCAGTGCAATAAATGGTGGCTCATGAACACAAATTAGGTGACTTATAAACAAAGTGCAAGTGATTTGATTCTGCGATGTGGTGCTGAGTGGCTTCTTGTGTCCTCCGTGCTGGGTAATGTGTGGGTGTCCCCTTACCTTACTGCTGTAAAGTAATGGCATATACATGTGTGCCTTTGGGAATGGAAGCCTTTGAGAATCCCCTGGTGTTCTGTCTTGGCCTCTCCGGCTCTGTTGGTGAGTGTGGCCTGCTTACAGTCAGCATTGGCGTCCCCCTTTTAAAACCCTGGAGCTGTCTGGAGCGGATAAAAACCTTGCCAGTGGACCATGGGTGAGAGGAAATTAACAGGAAGGATGCCGCAATAGTGTAATGTTACAGCATTTATTGAAGTAAACAAACAAGGACAGGTACTCGCATTGGAGTAGAAACATGCAGTACAATGTAAAAAAAACTAGCAGCAAGCTCAATGTCACTTTTGGTGTCTTTGTCCCTTGGGACAAAGACACCAGAAGTGACGTTATCGAGCCTGTGCTTGTTTTCAACTTTTTTTCAAAGAGGGCTAGATTTGATTAAGTGAACATGCGTGAGGGCCGACCATTTTGCCTGACATTCTTTGAACCATTAAAATTCAGTCTAAGTGTGTTCGAGCACTAATACACTGCCCAACAAGAATTATTTTACTTTTGGCCATGTGTGGTGAAGAGATGAGCCTCGGGCATGTTATTTGGAGATACTTTTGTGGTCCCCAACGAATTCCCGAGCGCCGCTCAGGACTAAGGATGAGGTTGGGCGTGTTATTTGGATATACTGTATTTGGGTGTAGCACGCACCTTCAATTTAAAAAAAATTAAATAAGGGTCATCAGTGCAGCCTGATTGATGCCCACCTGCACCTGCAGCCTCGGAGGGGGGCGGGATGAGCGCCAACAGATTACATACTGGAGAATCTCCTATTTACTCGGGGGGGGGGGGGGGGCGCTCTTTAATACAAAGTCCCACCTCCTATGATAGAACAGTTGTCCAATCTCAGCCCAGGAGACATTACTTCCTATTTGACGCTGCCGAGTAAACATTCTCCTGTATTCTGACGGTACTCGTCCTGCCCCCTCCGAGGCAGTGCCAATTTATTTCTATATTTACCCATCTCTATCCAAATCACCAGGGGGGTCGTATTAAACTGACTTTGGACATGCCTGATCTAAATATCCATTAGATATTTTTGGAGGGTGTGGTGTTTTTTTTTTTTTTAAAGCTATACTGAGAGCAGTGCTGTTCTAATACACATAATTCTCTAGTGTCATGAGTAAATCGCACTTTTCCAGGTATTGGTGTCTGCAGAGCAAGCTAAAAGAGCCTGTGGCTCTTGTGCTAGGTTCTGTGTGGGAATCTACTTGCACACTAAAATCTGGCCTGTTAGTGGGACCTTAGGACAGGAGTTGAGAACCACTGCTTTACTAGTGGGAATGTATCAAGTTAACTGCAGGTGCATCTTAAAGTGGACTTCATTTTTTTTTTTTTTTCATCTTTAAAGCTATTAAATCCTCTGCCCTTGTTAACTTGGGATAGTAAAATCTTCTTTTTTTTTTTTTTTTTTATACCAGTAAATACCTTTTTATGCAGCCCACTTCCTGTTTCTCGTCTGGCAAAAAGGTCAAGCCTTATGACATCATGCACAGCTCTCACTTTGCCAGGAAGGGAGGGGGTGAGTCATTAGAGGGCCAATAAGAGCTGGAGCTGTCTGTGTAAATCCAGGAAGTGAACAGAAATCCGCTTCAGCTGCAGAGTTAAAATAGGTGCAGCCAGACTCCGTGGAGTGAGATTTCTGCAGCATATTTGGCAAGTACAGAATCTGTGTGTATATATAAAATAGATGCAAAGTGGTTGGAGGGAAGCTTCAGAATGGCAAAGATGTTTTCATTACAAATTATGTGCAGACTGCATTTCCTCTAACAGCCCGCCTCAAATTGTCTCTTGCACATGATTTCCAGTTAAAACAAGCTCTCTAATGACAAGTTTAACTTTTAGACTGCATGAAGAAATTGTAGAGTTTCACGATTTCATCACTCCAACACCTGAAGAAGTTGCTATGAGAAGGGAAGTAGTGAACCGAATTCAGATGGTTATACAGGATCTGTGGCCTTCAGCAGAAGTAAGTGGTTTGTCTTGTGTTTTTTTTTTTTTTTTTTTTTTTTTTGCTTTTTTTTATTCCCTTTAGATAATACCAAAATCAGCATTTTTCACATATACTCTTCATCTAAGCAAAAAGAATTTTGGAAAAACTCCTGTCTATTATTAATTATAACAGCGCCTTTCATTTGTCCATTGCTGTATTTCTCTAGTGAGCTTTTAAGATGTATCTGAGTTTGTTACTTAACCACTTGCCGACCGCACGTCAGCAGAATGGCACGGGCAGGCAGGGGCGGGAGCGATCCGTCCTGAGGGGGAGGTCACTGATTCATGGCCTCTCCCTCACGATCGCTCCTGACGAATGAGAAGCTTCCTTTGCTTCTGAAACACAAGCAGAGGAAGTGATGTCATCTCTCCTCGTGAAGTCTTTTCGTTCCGGACCCCGAGTAGAGAAGACATCCCTGTGAGTTAAACAAACAGCACACTAACACCAGTACACACAGGCACACAAATCACCCCCCTGCACCCCCTGTCACCTCCTGTCAGTGACACCAATAGCAGTTTTAACTTTTTACTGATCACTGCATTGGTGTCATTTTGTGACTGTTATAAGTGTTAGGGCTGTTGGTGGTAGGCCCCTTTTAGGTCTAGGGTACCCCCAATAAAGGTTTAACCCCTTGATCACCTCCCAGTTAATCCTTTCACCCCCCCCCCCTGTCGCCAGTGTCACTAAGCAGTCTTTTTTTTCTGATCGCCGTATTAGTGTCGCGCGTGATGCTAGTTGGCCTGTTTAGGTTCATCATTGTTGTTTTTTTTTTTTAAAGTGTCAGGTACCCCCATATACTACCTCCATAAAGGTTTTAACCCCCAGATTGCCCTAGTTAACCCTTTCACCCCCTGTCACCAGTGATCACCATATAAGTGTCACAGGTGACGCTAGTTGGCTATTTAGGTTCACCGTCAGGTTTTTATAGCATCAGGTATCCCATATATTGCCTAATAAAGGTTTAAACCCTTTCACCCCCCTGACGCTGGTTAGTTCGTTTTTTTTTTTATTTATTTTTATATAGCGTCAGGGCACCCGCTGTTAACCAATAAAGGTTTAACCCCCCTGATCGCCCAGCGGGTGATATCAGTTAGGTTTTAGGGTCAGTTGGGGTCTTTGTCACCCCAGGCAGCGTTGGTGCCAGCAGCGCTAGCGCACGCAGCATACACCTCATTTAGTGGTAGTGTCTGAACGGATCTATATCTGATCAGATCTATACTAGCGTCCCCAGCAGTTTAGGGTTTCCAAAAACAGTGTTAGCGGGATCAGCCCAGATACCTGCTCGTTTTGCCCCTCCGCCCAGCCCACCCAAGTGCAGTATCGATTGATCACTGTCACTTACGAAATACTAAACTCATAACTGCAGCATTCGCAGAGTCAGGCCTGTTCCCTGATATCTCCGACAGTATTTTTGGTAGCGTTTTGATAGTTACTGACAGCCTAGGAGCTTTTTAGTTTTTTCCCTGTGAATCTCACTAGTGTACCAGTAAATTTAGAGCCCAAAATGGCAAATCGAAGGTACATTAGTGAAGAGGCCTACACGTTTCTGAACATGACAGATAGCGAAGAGGCAGTCACTCCTCTGTCAGATTCAGAATATGATCCTGTACACGACAGCGGCTCCATGACAAATGACTCTGACGACGGAGTTGTGGTCTTTGTCAAGGTCAGGCGTACCAGACACCGATCTTCTGCTGTTGAGGTGCAAGAACCGCAGGGCTCTTGTATGGAGCAGAGAAGTACTAGTGCTGCTCATCCTGGTGAACTGGCAAGCACCAGCGGCCTAGTACACCCTGGTCATACATCCAGCACTGCAGTATCACGTGGTGAGTCCCATAAGTGCAGTTCAAGCTGGCGAGGTGGCGAGCACAAGTAGTGTCATGCTGCCACTAAAACAAAGACAGGCCCGTCGTGCCCATAGTGTCCTTCCTGCAGAATTTGCCAATCCTAATTGGGAGCCCACCACTTCTGCAGCAGCCCCCCATCATTCACTTGCCAACCCGGAATTCAGGTGGAAACAGTTGATTTTATGTCACTTGATTTTTATTTGCTATTTTTCATGAAAGATCTCTATAGATCTATTGTGGACCAAAGCAATTTATATGCTGATTAATTCATTGCCACTAATCCCCAGCTGACCCTTGCCAGAGATTGACCAATTACGGTCTCCCAATTTAAGACTTTCTGGGCCTATCCCTCATGGGCGTAACTAAAAGTTGCGGTCATATTGGTCCACTGACCCAATTCACCATACGCCTCTGTTCTCTACTTCCATGACCAGGGCACGATACGAGCAGATCTTGTGGTTCATGCACTTCAATGGCAATGAACTCGGTCGTCCTCGTGGAGACCCTGGATATGATCGGCTCTACAAAATTTGGCCCCTCGTAAACCACTTCAACTAACGTTTTGCAGCCTTGTTTACTTGTTTTACTCAAGTTGTCTGCGTTGATGAGACCCTGATTAAATTTTCTGACCGCTTGTCTTTCAAACAGTATCTTCCCAGCAAGCGTGCCAGATACGGGGTCAAGATGTATAACCTCTGTGACAGGGCCATAGGCTATACATATAGATTTATGGTTTACGAGGGAAGAGATGGTCACATAGAGCCGCTAAACTGCCCAAATTACATGGGCAGTGAGCGATGTCAACATTGTGTGGGACTTAGTGTCATCCTTATTCGAAAAGGGGTTCCATTTGTATGTGGACAATTATTACTTGACACGTTTTAGTCACTTGTTTGATCATCAGATTGGCGCATTTGGCACTGTACCAGCTAATCGCCGGGGCTTACCCCAGAGGCTTGTAGATTCCCATCTTAGGCTGGGGGAGAGAGTCTGCTTGAAGTGTAATTTGCGCGCTGTGAAGTTGAGGGATAATAAGAATGTTTTCGTTCTGTCCTCCCTTCACGCAGACACGACGGTCCAAATTCCTATGGCGACTGGTGTTGTGGAGAAACCCCTCTGTGTCCACGAATATAACCAAAATATGGGAGGGGTGGACCTCAGCGACCAGTTGTTGGCGCCGTACCTAGTTGCCCGTAAAGCCAGACGCTGGTACAAAAGTGTCTATTTAGGTCAATTGGCTTTTCTGAACGCTCATGTGCTATACAGAGCTTCAGGACAGACTGACGATCTCTTCCTGGAATTTGGAAACAGAAGGGCTCTGGATTCTTCCCTAGACAGTGCTTTGCCTCACCATCCAAATGCAGTAAGCCGGCTGCATGAGGACTTTTCCGTATGTCGTCCCTAGTACCCCTACCCGACGAGCCCCTCGCAGATTTTGTGACTGTAGCAAGTGCGGATATAGGCGTGACACCCGCTATTGTCCCTACTGTCCTGACAATCCTGGTCTTTGCATGAGAATGTTTTGAATGCTACCATACACTAGTGGAGTTTTAGCATAGGGTACAGCACTGCACAGAATAGGACACACTTTCACAGGGTCTCCCAAGATGCCATCGCATTTTTAGACCCGAACCTGAAACCGAAACGTTGCAATTACAGATAAGTTTATTTTTTTTATTTACTGTATTCTATTCTGCAATGTTTTATCATGTTTGCTTTTCAGGTATGTAATATTTTTATACTTTACTGTTAACTGTGTTTTTTATTAACCAATTTTTTCAGGTACGCCATTCAGCTGCAGCGCGGATTTATTTATCTTGACAGCAACAGCGTTTGCTCCCACGATGCATAAAGCCGTGACTCCAGCACTGTAGGAGGTGATTTCACCACCACAGTTAACCACTTCCCGACCGTCGGCCGTCATATGACGGCCTCCGGTTTGCGGGGGTTTATCTGAATGATGCCTGTAGCTACATCATATCAGATATTGCCGGTTTCAGCCGGCGATTCCCTGCACCATAAGAACGATCATAGCGGCTCTTCCGCCGCTTGATCGTTCTTATGGGCGCCGCCCTCCGATGCTTCTACCGACTCACCGCTTCCATCGGTGAGTCGGACACAGGAACCGCCGGCACCGGATGATCACTATAGAGATTTCCGGCGGACCAGATGGTCGCCGGAGTCTCTATGATCGTTCGGAGGCCGGGCGCGATGTGATGACGTCACGCCCGGCCTCTGCATTCGAATAATGGCGCCGCCTCCGCTGGGAAGCGGTGATCGTTTTTTTTTTTTTTTTTTAATTTTAGGCTTTCCAGCCTAGAGATGAGATGTGGGGTCTTATTGACCCCATATCTCACTGTTAATAGGTCCGATCAGGTAATATTCCTATTACAAGGAATGTTTACATTCCTTGTAATAGTCATAAAAGTAATCAATTTTTTTTTTTATTTTTTTTTTTTTAAACTGTCAAATTTAAAAAATAAAAGTCAAATTAACAATAATAAAAAAAAATAAAAAATTTTTTAGGCGCCCCTGTCCCCGTGAGCTCGTACGCAGAAGTGAACGCATACGTAAGCCCCGCCCACATATGAAAACGGTGTTCAAACCACACATGTGAGGTATCGCCGCGAACGTTAGAGCGAGAGCAATAATTCTAGCCCTAGACCTCCTCTGTAACTCAAAACATGTAACCAGTAAAAAATGTTAAAGCGTCGCCTATGGGGATTTTTAAATACCAAGACATGTTGGGTATCTATTTACTCGGTCTATCTTCATCTTTCACATTAGGCAAAAAAATTGGGCTAACTTTACTGTTATTTTTTAAGCATGAAATTTTTTTTTTTAGGAAAAAAACGTTTTCGAAAAATTGCTGCGCAAATACTGTGAGATAAAAAGTTGCAACGAGCGTCATTGTATTCTCTAGGGTCTTTGCTAAAAAAACATATATAATGTTTGGGGGTTCTATGTAATTTTCGAGCAAAAAAATTATGAATTTTACATGTAGGAGAGAAATGTCAGAATTGGCCTGGTTGCGAAGTGGTTAAAGAGCATATATGCCGAAGCATGTAGGCAGCAGGATTTAGCAAATCTAAAGTGGTTAGCTTTTTTTAAAGGCTTTTAAAAATGTATTCAAGTCTGTCGCCGCTGCACGTTTTGTGTGCAATTTTAAAGCATGTCTTGTATGGTATCCATGTACACGGCCTAAGATAATCTTTTTTTATTTCATCAAACATTTGGGCAATATGGTGCGTTTTAGTGCATTAAAATTAAAATGTGTTTTTTTTCCCCCCCAAAAAAGCATTTAAAAAATCGCTGCGTAAATACTGTGTGAAAAAAAGCAACACCTACCATTTTAATCTGTAGGGCCTTTGCTTTAAATATAAATAAAAATATATAATGTTTGGGGGTTCAAAGTAATTTTCTTGCAAAAAAAAGTTTTCATGTAAACAAAGTGTCAGGGAAGGGCTTTGTCTTCAAGTGGTTAGAGTGGGTGATGTGTGACATAAGCTTCTAAATGTTGTGCATTTAATGTTGTGCCCCCCCCCCCCCAAATGACCCCATTTTGGAAAGAAGTATTTTGCCACAAGTTTCTGAAAAATGTTTTATTTTATTTTTTTTTACAGAAAGTTGTCATTAAATGATATATTGCTCAAACATGCCATGGTCATATGTAAAATTGCACCCCAAAACACATTGTTGCTTCTGAGTACGGGATACCACATGTGAGACTTTTTTGGAGCCTAGCCGCGTACAGGACCCCAAAAACCAAGCACCGCCTTGAGGCTTTCTAAAGCCTCATGCACACGATCGGACCGTGGATTTTTGTCCAAAGGGCGTTAACCCCAAGTTGGTATTGCATACACACGGCAGGACTTTTTCAGCCAACTTTCACCAAATCACTTGGTTTTTCTGCTCTTTACCGCCACCTTTGGTCAACTTCTGTATTGTTGTCTGATCTTTTGCATTGGTTCTGCATTGGTTTGTACAAAAGTCCGTTGGTTTTGTGTACACACAGTCGGACTTTGGTCCATCAGACTTTTGTTGGCAGAAAGTTGGTCCGTTCGCACAGCCAACAAAAGTCTGATGAAACCTGGAAAAAGTTTGTCCGATGGAGCGTACACACGGTCGGATGTTGGTCCAAAACAGCTAATTTGCATGTTGGTTGTCAAAAAGTCAGATCGTGTGTATGGGCCTTAAGGGTGTAAATTTTTGATTTCACTCCTTACTACCCATCCATTTTGAAGGCCATAAAATGCCAAGCTAGTACAACCCCCCCTCCCAAATGACCCCATTTTGGAAATAGACACCCCAAGCTATTTTCTGAGGCATGGTGAGCATTTTGCAGCTCATTTGTTTTTGAAAATGAAGAAAGGAAAAAATGGATTTTTTTTTTTTTTTCAAAACTTTGTAAAAAAAAAAAAAAGCGAGATCTTAGTTTTCGGGGTCCCGTACACGGCTAGGCTCCCAAAAAGTCTCACATGTGGTATCCCCCTACTCAGGCGAAGCAGCAGAATGTATTTTGGGGTGTAATTCCACAAATAACCATGGCATGTGTGAGCAATATATCATATCATTTATTGACAACTTTTTGTAAAAAAAATTTCAATCACTTGAAACATGTAATATTCAATGGGCTCAACATGCCTCTCTGCAATTTCCTTGGGGTGTCTACTTTCCAAAATGGGGTAATTTGGGGGTGGTTTGTACTGCCCTGCCATTTTAGCACCTCAATAAATTGGATAGTCCTAAACTAAAAGCTGCATAAATTCCAGAAAATGTACCCTAGTTTGTAGAAGCTAAAACTTTTGCGTAAACCAATAAATATACGCTTTTTTACTTTTTACCAAAGACTTGTGACTAAATAAATTTTGGCCTAAATGTATGACTAATATTGAGTTTATTGGACTTTTCTTATAAAAAAAACGGATAAAGACCAAAAAATTCAAATCGCATCAAATACCATAAAACTCTATTTGTGGGGGAAAAAAAGACGCAAATTTTGTTTGGGTACAACAGTTCATGACCGCACAATTGACAGTTAAAGCGGCTCAGTGACAAATTGTAAAGTCCTCTGGTCATTAGCAGCCAAATGGTCCAGGGCTGAAGTGGTTAAACGAAAAACAAACTATGAAATGGCGATCACATGCAGACAAAAGGCTTCACTGGCAAAGTAATGTGTATGGAGATCCCCCTGAGGAAGACGCATGACCCTGTGTCGACATGCGTAGTGGAGGGGCTAGGACGGTGAAGGCACTCATGCTCTACAGAGATTTAGGAGATGATATTTTTGGATGTGCTGCTCTTACACAGTTGAGCCTAAAGTTTTCTATAGTGTGGTGCGCTGAAAGCACCTACACCATGTGACTACCCTGTACATTTTAAATAAACATTCACAAGTTTTAAAACCATTCAAGCACTTTTGGAGTCTTTCTGCATATACTCTGTTGCTGTTATACTGAGGAGGAAGCTATGGGAGAAGTTTGAGGAGCCAGCTGTGTTGGATATCTCATTGAGTCCTGGGGTGGCTCACAGGTGTTGTTTGGCCCTGCCTAGTGGGGGGGGGGTTGCACTCCTAGAGGTGAAAAGGGGGGGGGGGGTACTAATGTGCAAACCAACAGGGTATTGAAATTTAAACCTAATACAAGTAGCTGCCAACATAAATTGGTAATCACACTAAAACATATATAATGGCAAGTAATATGCGCTAACTAAAATCCTCACCAATAAATATAAAACCAAGGTGATGATTTAAACCTAGGTAGGTATCCCACTAGCGTAGGTGGAACATGATTAATAAACTTCCAAATGTGAAATCCAGTGTTCAATGATGTTCAATGACTATAATAATTCAATGTATAATCCAATCACATGGGTAAATCCCAGATGACTTGATGTGCATGAATGGGGTGTAAACAATCAATACATGATATAATTAATCATAAAAATCCAAAAGGAATGTGTAATAAAAAAGCATCTTTGAAGAAGTCACGGCCAGTGACGCAACACGTCAGTGAGAGCCAGGTTCGTGTATGTGATTACTACGCCGTTTACCTGTAAGTGACTGACTGTAAATACAGTGACTATTTTTTTTCGAAGTACTACACAATGGAAGCCCGCCCCCCCTTTTTTCTTTTCCATGCCAATAAATACCATTTAATCCTTGATTGTGATGCTGATTGTGATGCTATTGGGAACATTCTTGAGGAGATAGATTGTACAGTGAAAAACATCAGAGGCCTGATTTAGCGGTATAGGAGGTGAGGCTGGGGCAAATAGTGTCGCACTCTGGATGGTGGAAATATATTGGACGGTGGCACTTGCACTTAAGACCCCTTTCACACCGAGGGCGTTTTGCAGGCGCTATATCGTTAGAAATAGTGCCTGCAATCCGCCCTCAAACTGCTGCTCCATTGTCCATGGGCAATTCACACATTCACACTGCATCGGTGCGCTGGCAGGGCGTCACAAAAAGTCCTGTCAGCAGCTTCTTCTCCGCTCCTCCACCGCGGCTCCCTATTGAAATCAATGGGGCAGCGCTGTAATACCGCCGTTGTATTGCCGGGAGTTTTAACCCTTTCTCGGCCGCTAGTGGGGGGTAAAAGTGATAGTTCCACTGGGTTTGCACTCCAAGGGTCATTTCGGGACCCTTTGGGTCCAGAGACCCCAAATTTTGGCTGCTAGGGGGCATCTAGGAACCCTTAACTACCGAGTTTGAAGTTCGGGGGACCTATGGCTGCAAATGGGCATTGTTGACCCTCTTTTCCACTTGCAGTAGCTGCGCATTTCTCACCCTAGGCTTATACTTGAGTTAATACGTTTTCCCAGTTTTTTTGTGGTAAAATTAGGTGCCTTGGCTTGTATTCGGGTCGGCTTATACTCGAGTATATACGGTAAGTGCCACATTACTTGCTAGCTATTATATACTCCTAGAGGTGAGCTTATACCCATTGGGGGGAGCACAAGTGAGGTGATCTGCTGGTGGCTTCGACTATATACATTCATTTTTCACAATTAAGATCATTGTCCATCAATCAAATAGTCACTTAAGGGACAGGGTTTTTTTTTGGACTTTTTTGCTCTTTATGCACTTTGCATGTGTTAATGGTTTTATTGATTGTCTGTCAGATGCTCTCTCATTTTTGATTTAGCACTGCACTTTCTATATATTCAATGTAGTAAAAGGTACCAAACATGGTCTTTGAGGTTATTAAATAGAATTTTGGATGATGGACTTTGTAGGCATAACACAGATATAAAAAAAATATTTATTACAAAAGTAGAACTAAAAAAACACATACATAAAATTCCATATATTCGCAGATTATGCCTATGAGCATATTGTATACACCATCTACATAATCAAAATTTAATGTTAAAGTGAATTACTTGGTTATCCAAATCTTTTAACAATATAACGTTTTTGAAGAGACAGTGTGTCATATATAACTGGGCTCAGTTTGCTCTACATGTTTAACGCTTCCTCAGGAGCTTTTGGCGTATTTTTCAAAAAGAAGAAATGACGGGATAGACTGAGCGGGGAATAATGTCCTTGACCCTGATGGACATTCAGAAAGACAGATCTTCAAGTCACTTAATAGAACCAGCTTGTACCAGATACCCTAGGGCAGTGATGGCGAACCTATGGCACACGTGCCACAGCTGGCACGCCAGGGGAATCGCCCAGCCAGGCAGTCAATTGCACTTATGGTGCAGGCATGGAGGATTCGGCTCCCTTCCTTGCATCGGTGGCAGTGACGTTGGCGGGGGGGTGGGCAGCCAGTCATTTTGTCCCATGTGCAATGTTACGGGGGTGTAAAATTCCTCCTCCGCAACCCTGACTCTGTTCTGCAGCTTATTGCCTCCCATGGACCCCTACACCTACGGTAAGGCATTCGGGCATTCCTTTATGCAGACGCCCTATTCCAGCTCCCCCTACTCCAGCACGACTTTGGTTCAGTCTGTCCCTCTAGTGCAGCCTGTGAAACAGTGGATGGGGAGTGGCGGTGCTCAGCGCAGATCATCCATGGCCATGGGGAGAGATGCAATGGCTGCTAGCTGACCTCCCGGCGGCGGGAATATTGAGCGGCTGAATGACGGAGATTGCAACAATACTGCCCGTGGAGAGCTGTACAAAAAGACCATGGAAAGGTAAGCAGGAGGATGGATCCTCCGATCTACATTGTACTGTGTGTGGGGGATGGTGATGTGAGTAGTGCAGGAAGTATGTGTCAGGTGGTGAGTGCATATGTTGCACAGTGCATTCTGAGCGCAATGAATTCCTGAACCCTGCATTCTGAGCAAATCTGGCAGATTTGTACGTTTTTGGTCCCTTGGCTCATTCAGAGGGATAAGTCCCATTCTCTGTAAAGAGCCGCTGGCAGGTTTAATTCTGTGTTGGCACTTTGAAAGAAATACATTGGTTTTGCGTCGCAGTTTGGGCACTCGGGCTCAAAGATTCGCCATCACTGCCCTAGGGTAATTAGTGATAGCTGATACAAACGACAGCATCCATAATAAACAACCAAGTATAGGCTGGATTATTTTAGGGAAGCCTCCCACTACATGAAAGCCAGTAGTCCAAACAATAATGAATGGTCTTTGATAGGTGTCTTAAACATTGGTGTTTCCTGGAGCTCCCTGATCAGATGACGGTACCGCACAGAGTAGGAACATAGCCTTTGGGCATTCCCCGGCTAACTAAAATACAGATAACACAAACTGCGAAATACAACTTGGCAAGTAAAGAGAACAAAACATTCCATACACTTTGCTCGGCCGTTCTAGTAATTTTTTTTCAAGGACTAATAAATTACAAGGAGATTTCTGTTCCTTCTCAACCTACAGAGTAATGCATCAGGAGAACATTAACTCCTAGTTGAAGTTATACCCAAGGTAATGAAGAGTGAGTCACTGCACAGGCGTAAAACATTATATCTTAGGCTAAACAATATTGGGGATGAATGGATTCAGTCTATGGACTCCTGATCGTCAGCTGTATACTTTGAGTCTGTCCAAGTGCCAGACCTTTTAATTTTTTTAGGGCAACCCCAGAGACAAAGCTTTGTGCAACCCTATTGATTAGATGCTTCCAGTAGGACAAAGTAGGGGCTGTGGCTGATTTCCACTTGAGCACTATCATCTTCCTGGCATAAGAGACCCAATAGAGTACGCATCGCCCTATTAACAGCCAAAGAGTCAACTAACCCCAGGAGACAAATGCCAACCTTTACAGGGACATGCAAAGTAGTCAGAGTATACTGGGTCACATCCTGCCAATGGCTACAATCTGAGGCACTCCCAAAAGTTGTAGGCAAATCCCACATAGATAAAATTTTTAGTTTTTGCGTTGTAAAATAAATTCTATGTACTATCATTGGGCTGTGTTTAACACCATTAATTTAATTATTGTGTGTGTGTGTGTGTGTATGTATGTGTGTGTGTGTGTGTGTGTATATATATGTATATATATATATATATATATATATATATATATATATATATATATATATATATATATATATATATATATATATATATATATATATATATATATATATATATATATATATATATATATAAAATAATATATATATATATATATATATATATATATATATATATAATTACGATCACCATCATTGATGTAATGGTCCCTTTAACCACTACAATACTGGGCACTTTCGCCCCCTTCCTTCCCAGACCAATTTTCAGCTTTGAGCGCTCTCGCTCTTTCAATGACAATTGCGCGGTCATGCAATGCTGTACCCAAATGAAATTTTTATCATTTTGTTCACACAAATAGAGCTTTAGTTTGGTATTTATTCACGACTCCGTTTTTAATTTTTTGCGATATAAGCGAAAAAATTGCGGAAATTTTGAAAAAAAACTATTTTCTCCTTTCTTTTTTAAACGAAATCCAATAAAATCTAATTTTTGTCATAAATTTAAGCCAAAATGTATTCTGCTACATGTGTTAAGTAAAAAAAATTCCGTTAAGTGTATAATAATTGGTTCGCGTGATCACGGACATATGTACGCAAATGATCATGTACAGATGTGTGCAGGTGATCACGGACAAGTGTAGAGATTATCATTGACACGTGATTTTACTGGGACATATGTGGGGGACATGTGTTTTTTTTATCATTTGGGGACATGTGGTGTTATTATTTGGGGAAATGTTTTTATTCGGGGACATGTGTGTTTTGGGGACGTGTGGGGACATGTGTGTTTTACAGGTGTTGGTGACACTAGACTGGTGATCAGTGAGTAAAAAAACAGCCAATACTCACTCACTGATCACCAGCCGGCTGCAGCGATCAGCTCTCCTCACCGACGACTTCCGTGTGAGGAGAGGAGAGCCGGTTGCCTAGCAACCGGCTGTTTGCTTACATCACATGACGGCTGTGATTGGACACGGCCGTCATGTGATCAGGAGGGCCAATCACAGAGCCCTCCTGCAGATCCGAGATGCGCCGTGTCCGGGTGACACGAGCACATCGGGATCGCGCCGCTGCGCAAGCACGCGCGCGATCCCCCTACTTCTGATGGACGTTCAGGAACGTCCGATCAGAAGTAGGCGGCTCCCACCCGGCAGTATATATACAGTGGCCGGGTGGGAAGTAGTTAAGAGAATCCATCTCAGGTGTGTGGGCACATTTATATATAAATGTATTCCTTTACTTTCTTTATAAAAAGCCTTCATTTGTTCCAAGTTTTATTCCATTTTTCTCAATTCGTCTTTCAGGACAACCCCTGGAGAGAGCGCAGCTCCGCCCCTTTTTCAGGAAACGCGTGACCTTTTAAATCCCTCCTCTTCCATGGCTTCAGTTATTGTGTTTCATCCGCCATGGTGGAAGCACTTGTGGGAACCATAGGGGCTGCACTCTCTCCAGGTGGAGTAGAAAGGCCTTACCTCCCTCCCGGTACGATCCAAGGGTGTTCCGGAGCTCCCAGCCTTGTCCAGCTCAGGGGAGCAATGGCTGGCAGGAGGTCGAGGCGTCTTGGACACCAGGAGGCAGTGACATGGCTTCCTGTTCAGTCAGGGCGACGAGTGGTTCCGGTCGCCTGGAACACAGGGGCTAGGGGGCGGGCCCATAGACCGGTGCTTCCGTTTCCGGCCAGCGTAGTGACGCCGGACTCAGGAAGTTTAAAAATCACCTGTTTGTGTTCAGTTCCCCACTGCGCTCTCTGCATGATGGAGGAGAGAGCGTCAGCGTTGGAGGCAGGCACCGGTCTGGCCCAGGTAAGAGGGGCACAGCGGTGCTCTTTATTCCTATCCTTATGGGCTGCATGCTTTTTTTGTCTGTTTCCTCCCTAAGGGGAGCCTGCTCCTACAGGGTCTGAGATTTACTTCTCTTGGACCTGTAGGTTAAGGGTGGTTGCAATGTCTGTTTTCACTGAGGGTTTCCTCCTGCCTGGTGGTGGTGGTGTGTGAGCACTTTTTAATAGCGTTGTCTTCCGCAGTAGCAGTAAGACATCATCATCTTTCTGTCTTGGGAAACTGTCTTGGGGAAAGTAAAATGATCAAACCCCTCCAGGCTAGAAGAAATGCCCCTCATGCAAGAATCCGTTGCGAGAATCTTGGCAAAAAGCCTTGTGCAAATCCATGTATAAAGGAGTTGATTGAGGAGGAATACTCCCAGCAATACAGAGATCTTTTTTCCTCGGTTAAAGAAATTGCAAGCTCTCTGAGCTCTAAGACACTGCTGGTTCAGAATCCAGCAGGCCACAGCAGTAGCCAGCAACCACCACTAAGTCCCAGGGCGTCCACCTCCAAACATGCGGAGGATATGGATTCCGAGGACGAAGGGACAAGCACTCTTCCTTCCCTCAGGGATTCAGAGGACGAGGGGGGAAGAAGACAAGAACCGTAGATCCAGATATAAACTGTCCTTAGAAGAAGTGGACAACCTTTTTAAAAGCTATATACACAACTTTGGACATTCAGGAAGAAAAGGTCCAGTTATTGGTTCATAAGATGTACCAGGGTCTGGACTACACCAAGTCTAGGGTGTTTCCGGTTCATAGAGTGCTGTTAGATAAACAAAAAATGGATGTTTGATATGACCCGCCCTCCTAAAACAAACTCCACTGTGCGCCTATGGGTTTTGAAAAACTTGCGAAGAAAGACTTTAAAATGTATAAACTAAAGTACCAATGGTGCAGAAATATACTAAAATATATAACACTCAAAAGCAGCCGCTTAAAATGATCAGAATAAAAATGCAATAAATGAAGAGAAATATGTGCAAAGTCTCTTGGAATATTGTAGCAGCGCTAATGTTCAGACATGAACGTCTGATAAATAAATTAATGAATAGAATCAATAATATCAAAGTGGGGAAAACAGTTCTATATCATTGCTGTGCAGTCTGTCGGAGCCATCCACCAGCACACTTCACCACGTGCAATGCCTTTCCCCTATGGGGGTACACATCAGATATACAATTAATATATGCCTGTAATCACCAAATTATCCTCTCCTCCTCCACAATACCAGTTCTCCAAATCGCAGGTACCAGTCAAAACATGTGGAAAGAATGTGGCCACATAGTGTGATATTGCTTAAAATGTTTATTGATAATCCTCCCCAATGACATGCATAAAAAAAACCTGTTATTTAAGCCTACCAGATTACAAATTTGTAAGGGCAAATGTAAATATTGCACTATGCCTGAATCGCCTGTGTCTCCTCGCCGGAACTGTGGTTAGATGAGTTCCGCTGTGTACAGCAGCGGAGCACTTCCTCCTTTCGGCGCGTGGAGCGCATACGTCACTTCCGGTTGGTTTACGTAGCTGATGCGTTTCGTCACTTCCGACTTCGTCACGAGGGCGTGAACCAACAACCGGAAGCGGCCTTTTAAAGATGAGTGGCGAGCCGCTCAGCCAATCACACTGCCGGCATGTATTCTGTAGAGGATGGGTAACTAGCGTATATGTCTCAGATGTCCGCAACTGACGACTCAACTTGACAGAAATGTACACATTCCACATGCGGACTAATGTGCTTAGTGTGGGGACATATAAAGCGGACCAACATTGTATTATAATGTCAAAAGTAATTGTTGTACAAATGTTCTTATGCATGCGGCATCCATATAAACACACCAGAGGGGCGGAGTCATGCCTCTATGTAGTTCAATGGCATTGCGCGCAGACTTGGATCAGAGACACAAGTATAAACTCCATGACACAGAACCGATGATGTGTACACATATATAACATGTCATGCACATACAGATAATTACTAGTACAAATTACGATCTAACAATATATTCCACACTAAAAAAAATATCAATATATAAAAAGTCCCATATTAATTTCCCCTATTTAAAATGAAGGAATATAAAAAAAAACTGAGTAATATATAAATATGTGAATAAATATATATGCATTAAATTAGTACAAGATAAACCCATTAATTGATGGGGACGCACAAGAGCTAATCAAAACAAGACAGTAGGGGGGGGGGGCTAAATGAATTATATGCAGGCATACTAAACCTGGCCAAGATAGTACAGTATGTCATAAGTATTAATATGGATATATCTGATTCCCAAAAATTCGGAATCAGTTTAGTTGGAAGAACAAGGGTATTCCTACATTGATTTTGAACCAGGCTATCAAGACTGTAGAATAAAATATATATTCCCCATTAATAATCGTAAGGTGAGCAATGGAATGCTCCATATTACAATATTCATATTCAGTCAATGTTGAGTGTATGGGGTGGTGCGCACTACAGATTATAATTGTAATCTGAAAATATAAAATATAAAACATATGTGGTAGAAAAATCATATCTGTAAAGAGTGGCGAGAGGCAACTAGGTATCACTGATGAAGAAATTTATATCCAATTCGATGTTATGCCCCTTTGGGGCAAGTACATCGGCTGAAAAAATCCCCTGCGTTTCTCGTTTTGATAACTCGCGCACCATGTGGATGCCCCTCCAATGAGGCTGGAGATGCTCCACTCCCCAAAATTACAGACCTCTAGGGTCCATGTTGTGTTTCAACTTAAAATGTAAAGACACGTTATGATCCTTGTACCCGATTTTGATGTTTTGGATATGCTCCGCTATCCTTATACGCAACAACCTTTTTGTGCGGCCTATATACATCAGGCCACAAGGACATTTCAGGGCATACACCACATACATGCTATTGCATGTGATGAACTGTTTTATGTCAGAGACATTGTTTTATATGTAGAAATAAAGCTGTCTAAAGCCCTGATAGGTCTTTCTACCTCCCTACAGGCTTTGCATTTTCTGCACGCAAAAAAAAAAAAGTTTTTATCCCAAAATGTTGGAGGGTTTTTTAGGGGGATCTATGGCCTTCCTGACCACTGTTTCCAAAATTGGTAGCTTTTCTATAAACAAACTGAGGTACAGGGGGGTAGGGCTGTTGTCAATTTCTTATCCAGGAGTAAAACATGCCAGTGTTTGAAAATACTCAACTTATTTGTATTGGGCATGGTAGCCTGAGATGAAGGACCATTCTTTGTTTTTTGTTTGGTGGAAGTTTTCAGATTAAGATCTTTCTCTTTTAGGGTTGTCGTTTTTGGGTACTGCTCCTACTTCTTCCACAATCTTTTGTAATTTGTCATGGTTGTAGCCTCTAACCTCAAACCTTTCCGACAAGATGTTGGATTGTAGTAGGTAGTTTTCTTTTTCTGAGCAGTTTCTCCTGACTCTCATGATTTGTCCTTTTGGGATAGTTTTCAACCACAATGGATGATGTCCACTGGACATAGGAAGGTAGCTGTTTCGATCAGTTTTTTAAAAAATATACCTTAGTCTCCAATTGGTCCTGTTTCCGGTAGACGGTTACATCTAAAAAATGTATCTCATCACTATGCTAGTTAGACGTCAATCGGATATTATTATTGATGTTAAGATTGTTTAAAAACTTTTCTAGATTCTGGTGGGTCCCTGCCCAGATAAAAAATCAATAAAACGCTTATAAAAAATCAGTTCTGGTCGTTGGTTATTAAAAATGGTTTTATCTTCCTATTCGGCCATAAAAAGGTTAGCAATGCTTGGTGGAAATTTAGCTCTATAGCTACCCCTCTCCTGTGAATAAAAACGCCCATCATACCAAAAATAGAGGCAAAAGTCCAATGCATTTCTTAAAAACACTTTCTGATTAAAAGGAAGATCATCTCTTTTGCTCAATGCCCAGTTTAAGGCTAGCAGCACGTCATGTTGGATTATGGAATATAGAGAGGAAACGTCAGCAGCGACGAGAAGTACTTGATCTCTATTTGTTAGATCCACCTGTTGTAAAGTGTTAAAAAAAAAATTCTTTGTCACGGAGGTACGATCTGGTGTTTCGCACACTTTTTTGTAAAAATGTATCCAAATATTGTCCCATTCTTTATACCTTCAATGTGTCTTGCATTGGTTTCCTTATTTGGTTTGAGAGTTTCGAGATCTTGTAGTACTAGACCTTTAAATACCTCCACCTGATGGTTGGGGTTATTGGGAGGATTAAACTGATTTATTTTTAAGTCTACTGTTTATGAGACCTAAATTAAGTATATTCAGTTCCTTTGTGTGTGTGTGTAATATCAGTCAGGATAAGATCCTTCCTAATCGGACTCCCTTCTTTTGTTGGATCCTGTGGCCTGCCCTGCATCCACGATATTTTCTCTTTTTTGGGGTGGTTGTTGTGTATGATCTTTCTTTCACCCAATGTGGCTGGTCCTCTCTCCAGTTTTGGTCCCTGTAGTGTCCTTGTGGTTGTGGGTCTCTGGGATAGAGTGGGGGTTGAGACTGCATTGGTGGTCGTCCCCTGGGGGGTGGATATCCCCGACCCCTTTGTTGGCCCCCCTGCCTCTCCCTTAAAAGACTGGGTAGGGGTTAAGGGTCATAATCCTCTACGTAATTGTGTATAGGTTGAAACCTATTGTGTGTAATAACACCATATGCTTATGGTTGAGTGTGACCTTTTTGTTTTCTTTTTTTTCCCTTTCCCTCGTATGGGGGTGGAGAAATGGGCAGGAGAATTAATTTGCATAGTATCCTCATAGTGCTCATATCCTCCACCCATTGGTACTTTTTTTTTATATATTTTAAAGTCTTTCTTCGCAATTTTTTTCAAAACTCATAGGCGCAGAGTGGTGTTTGTTTTAGGAGAGCGGGTCATAGCAAACATCCATTATTTGCATATCTTCCATTTCTTTGCTGCCATGGATGTTATGCGATTTTCTCAGTAGCAGACAGATTGATATCAACACCCTGTTCACTGACTTTACACCCTCACCCACAGAAACAAATTGCAATGGGGCTATGTCAGCCTTAGGCAATATCTTAGAAAAACAAGTGAGGACCTGGTGGGACATCTGCACCCTTGAACAGTACATCAAAGTTGAAATCATTATCAGAAGTCTCAGGTGGGATAGCACCCCACAGGACGGTCTAGATCAAGGGTCATGCCAGAAATGGTTTGATTTTTTCAATGGAGTAGTTTTTAAACTGCAACAACTAATTCTGCAAAGGAAAAAACGCAAAATGGCCAACATAGAATTAAAAATGATTTAAAACTCCAACTGGACCCAATTAAGGAGTCCCAGCAAATCATTGATTTCAATACTTTAGTTTAAAAAAGACTAGAATAAGTGGATAGGGACACACAAAAGAAAAAAGTGAAAAAATATCAGATTTAGATGATTTTAAAAATAATCCGATATATTCTTCGCAACAAGGGCCTACAGAGAACAAGTCTGAAAAAGGAAAAGAAAAACCGAGGGTGACCTCTGCTATATATCCCTTGAGAAACCCTAATCCCGTTCCAAAATCCAATAATCAATGGGTGGAGGATAATGAGCACTGAGGATACTATGCAAATGAATTCTCCTGCCCATTTCTCCACCCCCATACAACGAGGGAAAGGAGGAAAAAAAATCAGGTCACACTCAACCACAAGCATATGGTGTTATTACACACAATAGGTTTCAACCTATACACAATTACGTGGAGGATTATGACCCTCGACCCCTGCCCCGTCCTTTTTTAGGGAGAGGCAGGGGGGCCAATTAAGGGGTCGGGGATACCCCCCCCCCCCGCAGGTGACGCCCGCCAATGCAGTCTCAACCCCTACTCTAGCCCAGAGACCCACAACCACAAGGACACTACAGGGACCAAAACTGGAGAGAGGACCAGCCACATTGGGTGAAAGATCATACACAACAACCACCCCAGAAAAGAGACAATATCGTGGATGCAGGGCAGGCCACAGGATCCAACAAAAAAAGGGAGTCGGATTAGGAGGGATCTTTAACCTGATGGATATTACACTCCCAAACAAGGAACTGAATATACTTAATTTAGGTCTTAAATGTGGCCTAAAGAAACCTATCAATAAATTTAATATTTTATATTGATATCCACAAGTATATCAGAAAACTCAATATAAAGAAATTATTTTTAGGGTGTAGTACAACAAAAAATTACAACAATGGAAATGAGGTCATAAACAGCGGACTTAAAAATAAATCACTGTTTTAATCCTCCCAATAACCCCAACCATCAGGTGGAGGTATTTAAAGGTCTAGTACTACAAGATCTTGAAACACTCAAACCAAATAAGGAAACCAATGCTAGACACATTGAAGAAGGTGTTAAGATGCTGAAAAATCGCAAAGACATCATCCGTCCTGCCGATGGAGGAGGAGGAGAAATAGTAATACTATCAAGACTTCTACCACAGACAGATTATGGAAATGCTCTCCGATAAAGTAACCTACCGGGTACTGAATAAAGATCCCTCACAACTACAGGGACCAATTGAAAAAATTCGTAGATATGGGGTCGCATACGGGGGGTCCTCACCAGCAAAGAAAATAAATACCTGGTCGCTGTTAGTAGTGGAATACCAACCCTGTACACTCTACCAAAAATTCCTAAAGATCCAGTAAACCCTCCAGCAAGGCATATCGTAAATGGCATAGACTCCGTGTCATCAAGAATGGGACAATATTTGGATACATTTTTACAAAAAAGTGTGGGAAACACCAGCTCGTACCTCCGTGACAAAGAATTTTTTAAACACTTTACAACAGGTGGATCTAACAAATGGAGATCAAGTACTTCTTGTCACTGCTGACGTTTCCTCTCTATTCCATAATCCAACATGATGCGCTGCTAGCCTTAAACTGGGCATTGAGCAAAAGAGATGATCTTCCTTTTAATCAGAAAGTGTTTTTAAGAAATGCATTGGACTTTTGCGTCTATTTTTGGTATGATGAATGAATGATTTGCATAGCGCTGCAACTGCGAATTGAATCGCCTCGAGGCGCTTGTCTGCTCTTGTTGTGATGCCATGTTTAGAAGAGGTGGGTCTTGAGTTTTTTCCTGAAGGCCTGATGGTTTTCTTCCATGCGGATGTTTGGTAGAGCATGATGTGTGTTTTTATTCACAGCAGAGAGGGGTAGCTATGGGAGCTAAATTTCCACCAAGCATTGCTAACCTTTTTTGGCCGAATGTAAAGATAAAACCATTTTTAATAACCAACGACCAGAACTGATTTTTTTTATTAGCGTTTTATTGATTTATTATCTGGGCAGGGACCCCCCAGAATCTAGAAACGTTTTTAAACTATCTTAACATCAATAATATCAGATTGACGTCGAACTGGCATAGCGATGAGATTAATTTTTTAGATGTAACCGTCTACCGGAAACAGGACCAATTGGAGACTAAGGTATATTTAAAAAAAAAAAACTGATTGAAACAGCTACCTTACTATGTCCAGTGGACATCATCCATTGTGGTGGAAAAATATCCCAAAAGGACAAATCATGAGAGTCAGGAAAAACTGCTCAGAAAAAGAAAACTACCTACTACAATCCAACATCTTGTCAGAAAGGTTTGAGGCTAGAGGCTACAACCATGACAAATTACA
The DNA here is from genome assembly GCA_028564925.1 of Lithobates sylvaticus. Lineage (NCBI taxonomy): Eukaryota > Metazoa > Chordata > Amphibia > Anura > Ranidae > Lithobates > Lithobates sylvaticus. The sequence goes on from CM053030.1 coordinate 320,801,291, forward strand.
AAAGATTGTGGAAGAAGTAGGAGCAGTACCCAGAACGACAACCCTAAAACGCAGTGGATTTTTTTAGCTGATGTACTTGCCCCAAAGGGGCTTAACATCGAATTGGATATCAATTGCTTCATCAGTAGCTGGTCGAATTGGATATCAATTGCTTCATCAGTAGCTGGTCGAATTGGATATCAATTGCTTCATAGGTAGTTGCCTCTCTCCACTCTTTACAGATCTGATTTTTCTACCACATATATGTTTTATATTTTCAGATTACAGTTATAATCTGTAGTGCGCACCACCCCATACACTCAACATATTGACTGAATATTGTAATATGGAGCATTCCATTGCTCACCATACGATTATTAATGGGGAATATAAATATATTTTATTCTACAGTCTTGATAGCCTGGTTCAAAATCAATGTAGCAATGAACCCTTGTTCTTCCAACTAAACTGATTCCTAATTTTTGGGAATTGGATATATCCATATTAATACTTAGTAGAGTATGTCATATCTTGGCCAGGTTTAGTATGCCTGCATATAATTCATTTAGCCCCCCCCCCCCCCACTGTCTAGTTTTGATTAGCTCTTTTGTGCGTCCCCATCAATTTATTGGTTTATTTATCTTCTACTAATTTAATTTTTTTAATGCATATAGATTCACATATTTATATATTACTCAGTTTTTTTTTTATATTTATATTCCTTAATTTTAAATGGGGGGAAATGAATATGGGACTTTTTTTTTTTATGTATTTTTGTTTTTAGTATGGAATATGTTGTTAGATCGTAATTTGTACTAGTAATTATCTGTGCATGACATGTTATGTGTACACATCGGTTCGCTGTCATGGAGTTTATACTTGTCTCTGATCCAAGCCTGCGTGCAATGCCATTGAACTACATAGAGGCATGACTCCGCCCCTCTTATGCATGGATGCTGCATGCATAACACTTTTTTTATTTGTATAACAATTACTTTTGACATAATACAATGTTGGTCCGCTTTATATGTCCCCACACTAAGCACATTAGTCAGCATGTGGAATGTGTACATTTCTGTCAATTTGAGCCGTCAGTTGCGGACATCTGAGACATATACGCGCCAGGGACGTAAACCAACCAGAAGTGGCGTCTGCGCTCCACGCGCCGAAAGGAGGAAGTGCTCCGCTGCTGTACACTGCGGAACTCATCGAACCACAGTTCCGGCAAGGAGGCATAGTGCAATATTTACATTTGCCTTTACTAATTTGTAATCTGGTACGCTTAAATAACTGAGGTTTTTTTTTTATGCATGTCATTGGGGAGGATTATCAATAAACGTTTTAAGCAATATCACACTGTGGCCACGTTAGTCTTTCCACATTTTTTGACTGGTACCTGCGATTTGGAGAACTGGTATTGTGGAGGAGGAGTGAAGAATTTGGTGATTACAGGCATATATTGTATATCTGGTGAGTGTACCCCCATAGGGGAAAGGCATCGCACGTGGTGAAATGTGCTGGTGGATGTCTGACAGACTGCACAGCAATGATATAGAACTGTTTTCCCCACTTTGATATTATTGATTCTATTCATTCATTTATCAGACGTTCATGTCTGAACATTAGCGCTGCTACAATATTCCAAGAGACTTTGCACATATTTCTCTTCATTTATTGTATTTTTATTCTGCTGTTAGATACAGTCAAGAGGGAGTGGAAGGATCCAGAAAGAGGCTCTTTCCTGTCCAAGACCCTGAAAAGACGTTTTCCATTCGATGACAAAGTCAGAAGTTTGGAACAAAAAGCCACAGGTCGATGCCGCTTTTTCACAAGTCTCACGCTGCACAGATTTAGCCTTTTGAGGACATGGGGGTACTCAAGGATACAATGGACAAAAGGGCAGATGCCCTCTTGAAAAAGGCATGGGATTCTGCGGCAGCTAGCCTCAAACCAGCTATGGTGTCCGCAGTGGTGGCGAGAAATCTCAAGTGCTGGGTTGAAAAACTAAAATGTCACATTGAGGCAGGGACATCACAGAAGGACCTGTTGGAATCCTTTCCGTTGATCCTAAAGGCGGTGAAATACATGGCCGACGCGTTGGCCGAATCAATCAAGATGGCAGCCAGGTCCTCGGCCCTAGTCAATTCTGCTAGACGGGCCGTCTGGCTAACAACTTGGTCAGACGACACGGCCTCAAAAATTAGGCTGTGCGGCCTTTCTCGGGACTTTCTTTTCGGTCCAGATCTAGAAACCATTCTGCATAGAACAGCGGACAAAAAGGCTTTTCCTGCTAAAAAGAAGCAGGCGCCTAAGAAAAAATTGTGCTGTTCAGCAGTCCCGAAAGGGTAGGGAGGACAGCAAAAGCCGTTGGGCCCCCCAGAAAGGTAGAGTTCTCTTAAGATCCCCCTCTGACCAACCACCCAAAAGCAAGTGACAGTCCAGTTCCAGTAGGAGGAAGGTTGTCGGCCTTCCTCCTGCAGTGGAACAAAACATCTTCGAGACAGTTTGTGAGGAATATTATTGCTCAGGGCTACAACCTAGGATTTCTGGAGCATCCTCCGAACAGGTTTTATGTTACGGCCCTTCCAAAGGACCGAGACAAAGCCTCTGCCATGACAAACCTGTTACAGGAGCTGATCCAGCAGGAGGTAGTTGTCGAGGTCCCGAAACATCAGGAAGGACGAGGGTTTTACTCCCACATATTCCTGGTGGGAAAGTATTAATTGATTCTAAACCTAAAAATCTTATACAGGTCAATCCGCTACAAACATTTTCGCATGGATACAATCCATTCAATAACAAAACTGTTAGCCCCAAATTGCTTCATGGCATCCCTAGACCTGAGGGACGCCTATATTCATGTCCCGATTGCCCAGACCTCCCAACGTTTCCTCCCGGTTGGCAGTCGACCTGGGGACGTCAATTTGGCACCTGCAGTTCAGGGCTCTCATCTTCCCCTAGAATCTTTACAAAGATTATGGCGGAAGCCCTGGAACCACTGAGGTTGAGGGGAATTTCGGTAATTCCGTATCTAGACTACCTTCTGTTTTTTTGCAGACTCCAGGGAGCAGGTGTTAACAAACCTGCAGGTGGCTCAGGTTCACCTCAGGGACCTAGGGTGGCTCCTCAATTTGGAGAAGTCAAACCTGGATCCAAGTCCGGAAGTGATTTTTCTGGGCTATATAATCAATTCAGTCCTCCAGAGGGTCTTCCTACCGCAGGCAAAATTGGAAATGGTCCAGGCGGCAGTGAAACAAATTCAAACAAATTATTCAGTCTCAGTCCGCTCAGCCATGAAAGTGTTAGGGCTCCTTACGGCCTCTATCCCAGTGGTACAGTGGGCCAGGTTTCACTTCAGTCAAACATTTTGCAGACTTGGTTGCATCAGTTTTCTCTGGAGAAGAAAGTCAAACTTGCCTCAAAGGTGAAAAGAGCTCTGTGGTGGTGGAGGGTTCCAGCCAACCTAACGAGGGGCCTCCCTTGGGTTTTTCCACTAGACAAGCGTCTAACAACGGACGCGAGTGCATGGGGTTGGGGAGCCCATCTAGACGGGCTTACGGCCCAGGTGACTTGGACCAAGGCAGAGTCCCGGAGGTCATCAAACTGGCGAGAACTCTGGGCCATTTTCTTAGCCCTTCTAGCCTTTTATCATACGGTAAAGGCACATAATGTCCAAGTCCTCTCAGACAATATGACTGCGGTAGTATATGTCCTAAAGCAGGGGGGGACCAAGAGCAGGGGCCTCATGGACCTAGCCAATCAACTTTTCCATTGGGCAGAAAAAGTAGCCTTCCTGTCAGCAATTCACCTAAAGGGCTCCCTAAATCTGTTAGCCGATCTGCTCATCAGAAAAAGACTGATAGAAGCAGAGTGGAGCCTGAATCAGGAGGTGTTTTTGATTACCAGAGTGTAGGTCTACCTGAGGGTACCCCTATTTGCCAGTTAACAGAACTTCAAGGTCCGCAGGTTCTTTTCGCTTCAATGAGAAGACCAGGCCATAGGCTTAGATGCCCAGCACATCCGTGGCACTACCACCTATGTTATGCTTCCCCCCCCCCCTTCCCTCTAATTCTGACGGTCTTAAGGAAATTCAGGGAATAAGGGACATGATCCTAATCACGCCCTTCTGGCCATAAAGGCCTTGGTTTGCAACTCTTCTAAACCTGGCCGCGGAACCTCTGTGGAGACTACCGTCCAGGGAGGACCTGCTAACACAGGGATCAGTGGTCCATCCAGAGGCAGGCAGACTAAAGTTGACTGCCTGGCTTCTGAGGACCTCCTAAAGGCTAAGGGTTTAGCCAACATGTTAGTTAAGACCCTACTTTCCAGCAGAAAAGATGTAACTAGGGCCCATACCTGAAGGTATGGAAGAAGTTTAACTCCTATTGTACCTCCAAGGGCTTCCAGGTAAAAAGTGTCATTTCAGTCCTCAAATTTCTCCATGACGGAAGGGAGAAAGGATTGGCAGCCAGCACCTTAAAGACTCGGGTAGCGACTCTTTCAGTTTACTTTGAAAAAACCCTATCCAGGGAAACGTTAATTTCCAGATTTTTTTTTTTTTAGGGCATTGGCACGATATAGGCCAGTGGCCCTTGGAAAGTTTTCCAGCTGGGATTTATCCATTGTGTTACAGGGCTTAAAGGGGTCTCCATTTGAACCTCTACAAGAAACTTGTTTTTGAAAAATTTAGTTTTGAAAACAATCTTTTTGGTAGCCATTACGTCGGCAAGGCGAATCGGTGAACTTCAGGCCTTGGCGGTCACTGAGCCTTTCCTTAAAGTTTTTCCAGACCGGGTGGTTCTTCAGACAGACCCAGCTTTCCTACCCACAGTCTCCTCAAAATTTTACCGCTCTCAACAAATAGTATTGCCCACTTTCTCTGCAGCTCCTGCATACTCGATGTGAGGAGGTGCCTTCTCCAATTCCTGTCAGTCACTAGGAAATTCAGAAAATCAAATGCCCTCTTCATAATCTTCTCAGGCCCTGGAAGGGGGGGGGGAGCTTCTAAAAGCACTCTGGGTAGGTGGCTCAGAGGGGCAATTACAGAGGCCTATGGGGCTAAAGGAGAAATACCTCCCTCAGGAATCGCTGCCCACTCCACGAGAGCAGCAGCAGTGTCGTGAGCCGAAAGGGCTGGTGCTACGCCTGATCAGATTTGCAAGGCGGCCACGTGGTCAAGCGGAGGTCACAATAACTGAAGCCGAGGTAGAACAGGGATTTAAAGGTCAAGCAAGTGTTTCCTGAAAAAGGGGCAGGGCTGCGCTCTCTCCTGGGTTGTCCTGAAAGGCTCTTAAAAATACCGTCACCGGCAAGTGTGAAAGGCCCCTTTCACACTTGTGCGACTTCAAAGTCGCACGAATTTGTGCCTGTGGAATGCCTGTGTAAGTGGCACCAAAATCGGACCAAAGTAGTGCAGAGACTACTTTGAAGTCGGACGACTTGAAGTCCTACTAATATGAATGGCTGTCATTGGAAATCATGGGGAACGACTTGTCATACGACTTGTCCCACGATTTGGGACTTCAAAGTAGCCCAAGTGTGAAAGGGGCCTAACTAAGTCTTTATTTTTTATTTTTTTTCCCTTTTTTTTTTTTTTTTGGAATCACCCATCACCCATCAACAATGGAGATGTCTCCTTTATAATTTCACTATAATCTTTTTAAAAACATCACTTGGTCAAAGAGAATTTCGTTTTTTGGCGTTTGACATCGATTTCTAATATGTGGCACTAACATTGGCCCATTATATCATTATCATTCAGCAGGTTTACATTAGGTTGTATAAGGGTATCCTTTGCATTTTTATCTGGTCACTTTTACAGTGTCAGCTAAATTTTAATGTACTGAGGCATGTCAGGTCGAGGCTTGGTGGTTTCATCGTGTGATCGTATTGCCCAGACTGATATGCGATCCATGCTTTTCTCGGCTATTCCCCCCCCCCGTCCATTCTCAAGTTAATCTAAGGAGATGCGTGACGATGAATGGTCATGCCCATTGATTCGTCACTTCATTAATCTGACACGACGCTCGTACGTTGTTCTCTACGATCGTCATGCATATTTATTACACACTCTTTGGAATAGAGATTTGGAACCCACGTCTCGATGTCGCGTCGTGGAACGCACGCCAGCCCTCCATTCTTGGCGAACCGGAAGTATTTACCATAATCTATTTGGAACGCACGTTGTGATGTTACATCGAGCCGTGGAACGCAAGCTGGTCCACCATCTTGGGTGAACCGGAAGTTTGCATTACAATTGATGGTGACACAGCACGAGCTGGATTCTCATTATTGGGGGTCACATCCCTTTTTATAAGTCAGCCTGGCTGCAGTGGATGGACACCCCAGACGAAGTCTAACGAGATGAAGCGTGACCCTTTTTCCATTTCTCCTACCTCATTGATGAATATCTGATACCACTTGATGTGCAATCACCCCCATATGGAGATAGACCTTTTATGATTTTTGGGACGCCCTGAGCTTCAGCCACAGAGAACCCCCAAGATTCCACTATGGTTGTCTGTTGACAATACAAGTCTGTTTGAACTCAAAAGAACGTACCTTCCATGAGTCAAACTATTTGGCAAGCGTATATCTGCTTCGGTGGTGGATTTGCTGCACTTGTGTCATCAGTTCTTACTTACCACGTCGGATATCAGTGCAGTGTTTTGAGATCTTCAATCGTACGTTACACTGTAGACCTTCTTTTTTTTTTTTTTTTTTTTAATTTGTTTGAGAACCTCCAAATCGTCTTGCTCCAATCTAAATGGAGGATTCTAATTTGGGATGCATATGTGTCGGAGTTGCAGGAATCTGAAAAAACGCATTAGGCAGTGCAAATTCCTCAACCTGTCAAATGTAAATAGTGCACTTCCATCACAAATGTCTTCAAGGTATCTAACTCCTTTGGCAGCCCATAGACCGGGGTCTGGTAAGGAATAGAATTCTGGTAACATGGGATTAAACCAAAGCGGTGTGGATGGGGACTTTTTTTTTTTTTTTTTTTTTTTTTTTTAAGTTTTTTAATAACATGCCAGGCCTTAACTGCCCTCATAGCAGTAAAGGGTTGGTGATAGACTCTCAATCCCCTGTAAAGGAGATTACGAAGGGTCTCGTAGGATCAGAGTGCGCAGCTTTCAGAATTACCCAGGCATTTGTGACAGACGAGCCAGACTATGAGCATGGCCACCAAATAGTCTCTGCAAGCCATGCCCCCCTTGTGTCCAAAGTCTGCATAGAATCTTCCTACTAAATCTAGCTGGGCGGGATTGCCATAAGGAGAGTATGTGAATCTAGTTTTTTTAAAAAAAAAGATTTCGGTAACCAGACTGGGAAGTGCCTAAGGTTGTACAAGACTGGGAGGTTTTTGATTAAATTCTCCCAATAAGGGATAAAGGGAGATGTGACCAGGCTTTTAACCGGTTCCCGACCGGCGTACGTCGGCAGAATGGCACGGACATGCATACAGGTACGTCCCTTTAAGAATGCCTCCATGCCATTGTGTGCGCACCTGTCGGGACCCCCGTGAGTCTGGTCGCAGGTCCCAGGTACTTTATCGCTGTGGGGATACCTTCAATCGTCTCACGGGAAGGCTGAACGGGGAGATGTGGAAGTAAACATCATCTCCCCATTCTGCCTAGCAACAAGTGACACTTATCTCTGCGCCCTGTGATTGGAGCAGAGATCAGTGTTCACTAACACACAGCTACACCCCCCACAGTTAGTAACATGCCCCTAGGACCACTTAACCCCTACACTGCCATCCCTGGTTAATCCCTTCACTGCCAGTGTCATTTACACAGGAATCGGTGCATTTATATAGCACTGATTGCTGTATAAATGACAATGGTCCCAAAAGTGTCAAATGTCCGATGTGTCTGCCATAATGTCGCAGTCACAAAAATCGCTAATCGCTGCCTTTACTAAAAAAAAATTAATGCCATAAAACTATCCCCTATTTTGTAAACGCTCTAACTTTTGCGTAAACCAATCAATCGCTTATTGCGATTTTTTTTTTTTTTTTTTTTTTTTTTTACCAAAAATATGTAGAATACTTATCGGCCTAAACTGAGGAAAAAAATGTTTTTTATATTTTTGGGGGATATTTATTATATCAAAGTAAAAAATGCTTTTTTTCAAAATTGTCGCTCTTTTTAGGTTTATAGCGCAAAAAATTAAAACCGCAAAGGTGATCAAATACCACCAAAAGAAAGCTCTATTTGTGGGAAAAAAAGGACATCAATTTGGTTTGGGAGCCACGCAGCACAACCGCGCAATTGTCAGTTAAAGCGACGCAGTGCCGAATCGCAAAAAGTGGTCTGGTCTTAAGCCAGCAAAATGGTGCTTCCTAAAGTGAGGGGCTGGGGTCTTAAAGTATTAAATCATTGTGAAAAACTGTACTTGTTATGCATTTGTCAGACTGGTAATTTTTATATAAAAAAAAGTACCAAATTAAAGCCGCCTACTTCTGTAAAATATAGGTGTTCATTTGGGTCATCAAGTGATAGTCCAGTTGAAGGGAAGCACCTTGTATGACTGTGTGCTCACCAATGCCATTAAGTCTTGGAAGTGAAATGGAGTTGAAAGCTTTTGTACTTGAAGAGCTCTTTGATTTAATTAGTACTGCAGAATCTTGGCTTGGTTCTTTACATGATTGGGCTGTTATATTTTTCGGCTATGTTATTTTTTGGAGAGGCAGGGTAAAATGGAAGGTAAGCTGCTAATGTATCGTTGAGCGTGAAAGAGGACTTTGTTGGCGTGTGATGGTGTTTAGGCATTGGGTGCGAGTTGCATCTAGGTTTGTATACTGTAAGGTTAATGGGAACATTACAGGACTCATGGTATTAATGGGGAGGTAGAGATTTGGCTCCATACTTGGAGAGAGAGAGGGTTGCACAAGTTAGCACAGTGGTAATGGGAGCGTTAAAGGATAAGTTCACCTTTTTGTAATGTGTTACATCTATATTCAGGGTGTAACATGTTACAGATGCAACGGCCAACCCCCCCCCCCCCCCAAACTTTTTCTTGCTCATCGCTGCATCTTCCTAGCTTCTTTCTGCTTTCCCACGTATTGCTTGTATTGTGTCTGACCTCTTCTGTACCATAGCCCAGCTTAGTCCTCTTTAGTCTCCTGCCATCTGTACTCTGCACCCATGAATGGTCCCTGCATCTTTAGCTGGGAGTACCCTGGGGCCGCAGGAGAGATCTGGAGAGACTTCTCCACATTGCCCTCTGGTCGGTCAACACTTCTGCAACTATTCCAGTATCAGAAGAACCCATGCAATTAGGGCATACACTCGTCCTACCACAAGAACAAGCTCGTCGCCTGAAACTTGGCCTATTCCTTTACTGCAGGGACAACGGTTGCATATTAAAGCCCTATCTGCCTGAGAATCTTTCAGTTCTAGGTTGCTCAGAGGGAGGTGATCTAGACCTGAACCTGAATTCTGCCACTTTCCATCCATTCATCATACCGGACTTAATTCATTTGACTCTGAACTCGTATAAAAAAATCGGCATATGTGGACTCTGGAGGAGCCAGTAATTTCATTGAGCAGTCCCTGGCAACTGAATTGGGCTCTTGGCCTTTTCAGTTGATGCATCTACCTTGGTCTTGGGACCCCTGCAGTATCCGAAATACCACAATGGTGTTCTACATTGTAAGGAAATCCTCCTTCTTGGTCCTTCCCAAGTCTTCAGTCCCAACATTCTTGGTCTTCTGTGGCTGCAAAATCATTTGTCCTGTCTAGGTTGAAACTCTGGGCAGGTTTGATGGAATGGGGAGGGCAATGCCACCAATTTCTGTACCTGTGGCTGAGGTCACCACCTCTCTGATGCTCCCTCAACATTCGGCTTTCAAGAGGTTTTATGTAAAAAAAAAAAAACAGCTGACTGCCTCTACGATTGCCCCATTGATGTTCAATCTGGCACTAATCTGCCTTGGGAGAGTCTACCTTTTCCATTTCTAGGGCTCAAGCCATGTCTGAGTAGATCCAGGAAAATCTACAAAATTGATTCATCCAAAAGTCCAGTTCTCCTCCTAGGGCCGATGGCTTTGTGGAGAAGGATGGTACGCTCTGATCCTACATCGATTTTATAGAGGCCTCAATGTCATCACAATTAAGAATCTGTACCCACTACCCTTGATTTCTGAACTTTTTGATAACATTCAGGATGCTCAAATCATCACAAAGTTAGACCTTAGTGTCCATACAGTTTGAATAGGTTCCAAGAGGGTGATAAGTGGGAGACCGCTTTTAACACCATAGATGGGCATTAGGAGTATCTTGTGATCCTTTTTGGCTTGTGATGCCCCTGCCATTTTTCTGAATTTTAAGGAGATCTTTTTATATTTGTGTCGTGCATCTGGATGACTTACTTTTTTCTCCAGATCTGAACACTTATTGTCCGCATGTATTTATGGCTCTTCAGCTGCTTTGGGACCACTGCCTGTAAGCAAAACTCGTGCAAACCCAGGTTCCTTTCCTTGGTTACATAAAAACAGATAAAGGGTTGCTTATGAACCCAGCCAAACTTCAGGCAATCTCCAGCTGACCTTTGCCCTCCGGTCTAAAAGCAACACCTTTTTAGGATTCACCAATTAATGTCACTAGTTCATTTCTGGTTATTCCACTCTTGTGGTCCCAATTTCCTGACTCGGAGGGGTGTTGATGCCAGAACCTGGCCTCCTGAAGCGGTTGAGGCTTCCCACAAACTTAAAATGGCCTTTGTCTCAGCATCATTCTCATATGTCCGAACATTGTACATCCCTTCTTGGAGGTAGATGCTTCATCCTTGGCTTTGGGGCCATTCTTTTTGTGCATAACGGCAAGCCCGCCTTTGTGCTTTCAATTTTTTTTTTTTTTTTGGATGCCAAAAGAAATTTCACCATCGGACCGGGAACTCATGCAAGCCAACTAAAAGTAGGTGAATCGGGGCTTGCTGACAGATGACATGCATAATACACTAATGCAAAGGGTCAAGTCCAAATGCTGCCGGGAGATGATAAAAGCAATGGCGGAACAGGCAGCTCCTAATGGGGTATGAGATTCCCTAAGAGACCAAGAACAAAAGGAAAATGACCGCCAGATCAATGTGGATAAAAGCAACAACAATTAAAGTGTTACCCTAAAAAGATCCTTTCTTTTTCATGCATCATGGGACCGTCAGGCTAATATTCATTACCTGCAGGATTATACTTTATTAGGTGAATGGACACTGGTAGTCCAAAAGTCTTCAGACAAAGTGATCCCTTATATAACCCCTCCCATACAGAAAGTACTTTTTACTAGTGTCTGCAAGGTGGATGGCATGGTTTGTTTGAGCGCTCTGAGCTCCAGGTCTCTAGTCCCACAAACTGTTCCAAAATGAATCAAGGGATTCACAGATCGGATCCATTTGACCCAGGCTTTTATGCTTGGATAAATGGTACCCGAGCCTTGCAAAGGAGACTCGAGATCCTGCAAGGTTTTGCCTGTAATGTGGCCTCTGGGTGCTAGACCCTGCGGAGTTGAAATCCTGGACACTACAGCGCTAAGGCATTTCCTGCAGGGTGCTGTACATGTCCAAGGGAGTGGACCCTAAACGTGAAAGGGTACCCAGTCCTTGAAGGTCCAAGTGACGAACCCACGTGAAGGGTGAAGATTGGGCCGTTAGTTTGTAAGTGGCCCTGCGCCTGGGTGGGTAAGTGAAACCCCTTTTTATTGTGGGTTGTCCCAGTGATTGTAACAATCAGTCAAGCTAGCTAAAAGCTTGACACCTGTGTGCGGTGACCATACGGGGGAGTTCTGGGCTAGCTGTGGGTGTTTGCAAAGTGTACCTTTTTGCTTGTGTCTGGCTGTTTTTTTACCTGCATGAAAGCGCACAACGGTGTACCATTTCACCTTGGTTCGCCACCGCGCTGGGCTCAGCAGTTTGGCAGCCATGGCGCACGTGGCTTCACCGCACATGCGCTGTAGCCATTTTCTGAGCGCACAAAGATTTGCGTTGTACGTGAATACGGTCACGCCCGCTCACTGGGACCGCGCATGTGCGTACGCACGCACAAAACTTTCCGGAGCACTCCCAGCGTATTTAAGCTGTGTAGGCCAAGCATGTGGTGCTTCCAGAAGGCAGCTGTGGGACACAGAGCAGGCTCTAAATAGACACTTGCAGTGGTTAATTTTTCCTTACCCGGGTCATGTGAGTCACCAGGTGTTGCCTGGCAGGCTAACGGTGCTTAGCAGGATTGTTGCATAGGGGCTTGGTGAGCCCTATTAAGGGGTCTCCCTTCTGAGGTTTTAATACTACACCCAAGTACTCTGTTTGCGGCTATTAAATGAACCTAGTTGTATCCCTAGTGTTGTATCCCCTGAAGGACCAGAGGCTCCCGGGCAATCTGAGCCGATGCGCCTATCTGAACTGAACTGTCCTTAGCCCTAGCTGGGTTAGAGCACAGGATTGCTGGCGTGATTGCCTCCATCCCGCAGGGTGTCGGGAAGCATGACTGATTTCCCCCTCCCCGCAGTCTCCTAGTCTGGAGCAGGAATAGTTTGAGGATGGAAGCTCAGGATTCAGTGGAGTGCCCGGCAGATGAACTTTGCTTCCGAGCAATCTGGACAAGATATCCAGTCGGTGTCTGCCTCTGTCGCAGAGGCTTTTGATCCCGACTCTGACCGAGCTGGTTCGTTCTGCCTTCAAGTTGCCTCTTGCAGAGGTGACTGAGCCCCCCTGGTCCTCTTATGGGATCTGAGGCCTTTTCAGGTCGCACAGACTTTCCCTCTACACCCCCTGTTGGAACAGGCAGTGTATGCTGATTGGAAACATCCTGACAGGACTTTTTTGCCTCAAAAGGTTTTCCCTTTTTTATATGCCATGGATGAAAAGTTTGTTAAATGGAGCATGCCAGCCGTAGATGCAGCAGTCTCTTCCTTAAACAACCACTTTACTTGTCCAGTAGATAACACACAGGGCTTGAAAGATCCTGTTGACAAGATATTGGAGTTATTAAAGGATTCCTTTTCTTTGGCCAGTTCAGCTATTCAGCCAGCTGTTGCAGCAATTGGTATTTGCCAGTCCGTAAAGGATCAGGTCAAACGGCCTGATAGGCCTAACCAGGAGGATGATCTGCCTGAAAGTAAGACAGATATTCCTCGAGCGCTGTGTTTTGCTGTTGATGCTTTAATAGATTCAGTACAGCAGGTTTGGTGATCACTTGGACAAATATATCCATAAGATTTCCAGAGGGAAGAGTTCTCTACTTCATGTGAAGACAAGCATCAGATGTCCCTAGTTTATAAAAACCCAGGGACTGCTTAAAATGTGTCCGCATCGGGCCGGTTCCGCCGCCAACAGGGCCCTAGGGCCAGGAGCAAGCCGCAGGGCCAGAAAAAGCCATGGGTCCAAAATTCTTCTAAACCCAGCACCAAGCCCTCCTTTTGAGGGGACACCCCCACTCCATTGGGTGGGGGGGGGGGGGAGGCTGCTGCACTTTGCGGACATTTGGAAAACAATTCAGGACGAGTGGGTCACCTCAATTTTATATCTTGTGGTTACAAGCTGGAGTTACGGGGGGGGGTTCCTTCTCAGTTTACAAGATCCAGCGTTCCCTCTGATCCTCCAAAAATCTTATTGCTTCAGGCACTACATCGAGTGCATCAAGGAGTGGATTTTAGAGGTTCCTGTATTCGAAAGGGGCACAGGGTTTTACTCAAACCTGTTTACGCTTCAGAAACCAAATTTGGACACAAGGCCCATTTTGGACCCAAGGTCCCTGAACAAGTATCCATTGATGCAGTCCTTTCGGATGGAGTCTGTCCGCTCAGTAGTAACCTCACTCCAGAGGGGACACTTTTTAGCCTGCATCAATATAAAGGACGGGTACGTGCACGTAAACATCTTTCAGCCTCCGGTTCCTACGTTTTGCAGTAGAGCAGGAATATGCAATTAGCGGACCACTCAGGTGTTGCAAAACTAAAAGTCCCATCATGCCTCTGGTTGTCATGCTTTGGCTGTCAGTCTTGCTATGTCTCATGGGACTTGTAGTTCTGCAACAGCTGGAGGTCTGCTAATTGCATATCCCTGCAGTAGAGGAATGTCCTTTTCAGTTTGTGGCTCTACCCTTCGGGCTTGCTACAGCTCCCCGGGTGCTCCAAGGTCCTAGCACCAGTACTGGGTCTTTTTAAGGGGCCAAGGGATCCTGGTGCTCGTGTATCTGGATGACCCCCTGCTCAGAGATCACTCAGTACAGGCTCTAGAACAGAGCATAATATAAACGGTGCAGTATTTGAAAAGCTTGGGCTGGATCATAAATACAGAAAAGTCAGCCCTGAGACCATCTCAAAGTCTAAGGTATTTAGATCTGATCCTAAACACGGGCCAAGCAAGAGTATAGTTGCCACCTGTAAGGATCTGTGCCCTAAAGGATCAGGTGCATCAGATAAGGGGCACCATACAACCCTCCATTCGGAGGGTCTTCTAGGGAGGATGGTATCCTCTTTTGAGGCAGTGGCCTATGTCCAGTTAAATTCCAGGCCCTTACAACAAGACATCTTGTTGGCTTGGAACAGAGGTTGAAAGCCCTGGATTATCCAATGTGCTCATTTCCTCAGGCATGCTTAAGCCTAAACTGGTGGTTGTGGGATCAGAACCTGCGAAAGGGAAAATCCTTTCTCCCAGTAACTTGAAGTACGGACTACAGATGTCAGTCTCTCAGGCTGGGAAGCAAGCCTAGACGGGCTCACAGCTCAGGGAAAATGGTCAGGGACAGAGCAGACCCTGCCCATCAACATCCTAGAATTACGGGCAGTATGTCTGGCCCTACAGTCCTGGACGGAAGAGCTTCAGGACTGCCCCATCAGGGTTCAGTCCAACAATGCCCTGGCAGTGGCCTATATAAACCACCAAGGTGATACCAGGAGTCGTTCAGCTCTGAAGGAGTTGAACTACATACTGGCTTGGGCAGAGGGACATGTGCATTATCAGCAGTCTATCCTGGGAGTAGAGAACTGAAAGGCAGATTATCTCAGCCGCCAGCAGATCTGCCCGAGGGCATGGTCCCTACACTCAGGTGTTCCAGGAAATTTGCCAACGTTGCATGGCCAGAGGTCAACCTACTGGCATCCAGGTTCAACAAGCTAGAGCAGTTTGTGTCTCGAACAAGAGATCCTCTGGCAATTGGAGCAGATGCTCTGATAGTTCCATGGAGCCAGTACTCCCTAGTTTATGCTTTCCCTTCTGATCCCTCTCCTTCCACATTTGTGCTGCAGGATTTAGAGAGAAGGGGTTCCAGTCATTCTGGTGGCACCAGCCTGGCCCGGAAGGCCCTGGTTCCCAAAGATTGTGAGACTGACAATACTGCCATGGCCGCTTCCACGTCGTCCCAATCTACTGTCTCGGTCCTATATTCCACCCCAATTTACAGTCTGAGTTTGACGGCATGGCTATTGAAGCCAGGGTGTTAAAGGACCTTGGCATCTCGGGACCAGTGGCGTCTACTCTACTGAATGCTAGAAAAGCTGTCACTAGGAATATTTATCATAATGTCTGGAAGACCTATGTATATAAGACATCTTATATTGGTGTGAAGCCAGAAAATGGCATCCTCGGAAATATGCGATTAGGAGAATTCTCTTTTCTACAGTCAGCTGTGGAATTCAAATTATCTTTGAGTACAATCAGAGGTCACGTTTTTTTTACCCTATCGGTATTCTTCCAAAGGCCTTTAGCCTCCCATTAACTGATCCAAAACTTTATGCAAGGGGCAACTCGCTTGCTTTCCTCCATAAGGTCACCTATGTGTCCTTGGAACTTGAACTTGATGCTGTCTGTTACAGAAACAACCTTTTGAACCTATTAAGGAAATTCCGTTAGACTTGCTGTCACGCAAGCTAGCCTTCCTGATGGCTATCACCTCAGCTAGAAGGGTGTCGGAGTTGGTGGCTCTTTCATGCAGGGAACCGTACTTGAGCCTTCACCATGACAGTAGTGTTACCACCCGTTCCATCCTTTTTTTGCCAAAGGTGGTGTCGGACTTTCATTTAAATCGGGACATTTTGCAGAGAGACTGCATTCTTTGGACATTGTCCGGGCAGTCAAGGTTTATTTGTCTAGATCTGCGGAGATCCAAGGATCAGACTTTTGTTTAAAAAAATAAATAAAAAACCCCAAGAAGGGGAAGGCAGCTTCCATTGCTAATTGGGTCCGTCACTTGCTTATTCAGGCCTACGGTCAGAAATGTAAAGCTCCTCCCTTTAGGGTGAGAGCTCATTCTACCAGGGGTGTAGGAATCTGTGGCTCAGATTTGTAAGGCTGCTACCTGGTCTTCAGTGCATACATTCACAAAATGTTATCAAGTGGATGTCCGAGCAGCCGAGGATTTGGCTTTCGGCTGCTGCCGTTAAAGTTCTGATGGTGGTTTGGCAGTGTCTCCCTCTCCTCAAAGGCTATTGCTCTGGGACGTCCCAGCAGGTAATGATTATTAGCCTGACTGTGTCCCATGATGTACTCAAAAGGATTTTACAGGTAAGTATGATGTAAAAATCCTTTTTCTTAAAGCATGAATAATAGGACAGTGCTTGTGTTGTCATTTGGCCCCCTGTATAACCTAAAAACTGTCTGATCCTGCCTAGTTCTGCCCTCCCCCTGTAAAACTGTCCATGGTTTATCCATTGCTGCTGAGCCCTGACACCGTGGTCAGTTTATGCGCCTCCATGTGCAGCTCCCCCCCCCTGCCTGCTTGTTGACTCGAGACACTGCCCGCCCCCCACTTCTGCTGCTATAAATAACGATATTTGTACCATCCCATCTGTTATACAACGATGCGTGTCCCTGTCTATAAAAACAATGCCGATTTCTACCTTCTCTGAGCATCTCTTTGCTCTCACGTGACTAGTCGTCTCTCTGATCCTCTCCTCCTGGCCAACATCAGTGGGAATTCTCGTCCCTCCGATATAGCGGTCAGCTGGGGAGAGGAGAGAGCTGAGGAGTCGCGTGAGTGCCAGGAGACGCTCTGAGATGAGGTTGAAATACATAGTTGTATAACGGATGGAATTGTATAAATATATAGTGCTTAACAAGCACTTTAAGTGTCAATGTACATGAAAGAATCTTGCATGCAGAGGTGGTATGGTGTTCAGAAGCAGTAGGCAGGATCAAGTGGAGGACAACTGTGTACACAAGCGCGGACCCACTGAAGACAGAGGCCAGTGGCACCAGCAGACTCCAAAGCGTCACTGTCAGAGTGCCAGAGAATCAAAACACCATATGGAAGCGGTGACCGCTTGCATTAACCAGGACCCGCCACAAAAGGATGCTGAACATCGGCGGCATCAGCAGACTCGCATGCCACTGCATACACTAAGACTAGACACAGGAGACCAGGAACTTCTGGCTATTAAGCTAGCACTGCAAATATGGTGGCATGTACTGGAGGGATCTCTACACCGTATCGTGATTTTATACTGATCACAAGAATCTGTACTTGCAATCCGGCTGGACTTTTTTTTATTATTTTTTTTTTTTTATTATTTTTTTTTTTTGTCAGGTTTAACGTTATTACTTTTTGGTCTGGTTCCAAAATTGGTTGCACTGATGACTTGTCCAGATCATTTGGCTTGGCTGACTGTCATGAACCAGAACCCATTATTCCTGCCAGTCGTATCCTGGCTACCACCTGTCTTCAGTTATAACATATCCCACCTGGAAAGACCTTTTTGTGGTGCCTAATTTTCACTCCAAGCACATTACTTCAAACTCTCTGGACATCCTGGTGTACAATGCACCTGTATTCCTGCAGGGTCACTACTGGTGACCCTCCTTTTGGGAGGCTGTTTGAGAATGTTTAGGCTTAACTGCCGGCTGGATGTGATCACGGCAGCAGGCATATCTCAGCAGCTCTGTTCATCCTATCACCATTCGTTAAAGGGAGCGTTATTTGCCGTAATCCGGACTTTCCATTAGTCAGGGGAAGGAGTCCTGACACAGAGGATGCAATCCTCTGCCTCCTAAAAGGCTCTGAAGGCACAAAGCAGCAGCAAACTCGTTCACGAAGGACGCAGGGAGAAACTCCGCCCCTGCCATCTTGTCTCCTCAGCAGAAAGAACAGCGTGCCAAACCAGCTGCAAAGATGGCACAGGGCGCGGCCGAGATGGAGGCGGTGGAAGACCTGGTAATGGCCATGGATCCAGAGGCGAACACCAGGCTGATCCTAGAAGCCATAAATGCAAGTAAGTCTGAGCTGATGATGGGGCGCATTGATCACCTGACCTCAGAATGTACCAGAATAAGACACGACCTGGAAAGTCAGGGGCCGCCTCTACGGTAGAGACGAGAGTCTGAGGACACCTCGCATACAAAAGGAGCCCTCCTGTCAGTTGCGGGACCTGGTCTGGTCTCTACAGCACAGGGCAGACGATACTGAGGACAGGCAGTGGAGGAATAATGGTAGTCGGGCTGCCGGAGGGAGACTCCTTCTCAGTTTGCCAAACTGATATGTGGTGGCGGAACTGCATATGTTATTGGAGAATATTTCTGGTTAATGTATACATGCCTCCTTCATTTTTAAGGTACAGCTACTGTATGATTTAAGTTCAGATGGCACAATTTGCACATCTTCCAATGGTTCTGATGGGGGATTTCAATACCGTCTTGGACTCGGTGTTGGACTTCTCTAATCCGAACAGAGTGGGCTCCTCTGAATTGAGTAGATGGGCTTCTGTGACTTGACTGTCGGAGTTATGGTCGATGGAAGCATCCAACAGATGCTTCTCTCACATCGACGGTCCACAAAGCCTCAGCCAGAATAGATCTGGCCTTTGAAAATTCGGTGGCCGGCGATAGAGTGGCGCAATGATCACTGACCCAGCTCTCATCATGCAGGAGTTCGTGAATTTTTCTTTCGTCCCTGTACTCCCCCTATTTCAAGCGGGAGGATCAAACTTCCCCATAATGGGAGGGCCGTCTGGCCACCAGGGAACCTACCGAGTTGTCGCGAGAAGACATGGATCTGGGGCATCAGAGCGCCGCTACAAACATCGGGCAGG
The DNA here is from genome assembly GCA_028564925.1 of Lithobates sylvaticus. NCBI lineage: Eukaryota > Metazoa > Chordata > Amphibia > Anura > Ranidae > Lithobates > Lithobates sylvaticus. Next base: position 320,820,289 of record CM053030.1, read on the forward strand.
GGGAGAACAGCCACATCTTGTAACATAAAAATACATAGGCAGAATATATTGGTGTAAACATGAACTTGATGTGGTCAAAGAATAACAATAAAAATAAGGTACAAGCAGGGTAAGGGGATTAGCTAGAACCCCATGTATGGCCAAAGCAAAATGGACACATAAACCTAGACTTGAGGCTGCATTATATACACATAACAGGTTAAATTCATATAAATGATACAGGTATTGGTACAAAGGAATATTTATTGGAACTAACAGCAAATGGACATGAGTTGCATCAAACAAGGGCATTTAAACAGACAGGGCATGACAAATTATCATAACACCAAAATGCATGGTGTTCTGCACCGAAAAACCGAGGCAAGATATGAAGGGAATCCGGAGAGAGAATCTAGGATTCATCTAATTCATAGAAATGGTCTGTAAGAATTAACTTTGTTTAGGCCAGGTGTAATGGTGGCATTAAACCTCTCAATCCAGAGTTTCCTGCTGTAAGTACTGTCACGCCCCCCCCCCCCAATATCAGGGGGCACCACCTCCAAGACCAAAAATGTAACAACTTAAATTTATGGTTAAATTGATGGTGAAGGCCTATGTGTCGGCCAATGATGATGAGTTTGCCATTGAATGGTATACATGACCTCCAATTCTCAGCCTGAATTCCCTGATACTCTTGCCGACCTAAAATGCCTTACAATCACAGAGCATGAGGTATACAACTCCAGTAGTTCCACAGTGAACTGAGGTGTGGGGAGTAAAGATTTCTCCATTAGGGAGTGTGAAGGTGGTACCTGTGAGAATCCAGGGGCACAGCGAACAATGCCCACATGAAAAAAAATGCCCCTCAGTCTCGGACGGCTAGTGTCGAATCGATAATGACTTCTGATTAAATGATCTCTAAGGGAATTGGCCCTGCAGAAGACCAATTCAGGGGTGCTCCGGAGATGCTGGTTTAAGATGTGGTGATCTGTTAAGAGGTGCCAATGCTTAGGATATCCTTAAGTTGGCCATGATGTGCTGATAATTTTGTGATAATCTTAACTCTATTGGTGCAGTTTGTACGTGGAGGGGGATATAGCAAAGAAGTTCTGGTACGCGTTAGTGCCTTGTTAAAGGCCTTTCTCAGATTGGTCCGAGAGTAACCCTTCAGAAGTAATCATTCCCGCCGGTCAGATGCCTGAATGTAGAAGTCACACTCTCGTGCGCAGTTCCTGTGCAGTCGTTAATATTGTGCATTGGGGATACTGCGCATGAGAGGCTTGGGGTGGGCACTAGAAGCGTGCAGCAGGGTGTTGCCTGCTGTCGGCTTCCGATAGAGGTCCATGCCCAATGTTCCGTCTGTGTTCTTGCAGAAATGGGATCTGTGTATCAGGTGACTGTAAAGTGTAGATTCATAGAATTGACATTCAGAAGCTGAATGAATTGGTTTAACTGAGCTAATGAGCCAGTCCAAACCAAAAACAAATCTGAATCTAAACCGAGTTCTGACTGTAGAAAAGTTGAATACTGACCGTTGGAAAATACTTTTCTCTCTGAGGCTCCTAGGAATAAATTAGTGTAAGACTGGGCACAGGACGTGCCCATGGCCACGCCTTGGGCCTTTTAAGAAGTGTTGATCTTCAAAAATGAAGAAATTCTGTGTGAGTATAAAGACTGGTAGCTGTAAAACTCATTTAGAAGCCAGGAAGTATGTTTCTGTTCCATCAGGAATGATCTGGCCATTGAAACTCCCTTCTCGTGGGGGATGCTCAAGTATAGAGATTCGACATCGATAGCCACAGGAAGGAAGTCCAGAGGGACCTGGATCCCCTTAATGTGTCTCAGAAGGTCTGATGTATGATGGTGGGCTCAATACATGAGGCATTTATAAAGCTATCTACAAATTTGGTAGCATTGTCCGTTGAGGACCAAATTCCGGAGACCATGTACCCCCCCGCCCACCGGAGGGCGGGAGAGATTTTTGTGTGTCTTGGGCAAAGTGTAAAAAGTGGGAGTACACAGATGTTTGGGGATCAGGTAGTTGAGGGTGTCTTTTGTCTATTCGACCCTTCCAGAACGCCCCTGTACAAAGTTCTCTAAATTCATTGATGAATCCCGCAATCTTGGTAGGTGAAATGGGTTGGTACCATATGGAGTCATTTTAAAACCTCATAACACATGGTCTGATATTTAAATATGTGACATGACAACAATGTTGCCACCCCTATTGGATGGCTTGATAGCGTTACATTTTTGTAAATGTCTAGGAGCCTGTAATTGGTTAGAAGTGAGATTAGATGGGAGATCTTGCCATTCACTGCGCTTAAGATCTTTAATGGATTGATGGAGAAAAGCCCATATAGCTGGGCAAGTAATTAAGTCTGGGGAATTGTGTGATTTTTTTTTTTTTTTTTTGGTTACAATTTTTTACAATGGAGGGCGGGGCCGCTGTGGTAACTGAGGTGCCAGTGGGAATAATCGTTGAGTCATGCTGTGAAGCCGAGAGATCCTCGGTGGCACCCTCATATAAGAGCATCAAGTCATGTAATGTATGGAATTCCTCCATGGTGAAGTGCCTAGTACATTCAGTGAGTTCACCTTCAAGATTAACATTGACAAAGATCATTCATCATTGTCAAACATAAATTTGAAGGTTAAGTTGCATGCAAAGATATAGATCTTTGATAGTTTCAGTGATCTGTATAGAGTCAAGGGGGCAAAAACCGAGACCAAGTTGCAATACTGATAACTTGTCTGAGGACAAAGGGCTAGATCAGGGGTCTTCAAACTATGGCCCTCCAGTTCAAGAACTGCAATTCCCATCATGCTTAGTCATGTCTGTTAATGTCAGTTTTACAATGCCTCATGGGATGTGTAGTTCAACAGCTGGAGGGTCGTAGTTTGAGGATCCCTGGTCTAGATGTAAGGTTAATAATGTTTAGCTGTGATTCGTGGAGGTGCTGGGCAGGGGCATAAGGGGAGGTTTGCGAACAAATGTGTATCTTGGATTGTTTCCTTAGATCTGGTGAGGTCAGGTCTAAAACAAAATTAATGAGTGGCTTCTTGGAATTAACCAAGGTTGACCCTAGAACCTTGGGAATGACATTGTGCAGTGTGGAGGGACCTGTTCCACCAGCCGGTTGACTGGGTGGCGGGGAAGGGTAACCTGGTGTGTGTTGATTAGTGTTTAGAGTCTTTTTACCCTTACTAGGTGCTGCTGGAGAGGTACCGCCGCTGTGACAAGACCGTTTGCGTGTGTAGTTAGAAGTAGAGGGACCTGTGAAACGGAAACCTGTTGGATGAGAAATGGATGTGTGATCAGATTTGTTTCCATCCTTGGTGAGCCCTGGCTGGGGTCTAGGCTCCCAAATCCCTTATTTTAGTATCAGCAAGAGACAGACTAATACAATTTAAATTCCTACATAGGAGTTACTACACCCCGGCTAGACTAGCCAACATTTTCCATATAGCCTCTGCGGAGTGCTGGAGATGCTGCTACTCGCCTGTTAATGCTGAACACATTTTCTGGTGGTGCCCCCACAGCCAACAATTTTGGCCGGAAATCATTAATTTAGATCGGACCTTCTGGTAGTGCCCATACCGATGACAATGAGGGCATGTTTGCTGGGCCTGGTGGTGCCCATCTCATGCTCTGAGAACTCTGCTTAAAATATTACTGTTCTATGGGAGGAAGGCCATTTTATTAAACTGGAAAAAAAAACGAGGGCTCCGGGCGTGGCTTTCTGGTATACTCCATGATGCCTCACTACAGGGCTACATACGAGGCCAGGGGTTGTAGGAAAGAATTCGACAAAGTCTGGCATGGCAGTCATGGTACAAATCTCAGAATACTGTAGGCTAAGAATGTAAATCAATAATTCACTGAGGAAGGTAGTGAGGAGAGCCTAACGCCTCAAGAAAAGATATAGCAAAAGCATACACAAGTTGAATGTCTTGTAGGAAAAGTGAGTAATGACAGGTGTTATGGAAGCCCAGGTTGCTTTAAAAGTGTCTTTCAGCTCATCTGCATTGTTGGGTCTGGTGTCTTCCTCTTGACAATACCCCACAGCTTCTCTGTGGGGTTTGGGTCAAGCGAGTTTTCTGACCAATCAAGCAGTGATACCATGATCATGAACCCAGGTGTTGGTACTTTTGGCAGTGTGGGCAGGTGCCATGTCCTGCTGGAAAATGAAATCGGCATCTGCAGCTGGTCAGCAGAAGAAAGCATGAAGTGCTCTAAAATTTCCTGGTAGAGGGCTGTGCTGAATTTCATAAAACGGTGGACCAACATCAGCAGATGATAAATCCTCACGGACCGCATTTAATTTCGACACAAGGTCCCAGAGTCTGAAAGAAGAGTGCAGAGGCACCGAATCCATGTTGCATGAGGTCCAGTGTGAAGTTTCCAGTGTCAGTGATGATTTGGGGAGCCATGTCATCTGCTGGTGTTGGTCCACCGTGTTTTATCAAGTCCAAAGTCAGCGCAGACCTCTACCAGGAAATTTGAGTACTTCATGCTTCCCCCAGCAGACCAGCTTTATGGAGATGCTGATTTCATTTTCCAGGAGGCCATGGCACCTGCCCACACTTCAAAAAGTACCATTACCAGTTTAATGATCATGGTATCGCTGTGCTTAATTGGACAGCAAACTCGCCTGAACTAAACCCCATAGAGAATCTGTGGGGTATTGTCAAGAGGAAGATGAGACACAAGACCCAACAATGCGGACAAGCTGAAGGCTGCTATAAAAACAACCTAGGCTTCCGTAACACCTCGGTAGTGCCGTAAAGGACATACATTTTGTTTTCGGTATGTCGCACGACCGTGCAATTGTCATTTAAAGCAACGCAGTGCCGTATCGCAAAAAAAGGGCTTGGTCAGGAAGGGGGTAAATTCTTCCAGGGCTGAAGTGGTTAAGAAACCACTCCCATTAGATGAACTTGCCACATGGACACAGACAAGCGCACAGTCATTTCTTTAGAACAAAAGGTTTAGTTAAAATCCTTGCAATGTGAATGGATCACCCAGAGAGGAATGGTATTTTGTTGAGGGGGGGGGGGGGGGTGGAGTTACGCTTTAATAAACAGGTACTTACTTTTTCGCTGCCAGGCCCTGCGTTCCACTTTTAAACTCAGCTGGCTGGACCATTTTTCTCAGGTTTTTTTTTTTTTTTTTTTTTTAATTCCCCCAGCCATATATTTTTTTTCTGAAAGCACATGATCAAAATAAAAAAATGCGACTGATTTTTAAGACCCAAGTGTATTTGCGCAAATGTTTATCAAAACAATATTCTAGCTAAAAACACACATTATTGGCAGATAATCACAGCAAATTCTACAAAATGCATGCTAAATATGAAAGCTTAACCTGTATTGAGTTAATGGTTAACAAATATTTGTAAATTTTAAATTGCACCTTTTTCAAAATGGTGAAAATTGAACGTATGCAAACATGTAAATCTCTCTAAAAATTGAGACTTTAATTTTCGCTTTCAGGGTTTGTAAAAGACCTCCCAAACCATAGATTTTCTAAGAGCACATGACCAGTAGAATAAAAATTTGTTACTGAATTTAAAAATTTTTTTCTGACCCCGCGATATTTGCGCAAATATTTATCAAAACAATATTTTCCCTAAAAAAACACTTGTCCATTTTAAATTGCGCCTTTTAGCAAAATGGTAAATATCAAAAAGCAAACATTTCTCAATCTGGAGGTTTTCATTTTTCACCATTTATTTATATATATATATATATATATATATATATATATATATATATATATATATATATATATATATTTTTAGAACTTGAAACCGAAGTGATGTTTGTTATAAATCATGAAGTAATATGGTGTTTTATGTCCTATCTAGTTGATTTTTTTTTTTTTTCCTTTTCAGACGTTCTAAATCCTAATCACTTTTTTCTATAGTTTTAGGCATTTGTAAATTTAATTCCATAACTGGGTATGTATTCCACAGGAGTAGAGCCTGTCTGCACTGCTTAGATCGTTCAGACTACTGTTATTTTGCTGGAAGACAGATTGTACAGTTTAAACTCGCTCGCTAGAGTTTTGGCTTGATGTGGCTGAATTTTAAAGCAGTTTGTAGAGCCCACATAAAATGGAGTGTTGTGTCCTTAGAGGTCAATCGTTTTTTTCAGTGACTATTGATTTTTCGACTGCCTTTTAAAGCTGATAGCCAATATCAGGTGCCAATTTTGTGTAGTGTAGCACTGACCCCTGAAGAAGCTGCTGGTTTGATTTTGGGTCTGCACTCTACCAATAAACCCCACTAACTTGACTCAATCCTTGGCACAGCTGTGGTGCAGTGCAATACAATATAATGCAAGGTACCTGTATTGTAACCTCAGGATCCACTGGCTCCACCTGCTGGGAAAAAACGGCACGCCACACAACTGGATACTTAACTAAAATAATTTTACTGTCAAAATACTCAGAGGTAATTACAGTAATTGTGCTGTCATCCCAACATAGGACGACAGCACAATGGATTTTAATATAAACAATTTCAAACTATATATATATATATATATATATATATATATATAATATACACCCAGGAGCTCCCCCTACTTTTGAAGCTATGCGTGAGATCTCACTTAAAGGACTTAGTCTTTGGTCTTCTTGTCTTTGCTAGCTAAAGTAATTCCTTGTGATTTTGTAATCCACAGGTTAAAGTAAGTTAAGTTGGGGTAAAGGTGCTCCTGGTGTAACTGCAGTAATAATTATACAAAGCTTGGAATGTCAGAGTAGATGGGCCTCAAGCCTGCTCAGTGTCAGTTGCGCTTCTCTTCCTCCGTGGAACTATAAATCCAGTGAGGCCTGTGTACGAGTCTAACTGCGTGTGAAAGTTAACAAACTGTGGGCCGTGACCCGCTCACCAACTGGATCGGAGCTCCGTGTAGTAACTTTGGTCCAGTGACTGCAGCTTGTTTCTCCGTCAGCTGGGCAGTCGCTCCGATGGGTGAGCCCGATGCTCGAACGAGTGTCTCTGGACCTCTTCAGTCCGGTCACTGTCTCTCTGGCACCGTCGGGTCACTTGCGCAACAAGTAGGATTGCGCTCCGCAGTGGTTGTAGGCCGCTTTCTCCGGGAAGCCTCCTCAGATCCTCACAGGCAGGCCATGCGATCATAAGAGACCTAAAATGGCCGGTCGGGTTTCTTTTTATATCCTACCCAGCATGCACTGCTAGAGTGTTCATGGGTAGGTCACCAAGCCTCCTGGGTAAAAAGGTCAACCTGTCTTAGTCTTTTGTGTTTTTTTTTTTCTGTAGTAATAATCATTCCAGTTCAATACCAGTATTTGGCCACTAGATGGCTCCAAATACTGAACCATTGTAATGTCCATAGACTTTATATTATAGTATGCCCACATTAATAAGCAAGGATGTCAGCGATGCAGTAGATTTAAATTATTTATTTTTTTACGATGATCTTTTTACATTTTTATATATATTTTTTTATCACTTTTATTGCTGTCACAAGGAATGTAAAGATCCTTTGTGACAGTAATAGACAGTGACCGGTATTCTTTATGGAGGGATCTGGGGTCTATAACACTTAAAAGTATTCAGAACGCCACGATCAGCGTTTTTGACTACTTTCTATTTTTTTAAATTGGCGCCTTTTAGGATGAGAGTAATCCGGAAGTGATGTCAGGACATAGCTTCCGGGTTACTAGATCCGAAACTTGAGCAAAGTGATCGGCTTTGTTCAGGTCTCTGGCCAGCCAGTGGACATGCCTGCTGGTCACTTCGGCCTTCCGATGGGATGGGAGACCAGGCCTGAGTGGCGAAAGGGAGGGGGCGGGGGCCCATGAGGTCAAAAAGAGGCCATGAGTTAAAAAAAAAAAAAACTGCCTGCAGACAGGATAGTAAGAGAACAAGAACCTGATGGTCACTATGAGCTCCAGAGATTCTATGTGGAGATGGGACAAAGTTCCAGGACGACCATCACTGCACCTATTTTGGAGTTCATGGCCGAATGGCTAGACTGAAGCATCTCCTCTGTGCAAAACACATGACAGCCCATTTAGAGTTTGCAAAAAACACATTAAGGACACTCAGCAGACACTCAGTGGGCTTTCATGTGTTGTGCACTAAAGGCGCTTCCGTCTAGCCATTCTGCCATAAAGCCCAAATCTGAGGGCTCCAGTGATGGTGTCCTTTTGGAATTTTGTCCCTTCTCTACACAGGATCTCTGGAGCTCAGACTGATGGATATTAGATGGGTCTCGATGTGCATTTTATATATATATATATATATATATATATTGGGGGATGTTTTTTATTAGAGGACTTGTACTCTAAAACCAAACACTTTTTTGACTTTTTTTTGGGGGGGGGGGTGTGCAGCTCCTCCCTCAGCCCCCCATTGGCTTTCGCTGCTGTCAATCACAGCTAGTATGGAGAGGGCGGGGCCAAGCCACGCTCTGTCTCCCATAGGCTGAGGCAGCTCGGGAGGGAAGCACGCATGAGTGCCCCCAGAGCAAGCAACTTGCTCTGGGGGCACTTGGCAAGGGACCGCGAGCCCTGGCGAGGGACTTGAGAAGAGGATCAGGGCTGCTCTGTGCAAAACCATTGCACAGAGCAGTTAAGTAAAACATGTTTGTTATTTTAATAGGAAAAAAATGTTAACCTTTTTTTAAATGCTTTAGGTGTGGAGCCACAGGCACTTATGTGTTAACCACTTCAGCCCCGGACCAATTGTCAGCTTAAGGACCAGAGGTCTTTTTTCAATTTCGCACTGCACTACTTTAACTGGTAATTGTGCGGTCATGCAGTTTTGTAACGAAACGAAATTTGCGTCCTTTTCTTCCCACAAATAGAGCTTTCTTTTGATGGTATTTGATTGCCTCTGTGATTTTTATTTTTTGCGATATAAACGGAAAAAGAGCGAAAATTTTGAAAAAAAAAGAGATTTTCTACTTTTTGTTATAAGAAAAATCTAATAAACTCAATTTTAGTCAAACATTTGGGCCAAAATGTATTCAGCCACATGTCTTTAGTAAAAAAAATGCCAATAAGCGTATATTTATTGGTTTGCGCAAAAGTTATAGCGTCTACAAACTAGAGTACATTTTCTGGAATTTACACCGCTTTTAATTTATGACTGCCTATTTCATTTCTTGAGGTGCTAAAATGGCAGAGAAGTACAAAACCCCCCCAAATGACCCCATTTTGGAAAGTAGACACCCCAAGCTATTTGCTGAGAGGCATGTTGAGCCCATTGAATATTTTTTTTTTTAGTCCCAAGTGATTGAATAAAGACAAAAATAAAAAATAATTTTTTTTTTCTTCAAAAAGTTGTCACTAAATGATATATTGCTCACACATGCCATAGTTATATGTGGAATTGCACCCCAAAATACATTTTGCTGCTTCTCCTGAGTATGGGCATACCACATGTGTGGGACTTTTTGGGAGCCTAGCCGCGTACGGGGCCCCGAAACCCAAGCACCGCCTTCAGGATTTCTAAGGGTGCAAATTTTTGATTTCACTCCTCACTACCTATCACAGTTTCGAAGGCCATAAAATGCCAAAATAGCACAAAACCCCCCCAAATGACCCCATTTTGGAAAGTAGACACCCCAAGCTATTTGTTGAGAGGCATGGTGAGTATTTTACAGCTCTCATTTGTTTTTGAAAATGAAGAAAGTAAAGAAAAAAAATTTTTTTTTTTTCTTTTTTTTCAATTTTCAAAACTTTGTGACAAAAAGCGACATCTGCAAAATACTCACAATACCTCTCAGCAAATAGCTTGGGGTGTCTACTTTCCAAAATGGGGTCATTTTGGGGGGTTTTATGCCATCTGGGCATTCCATGGCCTCCGAAACTGTGATTGGCAGTGAGAAGTGAAATAAAAAAATTACTCCCTTAGAAAGCCTGAAGGCGGTGCTTGGTTTTTGGGGTTCCGTACGCAGCTAGGCTCCCAAAAAGTCCCACACATGTGGTATCCCCGTACTCAGGAGAAGCAACAGAATGTATTTTGGGGTGTATTTCCACATATGCCCATGACATGTTTGAGCAATATATCATTTAGTGACAACTTTTTGTAAAAAAAAATATATATATTTTTTTTTTTTTTTCATTATTCAATCTCTTGGGACAAAAAAAAAAAATATTTAATGGGCTCAACATTGCTCTCAGCAAATAGCTTGGGGTGTCTACTTTCCAAAATGGGGTCATTTGGGGGGGTTTGAACTGTCCTGGCATTTTATGCACAACATTTAGAAGCCTATGTCACACGTCACCCACTCTTCTAACCACTTGAAGACAAAGCCCTTTCTGACACTTTTTGTTTACATGAAAACATATTTTTTTTTTGCAAGAAAATTACGTTGAACCCCCAAACACTATATATATTGTTAAAGCAAAGGCCCTACAGATTAAAATGGTGGGTGTTGCATTTTTTTTTTCCACACAGTATTTGCGCAGCGATTTTTCAAACGCATTTTTTGTGGAAAAAATACACTTTTTTTTATTTTAATGCACTAAAACACACTATATTGCTCAAATTTTTGATGAAATAAAAAATATGATCTTAGGCCGAGTACATGGATACCAAACACGACATGCTTTAAAATTGCGCACAAACACGCAGTGGCGACAAACTACATACATTTTTAAAAGCCTTTAAAAGCCTTTACATGATACCACATTAGATTCACGGAGGAGGTCTACTGCTAAAATTACTGCCCTCGATCTGACCTTCGCGGTGATACCTCACATGCATGCTGCAATTGCTGTTTACATATGACGCCAGACCAACGCTTGTGTACGCCTTTGCGCAAGAGAAGGGGGGGCAGGGGTGCTTTTTTTTTTTTTTTTTTAGTTTTTTTTTTATTTATTTAGCTTTTTTATTCTATTTTTAAACTGTTCCTTCCATTTTTTTTCTTTGTTATGATTTTTATTGTTATCTCAGGGAATGTAAATATCCCCTATGATAGCAATAGGCAGTGACAGGTACTCTTTTTTTGAAAAAATTGGGGTCTATTAGACCCTAGATCTTTCCTCTGCCCTCAAAGCATCTGACCACACCAAGATTGGTGTGATAAAATGCTTTCCCAATTTCCCAATGGCGCGGTTTATATCCGGGAGGGGGGACATTCCCTCCTACTGCTTGTAAAAGCAGTCTAGAGGCTAATTACCCGCTAGAATTGCTTTTACATGAAAGCCGATCACTGGCTGAAAAGAATGATACCAAGATGATACCTAAACCTGCAGGCATCATTCTGGTATAACCATTCAAAGTCCAGCAACATACTGGACATATATTGTAATCTTTTTTTTTTTCATGCAGCCTCTTGGCTGAACGAAAAAAAGAGATTGATTGGTGGGTATGCCCACCATTAGAATACCTCCCTTCATCCACCCACTTCTAATGATGGGCATACATGCACCATTTATATATGCCGATGCATGGGGGCATCCTCCCGCAAAAGTTATGCCGTGTACACACGGTCGGAATTTCGACCGTATGTACGTGGCATTAGGAGCCAATCGCTCCTCCGCCCCCCCTGCTGCCCCCATGCTTCGGCACATATGCTCTTTTTTTTAACTGTGGTGGTGAAATCACCTCCTACAGCGTTGGAGTCGCGGCTTTATGTATCGTGGGAGCAAACGCTGTTGCTGTCAAGATAAATAAATCCGCGCTGCAACTGAATGGCGCACCTGAAAACAAAAAAATGCTTAACACTAAAACACAGTAAACAAAATTACATACCTGAAAAGCAAGCATGATAAAACATAATAAAACATTGCAGAATAGAATGGAGTAAAAAAAGAGCAACAATAGAGAGAGAGAGAGAACAATAAAACGACAACTATTTTTGTTTTTTTTATTTTTTTGAGATTCACAGGTAAAAAAGCTCCTGACTGTTAGCGACTGAATCAAAACGCTACCACAAAAAAAATGTTAGCGATCGCAGGGATCAGGCCTGACTCTGCGAACACTGCAGTTATGTGTGCTTAGTGTTTTGTAAGTGACAGTGATCGATCGATACTGCACTTGGGTGGGCTGGGCTGGGCTGGGCGGAGGGGGAAAACGCAGGTGCTAGCAGGTATCTGGGCTGATCCCGCTAACAATGCGTTTTTTTGGAACCCTAAACTGCTGGGACGCTAGTATAGATCTGATCAGATCAGATATTGATCTGTTCAGATACTATACCACTAAGGGAGGTGTATGCTTTGCGCGTGGGTGTTTGCGGTACTGGCACTAACCTGGGGCGACGCAGACCTTATTTGACCCTAAAACCTAATTGATATCACCCGCCGGGCGATCAGGGGGTTAAACCGTTATTGGGTACTAAATGGCGGGTGCCCTGACAGTATAAAAAACAAGCTAACTAACCAGCGTCACCCGTAACAGTAATACAAAAAAAAACTGGTTACCTAGCGACACTAATGCAGCGATCAGAAAAACGATCGCTTAGTGACACTGGCAAAAGGGGGTGAAAGGGTTAACTAGGGGCAATCAGGGGGTTAAACCTTTATTAGGTAATATATGGGGGTACCTGACGCTATATAAAAACTTGACGGGGAACCTAAATAACGAAATAACTAACTGGCTAACCAGCGTCACCAGTGACATTTTATACGGTGATCACTGGTGAAAGGGTTAACTCTAGGGGCAATCAGGGGGTTAAAACCTTTATTTAGGTTGTAATATGGGGGTACCTGACCTATAAACCTATTTATGAACCTATATAAACATGGCGGTTAACCTAAAAAAAAACTGGTTACCTAGCGACACTAATGCAGCGATCAGAAAAACGATCGCTTAGTGACACTGGCAAAAGGGGGTGAAAGGGTTAACTAGGGGCAATCAGGGGGTTAAACCTTTATTAGGTAATATATGGGGGTACCTGACGCTATATAAAAACCTGACGGGGAACCTAAATAACGAAATAACTAACTGGCTAACCAGCGTCACCAGTGACAGTTATACGGTGATTACTGGTGAAAGGGTTAACTCTAGGGGCAATCAGGGGGTTAAAACCTTTATTTAGGTTGTAATATGGGGGTACCTGACCTATAAAACTATTTATGAACCTATATAAAACATGGCGGTTAAAATAAAAAAAAAATGGTTACCTAGCGACACAATGCAGCGATCAGAAAAACGATCGCTTAGTGACACTGGGAAAAGGGGGTGACGGGGTTAACTAGGGGCAACCAGGGGGTTAAACCCTTTATTAGGGGGGGTAGGGGGCTACCTAGGACCTAAAACTAACTGCCCTGACAGTTATTACAGTCACACTGACACTAAATGCAGTGATCAGTAAATAAATGATCACTGCAATTAGTGACACTGTGACTGGGGGGGGGGGGGGGTGATCTGGGGGGTGATCAGGGGGTGACAGGGGGGTGTTTTGTGTGCCTAACTGTACTGGTGTCAGTGTACTGTTGTGCACTAACCTCTACATGTTCGCCGCTCGGCGTCTCCGGTCACATAGACCGGCGCACCGAGCGTGACATCACTTCCGCCTTCCTGTCTATACAATAGACAGGAAGGGGAAGCTTTTCATTCGCCAGGAGCGATCGCGAGGGGGTGGCCAGAAACCACTGGCCGTCCCCTCGTCCCGGATCGCTCCTGAAGCGATGCCGACCGTCCCCGCCGGCGGAGGGGGGTCCGATCGGACCCCCCAACCGCCTGAAGAATGGCACGTACAGGTACGTGGTTCTGCCTGTACGTGCCATTCTGCCGACGTATATCTACATGGGCGGTCGGCAAGTGGTTAAAGGATATGTTCTTTGCTTTCTAATTGCGGTGACTAAAGTCCTTGGACTAACCTTGATCTGTGGCTGCATTCACACCACTGCGTTTTTCTAATGCAACTTTCTGCAAGGGTTCACACCACAATGCTGGTGCATTGCTGGCTGAGCTTGCTCTAGCTCGCACAGTTTACTGTGCAGGGAGCTATCAGTGTGAGCTCAGGTTGAGCTCTGGCAGGGAGCAGTGTAGTGTGCTTCTCAGCGCATCACACTACTTACTATTTTTCTCTTATATTCACCGACCGACACAGCTCCTCTCTTAGCCATTGGGTTGTTATGCCACCTTTAGGAGAATACTAGGCATTACTTGTTATGTAACACACAGAACTTTCCAGTTCCGCCCAGGGGGCGGTCCCTTGGGTAACAACCCCCCAGCCTGCCCTGCAGCCATCAGTTTTTTTTTGCCTAGTGAAGGAGAAAGACCTAGGAACCCTGATGGGCCCATTCGGTCTGTCTTTTTCTGCAGAAGTTTGGTTTTTGCGCAAGATGATAGATCCTGTGATCTGCTATCAACAGCCGGCTGGGTGACAGGCTGGATACCCTTATCCTTGTAGTCTCCCCAGTCCGGCCATCGAGCGTGTGCAGGTCGCAGCTACGGCTCGGCAGGCCACGACGAAACCTCAGCTCCAGAGGTGGTCGGTAAGCTTTTATGCTCCGGGGCATACATATGACCGGGCTACTGATGTCTGCGTCACAGTATGCCGGACCGGCAGCTACCCTATACTATTTAGTGAGTAGTTCTGCAATGGAATGTCTCCCAGCTCTTCAGGATTGGTAAGTACAGCTCTCCCTGCCTCGGTGGGGCTGAGCAGCTGGGCATTTCCTGGGAGGTCGATTCAGGGGTCCCTCACCCTCCCTCTCTTCTCTCCCTGTCCCCTCTCCCTCCCTGTATGCTGCTATGGGGTGTGTGTGTGTCTGTGCAGGGCTCTCACCTGGGGGTTTTTAGCGCTGGTTGTGTCCTGGGTCCTGTTTCTCTATGTCCCTGGAGGTGCCTGTGAAGTGCTTGTCTCCTCATGGTTTCACATTCGGCGGCCATCTTGAGTGTGGGCATGTCTTCGGCGGCCATTTTCCCTGTGTTTTTCTCAGCGGCCATTTTCCAGAAGCCTGAAACACGTTTTTTCACTGGTGCTCTAGCAGCAGCATGTGCTCCTGTGTTCTGGCGGCCATTTTCCCTGGGATTTTCTTTGAGCCTGAGCACACTACAGGACGGTTTCAGTGCCATTAGCAGCTGCTTCACCGACACAGGGCCGTTTTTTCTCTGCACCTGGGAGCTAACAGGGACTACAGGCACTACCTGCTGAACAGCGCAGAACTCTTCAGGGTGGTGAGTCTTGCGGGAAAGGGCCCCTCAGCCGGCAGCAGTAAGGAGGGTGGGACTGTCACTGTCCTAAGTCCCCTTTGGGTGGCAGACAGGGTAGGGTCAGCATGGCTTCAGAAACTGGTGTTTCTTCCCCCGAAATCCAGGCAATTGCAACCGGGTCGCCTGCAGACGGTGCAGTACCCTTGGACACCTTGTCGGCAGTCCTCAATTCGTTTGTTGCCAAGATGGAGGCGGTGCGTGGGCGCAAAGGTGCTAAAAAGCGGCCCATGCCCCCCCCCGTCCTCTGGGGAGAGTTCTGACGCAGACTCGGGACCCGCTGAGGCAGGTGGCCCCTGCTCTGTCATGTCAGAGGACGCTGACCAGGACCTTTCGGACAGTGAGGATGAGTCCCCGTCCGGGTCCGTGCGCGAAAAAGCACTGGTTGGAGCTCTTATAACGGCTGTGCGTGATACCCTGAAGATTCAGGAGCCAGCAGATTCCTCTGCTGAGGTAGCGGTCCCTTTTGGGTCCCGTAAGCCAGCCCGTTCACCTAGGGTGTTCCCGTATCTGACTTATTTTGACAAGTTCATTTACAAGGAATGGGGTCGCCCGCAACGGACCTTTTCGGTCCCCAAATACATGGCGGTGCGTTACCCTTTCGAGGAGAGCCTTCTCAAAAAATGGTCGGCTCCTCAGGTCGTGGACCCCCCAGTATCCAGGTTAAACAAGGTAACCACGATCCCTGTAGAAAGGGACTCCAGCCTTTAAGGATACCACGGACAGGAAGGCCGAGGCAGTAGCTCGTTCTTTGTTTAGGGTGGTGGGGTCAGCCGTGCGACCAGTACTGGCATCCGCACTGGTGTCGCAGACACTAACTGAGTGGGCGAAACTGTTGCACCGCAAATTGGGTGAACAGGCTTCTCCGGTCTGCGTGGAACTAGCAGACCAACTAGTGCAAGGCCTTAAATACGTTTGTGACGCGGCCCTGGATACTCTTCCTCTGTTATCCAGGGCTTCAGTGTCAGCAGTGGTGCGGAGGCGCTTGATTTGGTTAAAATGCTGGTCGGCTGACCAGGCATCCAAGAAAGCCCTGACGGATCTTCCCTTCCTTGGCGATCGGCTCTTTGGAGCCTCTTTAGATGACTTTATTAAGAATGCCACAGGTGGTAAGAGTACGCTACTCCCACAGGCCAGGAAGGCTAAGGAGCCAAGCCGTAGGCAGGGACCCTCTTTTTCCGCTCATAAACGGCTTTTTCGTCCGCCCGGAGCTGCGTCAAAATGTCCCCAGTCCGACAGGATGACCACGGAAGGACAGAAGCGTCCCTGGAACCGCAAGCCTGCGAACAAAGGTGCTACCGCATGAAGGTTTCCCCCACCCATGTCTCGGGTGGGGGGACGCCTTCGGGAATTTGCAGCCCGGTGGTCCGCCCGACTATCCGATCAATGGGTCTGCGACCTGATTTCCTGCGGCTACAAAATGGAGTTCCTCTCCTGGCCGCAGAACAGGTTCTTCCCCTCGAGCATACCCGTTTCCCCGGTTCGCCGGGAGGCCCTCTTGGGGGCAGTAAGAGACCTGCTGAATCGCGGGGTGATTGTGCCTGTTCCGAAATTGGAACATTTCCAAGGGTTCTACTCGAATCTGTTTGTAGTTCCCAAGAAGGGAGGGGTACGTCCAATACTGGACTTGAAAGCTCTCGACCACTTTGTGAAGGTGCAGAGGTTCAGAATGGAATCAGTTCGCTCGGTAGCCACGACACTCCATCAAGGGGACTTTCTGGCGTCCTTGGACATCCAGGATGCGTACCTGCACATACCCATATGCCTCCGGCATCAAAAGTTTCTGCGGTTTGCGGTCGGGGAAGCCCACTATCAGTTCGTGGCTCTCCCTTTTGGTTTAGCTTCAGCCCCCAGAGTCTTTACCAAAGTATTGGCTCCAGTTTTGGCATTGCTGCGGCAACGTGGGATCGCGATCGTGGGATACTTGGACGATCTCCTCCTGAGAGCATCTTCTGCCTCAGAGTTAGAGGAGGATGTTGCGATCACCGTACAGACCCTGCAAGAGTTTGGGTGGCTGTTAAACCTAAAGAAGTCGGTAGTAGTACCGACCCAGCGTTTGGAGTACCTAGGCTTGATACTGGACTCCAGGGAGGCAAGAGTTTTTCTCCCAAGCTGCAGACTCTCAGAGTTTCAGTAAAACGGCTGATGGACCGCAAGCGGTCGTTGCTTCGCTTCTGTATGCGAGTTCTGGGTCTCATGGTGGCCGCCTTCGAGGCAGTGCCGTATGCCCAGTTCCACACCAGAGTCCTACAGAAGGAGATTTTATCACAATGGGACAAATCTCAATTGACCCTGGATCGACTGATCCAGGTGAGCCAGCCAGTCAGAAATTCGCTGGTCTGGTGGCTGAGGTCCCCGGTGCTTCTATCCGGGAAGTCGTTCCTTCCTCTGAAATGGACGGTGATCACTACGGATGCCAGTCTATCCGGCTGAGGTGGAGTGATGGGGGTTCAGAAGGCTCAGGGCCTCTGGTCGACGGAGGAATCCAAATTGCCGATCAATCTGCTCGAGCTGAGGGCGATCAGGCTATGCCTCTCCACATGGTCAGTAAGACTGCAGGGGCGTCCGATCAGGATCCAGTCAGACAACGCCACTGCGGTGGCGTATGTCAATCACCAAGGAGGAACAAGAAGCTCAGCCGCCGCACAGGTCGCTCACATACTTTGGTGGGCAGAGCGACATGTATCGGCCATTTACATCCCAGGAGTGGAGAACTGGCAGGCGGACTTTCTGAGTCGCCAAATGCTGGACCCAGGAGAATGGGCTTTACATCCGGAGGTGTTCAGGCTACTGTGCCTGCGGTGGGGCACACCAGACGTGGATCTTCTGGCCTCCCGTCTCAATCGGAAGGTGCCAAGATTCATGTCCAGGACAAGAGATCCTTGGGCAGACGCGTCAGACGCGCTGGTAGCTCCGTGGGATCAGTATCAGCTGATCTATGCTTTTCCTCCGTTGAAGCTGCTACCACGTCTGCTCCGCAGAGTAGGAGTCGAGGGGATTCCAGTGATTCTGGTCGCTCCAGATTGGCCTCAGCGACCTTGGTACGCAGACCTAGTGCGCCTGGTGGCAGACGCCCCGTGGCGACTGCCATTAAGTGAGGACCTTCTGTCTCAAGGCCCGATTCTCCATCCTGCTTTACCATCGCTGGCTTTAACGGCATGGCTGTTGAGAGCCAGGTACTGAGGGACCGGGGACTGTCGGACTCGGTGATCCCCACTATGTTGGGAGCACGGAAATCTTCTTCTCGGAAGATATATCATCGCACCTGGAAGGCTTACATCTCCATGTGTGAGAAGAGAAAGGGTGGCATCCGCGCTCTTTTTCTATATCCAGAATCCTGCTTTTTCTTCAGCAAGGAGTAGACCAGAGGTTGGCATTAAGCACCATTAAAGGACAAATATCAGCCCTGGCTGTTTTTTTCCAGCGACCCCTGGCGTCTCACTCGTTAGTGAGTACCTTTGTTCAGGGGCTGCGACACGTGGTCCCTCAGGTGCGTCCACTGTTGCCTCCATGGGATCTGAACCTGGTGTTATCGGCGCTTCAAAAACCACCGTTTGAAAATATCAGGGAGATTCCTCTGTTGACCCTTTCCCAGAAAGTGTTTTTTCTAGTGGCTATCACATCAGCCAGGAGGGTTTCGGAACTGGCGGCTTTGTCCTGCAAGTCGCCCCATATGGTTATCCACAAGGATAAGGTGGTGTTGCGGCCGGAACCATCTTTTCTGCCGAAGGTGGTCTCGGCGTTTCACATCAATGAGGACATTGTGTTACCATCCCTGTGTCCTAAACCGACACATCCTAAGGAGGTGGCCCTTCATGCGTTGGATGTGGTTCGGGCTCTGAAGGTGTATTTGTCTGCCACAGCTCCCTTCCGGAAGTCAGACTCACTGTTTGTTTCGGTGGCTGGTCCAAAGAAAGGCATGGCGGTCTCGGCCACCATTTCTAGGTGGATCAGACAGATCGTAGTACAAGCCTACGCCTTGAAGGGGCAGGTGCCCCCCTTTCCGGTCACGGCCCACTCCACGAGGGCAATCGGAACGTCTTGGGCTTTCCGACACCAAGCGTCTGTCGCTCAAGTGTGTAAAGCGGCGACCTGGTCGTCTGTCCACACGTTTACTAAGTTCTACAAGGTAGACATCAGTGCATCCGCTGATGCCTGTTTTGGACGCAAAGTGTTGCAGGCGGCCGTATAGTTGCAATGAGTATGCAATACTTTTATTTTCCTGGTTTTTCGATGAAAAACACAGTACCGTTAAGTTAATGCACTGTTGCATTACATTCCGCAGTTTGGTGCGGTTGTGGGTAGTCACTCCTGTTGAGGGTACCCTGTTTTTGTGGTGGTTATCCACACACTGTGGTTTGTTTCTTGGTGGGTGAAGTTTCACTAGTTCCCACTGGCCTGGTGGATGAAGTTTTTTTATGCTGTTTTTCCCACCCCTCGTTTGGCACTGCTTGGGGACGTCCCAATGGCTAAGAGAGGAGCTGTGTCGGTCGGTGAATATAAGAGAAAATAGGATTTTTTGTACTCACCGTAAAATCCTTTTCTCTGTAATTCACCGACCGACACAGCACCCGCCCCTCCTATTTTTTTCTTTACGTTATACTGCTTGTTGACGTACTGATGGCTGCAGGGCAGGCTGGGGGGTTGTTACCCAAGGGACCGCCCCCTGTGCGGAACTGGAAAGTTCTGTGTGTTACATAACAAGTAATGCCTAGTATTCTTCTAAAGGTGGCATAACAACCCAATGGCTGAGAGGAGCTGTGTCGGTCGGTGAATTACAGAGAAAAGGATTTTACGGAGTACAAAAAATCCTATTTTTATTTATTTGAAGACACTTGGGTCTCCACATGCCAGCACAGCATTATCCATTGCACTGTGTAAAAATGCATACATGCTGCATTTTTGTGCACCACATCACACCAGTGTTATGGTTTGAAAAGGGCACAAAACTGTTTCTTTATCGTACATCACGGGACACACAGCCTCCATAGACCGGATCCATCCAAAGTGCCACTGAGGCCAAGGTGGATGATATGCCTATATTACCTAAAGTTTTTCCTGGTGGGGTGCTAATACAGGTCCAAGGGAGTGGAACCGCTATAAAAGGACCCGGTCCTTGAAGGTTTGTTAACGCAGCCCCCCGTGATGGGATAAGTTTGGTTTATCCTCGCTGCAGGATACTGCTGTAAGGGAAGAAGCCTAGGGACTGTAAAAAGTCCACCTATGGTTGAGTAAAATGCTGTCATGCCTTAAAGTCTCCACTAGAGTGAGTAAATGCACATACCTTGATACGTTGCTTCTCAGTGTCCAGCTAAAAACGGCAGGTGTGTGGTCTCGGCAGCCAGGAGGGATTTTCCCCCTGGGTGAACTAATGGGGTTAGGAGGTACAACAGCAGTCGGGCTCCCCCCCCCCCCCTGTTATTTATAAACAGAGTAGAGGGGTGGGTTAGTGGCGAGGGGGGAGTGGCTTAGGCGCTGCGGCGCGTAGCACTATGTCTTCCAAAAAGCCACCACACAAAAGGTACCAAAAATTCCACCCCCAGGCGCAGGGAACTCCAGTCACCTGGGGGTGCCTCCACACGGTCATCCTCTCCTTAAATACCAGATATGGCAAGCCAGGCTGAGTCATTGGAACCAATTGGTGGTGGTGCAGCTGCTTTTCACATCTCAGCCCCTGAATACGTGACTGAAGATGCATTTTCCTCTGCCCTGCAGGGCCTAGAAGGAAGATTAGCAGCTTTAATCGCATCCTCAATCCAAAGAGATGAAGTGTGTTGGATCCCCCTCCCCCACCTCAGACCCCCTGCCAAGGGAACAGTGGGTACAGGAGGAGGTGTTACCCTCAGGCGATCAGGAGGAAAGGCAAACCGATTACTCCTCTGCGGAGGAGACAGCGGTGGATGAACCTTTTTCAGCCTTGCAATCTGAGAAATTGCTGGTACAATCCCTTACGGAGATGGTTTGTCCCTCTTTCAAGCTACCCCTAACAGTTAGCTGAAAGTTCTGTTTCTTTAGGTTCCTTTAAAACCTTGACAGCCTTTTCATGCGTTTCCTGTCCATACATTACTAGGAAAACCTCATTTTATGCTGAATGGGATCACCCGGATAAGCATTTTCTCCCTCTAAAGAGATTCTCAGCGCTCTATCCCATATATGAGAAATTCACCAAAAAATGGCATGTACCAGCAGTTGACGCTGCAATTTCCAGTGTGAATAAAAGTCCAACTTGTTCAGTAGACAATGCACAAATCCTTAAAGATCCAACAGATAAAAGGTTGGAATTCCTGTTAAAATCCTTTTTTTTTTTGGCAGGGGCCGTTACTCAGCTTGCGGTCGCTACAATAGGCATTTGTCAGTCCCTAAAGGTCCAGTTTAGAGCGGCCCTTAAGGAGGTCCCTGCACAACAAGCCCGGGATTTGGCCAAACTACCAGAGGCATTATGTTTTGCCATAGACGCCATGAAAGACTCTATTCACCAGGCGTTCCGCCTTGCGCATGTGCTAGTACACATGCGTAGAATCCTGTGGTTTAAAAAAAATTGGTCAGCCGAAGCACCTTGCAAAAGGCTCCTGACTGGTTTTCCTTTTCATGGGGATCGGCTATTTGGGGATGATTTGGACAAATAAATCCAAATTATTTCTAGTGGGAAAAGTACCCTTTTGCCAGTCAAAAAGTATAAATGCCCTTCATTTAACCTCCCTGGCGGTATGATTATGTCAGGAATTTTGTACCAAAAGCAGTACAATTATTTTGCATGGAAATTTGGCGTTTTATATTGTAGGCCTGCAATTCTTAGGAAGAACTCACTTAAATCTGTCCAAAACAGAGTCTAGTAGACATCCCGGGTATGATACAATTTGAAACACAAAATCAAAAATTATAATCTAACTATAAAAATTATACAATAATGTAATCAAATCAAAAACACTGAAATTTGCTCAGTTGCAGAATTGTCGCTGTCATTAGATTTAGTGTTGGACGAATTGTGATTCTAATTTATTATCGCTGTTTTCTAGCTGGTCTTAAACCGCTTTTGACATAAAGGGACACTTTTTGGTTGCTACGGATAATCTCCAAATTCCAGGCAGAAAAAACAGTATTTATAATATAAAAGTGCACGCAGGGCACTGGACAGACCACTAGGGACAAAGGGGATGTGTAATTTTTTTATACAGTACTGTAATCTGTAAGATTACAGTACTGTATGTTTATTGTGTGTTTTTTTTTTTTTTACTTTTTTGAATTTGACGCCGATCTCCGCTCCCGTGCGTCGCAACGTCGCAGGGAACGGAGCTCAGCGGCACTTGGGCACTGCGTGAATCGAGCTAAGGAGCTCGCACACAGCGGGGAGACATCGCAGGATCCAGGGGACAAGGTAAGTAACTTCCCCTGTATCCTGCAATGCGATCCAGAGTCTGGTTCGGGGTTACCGCTAATGGTACTGAAATTCCACCCTGAGCCAGACTCTGGAATACCGCCTGGGGATTAAGCAGACTTTCCCCTGCGCCATGCTCTAGAGGAAAACCTCAGGGTCAGGCCCAGGCACAGAAGGCCTGGGGCCGGAAACCTGCAAAGCAGAATTCTAAAGCCTCATGAAGGGGCGCCCCCACCACACCCCTCGCCAGAGTGGGG
Source organism: Lithobates sylvaticus (assembly GCA_028564925.1). NCBI lineage: Eukaryota > Metazoa > Chordata > Amphibia > Anura > Ranidae > Lithobates > Lithobates sylvaticus. The sequence continues at coordinate 320,843,049 of CM053030.1, forward strand.
GTAAGACTTCTGCAATACTCGGAAATCTGGCAAGAGGAAATTCAGGACAGATGTGTCATCTCCACGGTGTCCCTAGGGTACAATCTAGAATTTCAGGAGTCTCCACCTTCTCGTTTTCTGAGGCCAAACGTTCCCAAAGATCCAGGAAAAAGGAAATCTGTTTCGGACACTAGACCAATTACTAGCTCAGGAGGTGATCATACAAATCCCCACAGAAGAGCAAGGTTTGGGGTTTTATTCAAACCTCTTTACGGTACCAAGACCGAATGGAGATGTCAGACCCATTCTAGATCTAAAGAATGTTTGAGGTAGAACAGCAGCATTTTCAGTTTGTAGCCTTAGCGCAGCAAAGCTGGCCCCCCTACAATCAGCACAAATAAACTCAAGTGTGTTTAGTGCTACATTTGTGCTGTTTTGTGCCGTAAAAATTTACATTTGTGCTGCTTTTATTTTTAAGATATTTGCAATATTTTTTTCCAGACTATGACCTAAACTAGCCCCCCTTCAACAGCCAAATGGCACAAAACTGGTCTCGTTGGTTAGTGCTATGCTTGTGCTGTTTTGTGCTGTTTAAATTTCCGTGTTTTTATCGTGTTTGCGTTTATTAATGATTTATTAACCGCTTCCCGACCACCTCCTGCATATATAAGTCAGCAGAATGGCACGCGCGGTCGCAACCCGGTCGGGAGCTCCGTGACCCTGGCCGCGGGACCAGCGGACCCGATCGCCGCTGATGTCCCACGATCGGGTCACAGAGCTGAAGAACGGGGAGAGGTCTGTGTAAACAAACCTCTCCCCGTGCTTCCTACTCTGCCTGTCATTGATCGGCTATTCCCTGTCATTGGGAAAGCTGATCAATGACGTCAGATGTCAGCCCCGCCCCTAATGTAAAAAAACAAACGTCACAGCCCATAACCCCTCCTCTCCCCCTAGTGGTTCTCTTTCACTGCATGTGTCATTTATACAGGAATCCAATGCATTAAAATGGCATTGATTGCTGTATAAATGACAATGGTCCCAAAAATGTCCGATGTGTCCGCCATAATGTCGCAGTCACAATAAAAATAGCTGATCACCGCCATTACTAGTAAAAAAAATATTTAATAAAAATGCTATAAAACTATCCCCTATTTTGTAAACGCTATAACATTTGCGCAAACCAAGCAATAGCTTAATTGCGATTTTTTTTTTTTTTTTTTTTTTTTTTTTTTTTTTTTTTTTTTTTACCAAAAATATGTAGAATACGTATCGGCCTAAACTGAGGGAAAAAAGTTTTTTTATATTTTTTTGGGGGATTTTTATTATAGCAAAAAACAAAATATTGCATTTTTTTTCAAAATCGTCGCTCTATTTTTGTTTATAGCGCAAAAAATAAAAACCGCAGGGGCGATCAAATACCACTAAAAGAAAGCTCTATTTGTGGGAAAAAAGGATGCCAATTTTGTTAAGGAGCCACGTCGCACGACCGCGCAATTGTCAGTTAAAGCGAAGCAGTGCCGAATCGCAAAAAGGGGCCTGGTCCTTTGGCTGCCAATTGGTCCGGGGCTGAAGTGGTTAAAGGTCACCAAATGTCATTCAGCCCCCCTACAACACCCAAATTACACAAAACTGATCTCGTTGGTTAGTGCTACATTTGTGCTGCTAAAATTTCCATCTTATCCATTTTTGCGTTAACCACTTCAGCCCCGGACTATTTGGCTGCCCAAAGACCAGAGCACTTTTTGCGATTCGGCACTGCGTCACTTTAACTGGCAATTGCGTGGTCGTGGCTCACAAACAAAATTGACGTGTTTTTTTTTTTTTTTATTTATTTTTTTTTACAAATGGAGCATTCTTTTGGTGGCATTTGATCACCTCTGCGGTCTTTATTGTTTGCACTATAAACAAGAGCGACAATTTTTGGTAAAAAAACATCGCAATAAGCGTTTGGTTTGCGCAAAAGTTATAGCATCTACAAAATGGGGGATAGTTTTATGGTAATTTTTATAAATTTTAATTTTTTTAATTCAACTTTTTTTTGATTTATTACACAGATAACAAAAAAAATTGTTTAAAATACAGCATTATAAAATATTGCATGGTGTCCTAGAATACATGGTAGTATTGCTGCTTTATCTACCCACCTCCCCTACCCACACACCCACCTCCCCAACCCCCACACCACAACATACTTCTATATATATATATATACTATAATATTAAATAAAATTAAAAAAAAAATGAAATAAGCAAACCTACTCCAAGGGGTTAGGAGGATCGTCAGAACAAAGGGCGTCCAGAATCCTCAAGATGAGGAAAATCTTCCATTCTCCCCCTATAGGGGATACCCCATCTTATCCAGCCAGGATCTCCACATTCTCTTGAACTTCCTATAGTTGCCTAATAAACAACACTCTCTCTCGTTCCCTACTATTGAGTTGATATAATCAACCCAGTTCTCTACAGTCGGGGGTTTGTGTGCTTGCCATTGCTGTGCGACAAATTTTCTCGCCTGAAATAGGCATCTAAACACTACTTCAATGGTGTCCTTCGAGACTCTACCGCCCTCCATATCCCCCAATAGGCAAGTCCTTGCCGTCGGTTCTTTTGCAGTCTTAAAGGTTTTATTTATCCTTTCTAAGATCTCTATGCAGTATCTAAATGGGTTTGGGCATTTCCTTACCATGTGGATAAGGTCCCCTGATGCCCTACATCTGTGGCACTTATTCTTTTTGTCTCCACTCAAGTTTGAACATTTTTATGGGGGTATAATACTCTATGCATTAGGAAAAGATGAGATATCTTCTGTGAGGGGGAAATTGAGACCAATGTTACTAGTCTCAAGGTCCTGTCCCACTCCTCCGTGGTCAATGGTACCACATCTCTTTCCCATCCCACTCTACTCTTGGAAGGTCACGCTCGGTTTATTGTTCTAGCTTCCAGTCTAGCATATCATTTAGAAATTAATCCTTTGGATGTATTCAAATGAATTATTTTTGCGAGAGTGGGGTTGTGGGTTTATTCTAGTATCTGGGACCTGAATTGCGTGCCTGATTTGGAGGTATGTATAGAATGAGTTGTTTGGTATATTAAAATCTAAGAATGTTTTCATAACATTTCCTTCATATATAGTTGGGTTAGTCGATTGATGCCCGGTCTCTCCATTTCTATAGGCCTCTGTCTTTGTTCCGCTAAATTTCTATTATTCCATAGAGGGGCATATTCTGATGCCCCTCTATACCCCAGCAATACTTCTGTTATCTGCCATACTTATCCATAGATGCCCGACAATAAAATTTGCAAAGTGAGTCTGCCTCTAGTACCTCTATTAATGTATTATGCAGGGCCCCCACTATCATCATCCTACCGCTAGAGATTCCCCCTCCATAGGTTCCACAGCTCGCTACGTGCTGAAGCTGAGATGCCAGAAAATATGACCTCGGGTGCGGAACCGCCATACCCCCTTCTTTGGTCGGTAGCTGCATAGTTTGTAAACTGATTCTAGATTGGCCCTTTTTCCAAATAAAGTCCCTGAACAGAGATTCTATTCTTTTAACCACTTAGCCACTGGGCACTTAACCCACTTAACTTCCTAACCAGACCAATTTTCAGCTTTCGGTGCTCTCACACTTTGAATGACAATTACTCAGTGATGCAACACTGTACCCAAATACATTTTTTTTCCTTTTTTTTTTCACACAAAATAGAACTTTCTTTTGGTGGTATTTAATCACTGCTGGGTTTTTTATTTTTTTGCGCTGTAAATAAAGAGTGAAAATTCTGTAAAAAAATAAAATTAAAATAAATCTTTTGTTTCTATTAAAATTTATGGCAGAGTGCTGGCCACTACACATCCAGCCCACAGCGCTGTGGCCATCTCTCACCCTCTCCGCTTCTCCCCTCTCACTGTACCGAGGGGGAGGGAGGAACCGGCGTCATGACATGAAGCCAGTTTGTTTACATGTGATCGCTCCGTCATTTGACGCCCCAGGGTTCTGGGAGCCGACCGCGCTGTAGCCGTCTTTCGGCTATGGCCCGGTCGGCATGTGGTTAAACCACTTTTGGCCTATCCAAATTGGAGAGTTGTGGAATAAATATAGTAGCTGGGGTAACCAAATCTTAAATTGCAGCGTCCTTCTACAGACAGTGGGAATCGGCACCAAATCTCTCCTTTCCCTTAGTCTTTCAGGTCAGCACCTGAGAGAGTGACTCCTCCCCTTGCCAATAGGAAACACCTCTTCTACCAAACTTTAAAAGGATTCTCCTTCCCACACAGTCAGTTTGTTTCCTCCGGAGGGAGCACTTCGTGGGAGATCAGGGCTCTTGGGTGCTGACCTGAGAGCCCGGGTATCCTACTCCACCAATTTTTTCTTTTACCTCAGGAGAGCTATTCCTCCCATTCCACAGCGATGTGAGTGATGCTGCTGGCTGGGCTCCTTCTCCCTCTTTAGGTGGCTCAGGGTGAGTCCGGACTGCTGTGGGTGCTGTCCCTGGGCGGCGGCATAGCACAGCGGTGACCTTTTATACTGTCTTTTTTCCGGTTCACCGTTTGCTGCCTGTAACGCGGCCGCCATTTTGGGGATGGCATGCTGTCTGCTCCATCTGCCAGAAGTGAGGCATCTGGAAGGCAGCGGGGCCTACGGAGCAGGCGTGCGGCATAATTTCCTCTGGAAATCGCAGGGGGAGAAGGGAGGGACAGGGTTGGTCATCTTAAGGCTGTTCCTGTCCGGCACACTGGCGCTATTGGAGTCCGGAACCGGCGTTTCAGCCACACAGTATCGCAGCACTCCTCGATGGACCCGATGCCAGCAGCGAGTGGCACAGGCACCAGCAAGGCCCAGGTAAGGGACAGTTGTATACTGTCCTCCCTTACTGAGAGGTCTCCCTCTCCTACCCCCCCCCCCCCCCCACTCCCGGTGGCAGGGGCCTGTCTGGGCACATGAGGCAGTCTGCTCTTTTCATTGTGCACCTGTGGTGAGCCTCAGACGGGTTGTCTCACTGGGGTGGGTTTCTCCTTATTTTGTCTCACGGCAGGCCAAGAGCTCTGATCCAGTAGCAAAAAGGAAATGCCCCTCCTGTAAAGCAAAGTTACCAGATGGAATGGAAGACTTTGTCAATCCTGCATTGATGCGCTAGTGAAAGAAGCTTCCTCTGCTTGCTGCGACTTTATCGCATCAGTTAAAGAGCTTGATGCGACTATCCAGTCCTTCCGTTCTTCACTAGCAAACCCATCCCTGAGTCAACAATCTCACATCTGCCTCACAATCCTCCCTAGGCTCACCTGTGATCCCGTTGGTAGAGACTGAGTTATCTCTTACCCAAGAGGGACATTCCCCCACCCAGTCTAGAGAAGAATCTGAGGGGGAGGAAGAAGGTGAAGAATTGCCTTCAAAATTTAAATTGTCTTTGGAGCAGGTAGATGGCCTGTTAAAGGCAATTTATACTACACTGGGTCTAGATGAGGAAAGAAAGGAGTTGTCCCTGCATGACAAAATGTACGCAGGACTCAGCGAACCAAAAAATCGCAGCTTCCCAGTGCACTCAGTTATTTCTTAGACTATTAAGAGGGAGTGGGCAGAGCCAGAAAGAAAGCCTTTTTTCCTAAAAACTTAAAAAGGCGTTTTCCTTTTGACGAAGACATGGCGGAGGTTTGGAACAAAAATCCCAAACTTGATGCCGCCGCCTTCCAAGTCTCCAGATCAACTGATTTAGCCTTTGAAGACATGGGAGTATTAAAAGACCCCATGGATAAGAGGATGGATCTGCAGCTAAAAAGGGCTTGGCAATCCATTATGGGAAATCTCAAACCTGCTATGGCGACTACTGTCGTCTCTAGGAATATGGAGTTCTGGTTGAATCAACTTTAAGGCCCATATTTCGGCAGACTCCCCAAAACAAGAAATTTTGGATTCCTTCTCAACCCTCTCAGCAGCTGTAGCATACATATCTGATGCCTCAGCGGAATCTATGAAGATGACGGCTAGATCAGCAGCCTTGTCTAACTCGGCCAGAAGGGCTTTATGGTTGAAAACCTGGCCGGGAGACGCGGCATCCAAAAATAAGTTATGTGGGATCCCGTTTCAGGGGGATTTGCTGTTTGGCCCTGACTTAGTCGCTGTTTTAGATAGGACAGCTGATAAAAATAAGTCTTTTCCTATCAAAAAGAAAAAACAACCACATAAAACGTTTTTTCGTCCCCAAAGGGCTCAGGAAAGCAGCAGACCCCAGGAAAGGAGAAGGAACTGGTCGTCGCAGAAGGGAAAGGGAAATGTCCTTTTCCATCCTCCTGCGGCCTCCGGCAAAACCCAATGACTTGGACTTACCAGTAGGGTGAAGACTACAGGGTTTTCTCCCCCCTTGGGCCAGCATGACAGAGAATCGATATTCTGGACATGCTGTCCCAAGGTTATAGAATAGAGTTTTTGGAGCCCCCACCAGGAAAATGCTATGTGACAAGCCTTTCAAGGGATATAATAAAGGCCCTGGCCATGAAGAACCTTTTAAAGTGGTTGTAAACCCTTACAAACCACTTTGACCTACAGGTAAGCCTAGATTAAGGCTTTTCTGTAGGTCCAATAAATATCTCCTAAACCTACATGGTTTAGGAGATATTTAGAAAAGGCACCGCTATCTACGGCAGCGAGACCCAGAAGTCACTCCGGGATTGATGGCATTGGTGGAGGACGTGGACAAGGGTCGCTTCGGGGGCTTCGTTCTCAGGTAAGTTATTCATAATGAGCTAGTATGCTATGCATACTAGCTCATTATGCCTTTGCCTTGCAGGTTCCATTTTTTTTTTTTATTTCCTCCAAGGAGGCTTTACCTTCTCTTTAAAGGATCTGAGACACCAGAGGGTCGTTATTCCAGTATCCCCAGAGGAACAGGGCAGGGGGTTCTACTCTCAAATTTTTCTAATAAAGAAACCATCAGGGAGCTACAGGTTAATCCTCAACCTTAAGCCACTCAACAAGTCAGTCCGTTACAAAAAATTTTGTATGGATTCAATTTTTACGGTCAGGAACATGCTGACCAAAGAATGCTTCATGGCATCAATCGATCTCAAAGATGCTTACCTGCATATCCCCATAGATCCTCAGTCTCAAAGATTTCTGAGATTTGCGGTGAACATGGGCAAGGAGATTTTACATCTTCAATTCAGGGCCCTTCCCTTCGGTCTATCGTCAGCTCCTCGTATTTTTACGAAGGTAATGGCGGAAGCCCTCGCCCCCCTTCGTCTCCAGGGGGTTGCGGTAATCCCATACCTAGACGACCTCCTCTTCTTTGCCCCATCCAGGGAGAGGTTGCAGGAGGATCTGGCCAGGGCCCACAGTCACTTGGAGGCACTGGGGTGGCTAGTGAATGTTCCAGAATCGAATCTCAGTCCAGCCCAGCAGATACTCTTTCTGGGATACCGGATAGATTCGGTGGAACAGAAAATTTCAGAAAATCAGGATATAGAGGGCAGTATCGACTCCTCACCGAAACCTGCTGGTTCGTCTGAAAAGAGTTATATCAGTTTTGGGGACTTTGACCTCTTCAATGCCAGCCATCCAGTGGACAAGGCGGCATTTCAGGCCTCTCCAGAGGTTCCTCTTAGGAACATGGGACCACAGGACAGAGCCTCGACACCAGGGTAAGGATTCCCACCAGGGTCAGACGCTCACTGTGGTGGTGGAGAGACTAGGAGGTTCTGCAGAAAGGTCTTCTTTGGTCCTTCCCGACAGAAAAGGTGGTCAAAACAGACGCCAGTATGTGGGGATGGGGGGGCACACATGGGTCAGGACTTGGCACAGGGGACATGGTCTTGGGCCGAATCGTCAAAGATTGACGATTGGAGATTGTCAAATTGGATCGTCAAATTGGAGGGAACTAAAAGCAGTCGCTGCAGCATTAGCTGCCTTCTCCCCAAACCTCCTAGGGTGCCATGTCCAGATACTATCGGACAACGCCACTACCGTAGCCCATCTGAACAAGCAGGGAGGCACAAGGAGCAGGTCCTTGCACTTTCTGTCAGTAGAGATTCTGGATTGGGCGGAAAACAATCTACTATCTCTATCCGCAGTCCACCTCAGGGGCACGTTGAACGAGGTAGCGGATTATCTGAGCCAACAGAGGGTACAGGAAGCAGAATGGAGCCTGAACACCAAGGTGTTCGCTCTGATCACCAGAACCTTGGGCCTTCTGCAGATGGACCTGTTTGCCTCAGGGCGGAACACTCAGCTTCCTCATTTTTTTCTCCTTCAGAGAGACGGTTCTCAGGGGACAGACGCTCTAGCACATCAGTGGAATTTTCACCTGGGGTACGCTTTTCCCCCTTTCCAGTTAATTCCACTAGTGCTGAGAAAGATGCAAAAAGAAAGGGCATCGGTAATCCTGATCACCCCGTTTTGGCCAAAGAGAGCTTGGTTTTCCTTGGTTCTACAGTGAGCAGTCAAACCAGGTTGGCACCTACCACTGAGTCCAGATCTGTTAACCCAGGGGCCAGTGCATCATCCAGATGTAGGCAGTTTAAAACTCACTGCTTGGTATCTGAGGAGCAATTGCTGAAAAGCAAAGGCTTTTCGGAAAGGTTAATATCCACATTGCTCTCTAGTAGAAAAAGGGTAACCAGGGCCATTTATGCCAAGGTTTGGAAGGTCTATGCGGCTTTTTGTCATGCAGAACATAGAGAGGTTGAGAACCTAGTCTGTTTTGGAATTCTTGCAAAAAGGGGCAGACAGAGGGCTCGCAGTCGGCACTCTTAAAGTGCAGGTGACAGCCTTAGGGGTCTATCTAGAGAAATCCTTATCTTCAGAATCCCGGATTACGAGATTTTTCAAGGCACTTTCCAGGTCCAGACCGGTCCCAGTGAGGCATTTCCCCAATTGGGACCTCTCTGTGGTGTTGCAAAGGAGCCATTCGAGCCCTTGCAGAGCATTTCTCTAAAGAATTTAACCTTAAAAACATTTTTTTTCTTGTAGCAATCACTCTAGCGAGAAGGATTAGTGAATTGCACGCTCTGTCCGTGAAAGAGCCTTTTCTGTAAATTTTTTCAGATAGAATTGTCCTTAAAGTAGATCCAGGGTTTTTGCCGAAAGTAGCAAGCTTTCATAACAGATCCCAGGAGATTATCCTCCCAACTTTCTGTTCTAACCCTACGGGCAAAAAGGAGGAGCAGTTTCACAACCTAGACGTGAGACGTACCTTATTACATTATTTGGAAGTTACAGGAGTTTTCAGAGCTTCAGACTCTTTATTCATTCTTTTTTCTGGAAACAAGAAAGGCAAGCAAGGTTCCTTGGCTAGATGGATTAAAACGGCTATTTCTATTGCCTACGCTGAGATGGGTCTATCTCCCCCTAGGGGAGTTAGGGCTCATTCAACTAGGGCGCAGGCCACTACATGGGCAGAAAGAGCTGGTGCCACTCCAGATCAGATCTGTAAGGCGGCTACGTGGTCAAGTTTGTCAACATTTGTCAGTCATTACAGGCTGGACCTCCTGTCAGCAGGAGACCAGGCTTTTGGCAGAAAGGTTCTGCAGGCTGTGGTCCCTCCCTAAGGGGGTAAGTCTCTATTATCCTCTCAGGTGCTGTCCTGAAAGACGATAAGGGAAAAGTCAAGTTAGACTTACTGATAACTTGTTTTCCAAGAGTCTTTCAGGACAGCAGCATCCCGCCCTAATGTGTGTGTGTTACCGGTAAGTCTAACTTGACTTTTTTGCTTTAATTTGACCCCCAAATATTTTAATTTTGCAACTACTTTTAGGTTGGGAGTTCCCAACAGTGTCTGGTCGTCAAGAGGGTTGACCGGTAACTAGGCCGATTTTTGTCCCAGTTGACGACAAGACCAGAAAATTATACGAACTCTCCAACCATTCATATCACTGTTCTTAACGAAGTTTGAACATATCCGAGAAAAAACAGGACATCATCTGCGAACAGTGCAATCCTATCCTCTTCTGTCCGCCTCCTAAATCCCTGTATACCCAACATTTATCTAGTCACGATTGCTAGCGGTTCCATCGGCAGAGCAAATAATAAAGGGTACAAGGGACAACCCTGTCTGGTGCCTCTCTCCAACTGGAACAAATCGGTGTATTAGTTGTTGATTTTTTATTAGGGCTGTGGAAATTAAAGATTAATCGACTATTTTAATCGATCAAAAATTTTTTTTTTCATTCTTTATTTTATAAAAATGTACTTTGTACAGAAAAAGAAAAAAATCAATCTAATTGTAGAATGTGATAATAATTGTAGAAAACGATATACTACTACTTACTATATATCTCATCCATGTATCAATTACATTGTCTAGTCCCTGTAGATTAGTCTGTTAAAACTATGAGCGCATGCTACTGTTAATATCACAATAATAGTTTCATAGTTTCATAGTAAGGTTGAATAAAGACATCAGTCCATCCAGTTCAACCTGAGTGAGTGTCTACAATTGTCCCTATCCCTGTACATTGCACCCTCACATCGGTCCCTACCCTCAAGGAGCCCACAATCCAAGGTCCCCATTCATATACTAGGGCCAATTTTTAGACAGAAGCCAATTAACCTACCTGCATGTCTTTGGATTGTGGGAGGAAACCGGAGTACCCGGAGGAAACCCACGCAGGCACAGGGAGAACATGCAAACTCCAGGCAGGTAGTGTCGTGGTTGGGATTCGAACCAGCAACACTTCTTACTGCTAGGTGAGAGTGCTAAACACTACACCACTGTGCCACCCCAATAATACAACGTTGGTTATGAAACCAAACACACGGCTTAAGAATAATCAAATCTCATTTATTTCCCAAGGAAATAAGAAAGCTAACATGTATTAAAAGGGGGTTACAAAATTACATAGCATACAGTAAAAATACAATACAATGATATACTTAGCACGTCCTCATGGCATGATGCTCTGGATGAAAAAGAGGCAGTTGTGTGTGTGAAATTCCCTTTTGTCAAACACACCTCATTCATGCCGCATCCCATTGCCCGCCCATCTTTTCCTTGTGGACGAACAAGTTTCTACTGTACTGATTCTGATCGTCCTGCCACAAGTGGTCTCTGGGGGGCAGTGTCTGTCCAGAATTGCACTTGATCCGACTGTTGTCTAATCTTTGGATTTGATCTCTGGTGGCCCACCTCCATTATTTAGGTTGGCCTTTGATCATCACAGACAGACCGGAGCCGGCATTCATCATGCAGAATAGCCCTCATATAGTGGAGTCTAGTCTAATGAAAATAGGAGGTATGACTGGCTACATTCCACACGGGGGAGGGCATCCTGTTCTGTTCTCCGGGACACTGTCCATGTATGGATCCCAGCATATTGAATCCAACACTAATACATAATCCAAAACATTTTTTACCCTTCCCTCTCCCCACCTTGCGCCGATCTCTTCAAGGTAGATAATTCAACACTTTTTTTATCCATATTTCTAGCAAGTTATGTATTCAAATTTATTGGGTAATCTCCTCTACATATCTCCATGTTTTCTTAAACTTATTCCATACTTCCCATTTATCCTTTCGTTCTAATCCTTCCCCTTGCTCCTTGTTTTTCATCCAATACTTTCCAATTTTTGTAGGGCGTTAACACGGGATATCCAATCCCGGATTTTGGGGCTCTCTATTTCCTTCCATTCTTTCGGTATTAGGCTTTTTTCTACATTAAGCAGGGTAGGGACTATAGAGGCCTTATATTGTCTGATAGAACTATCCGTCCCATGGAACAAACATATCCATGGGTCCTCCGGAACTTCTTTCTTAGTAATAATCTTAGTTGTAAAACCTCTTTCCAGAATTTCTTTATGGTAGGACGGATTGTCATATATGGGCCATTGTTCCCACGGCTCCACATCCTCTCCAGCACTCAGCAGATTTCTCATAATGATTGCAAATTTTATCAGGTGTCGCATACCATCTTGACAAACAATTATAAACACTTATAATTTGTTTCAGCCGTCCTAGTGTCTATCGCCGAGCTATGTGTTAATTTCAATATTTTTTTCAAAAAGTCTAGCTTATGCTTACTACAACGTGATCCTAATTCAATTTCCCATTTCTTCATGTATGGGGGTACCTCCAGCCCACCTAGATTTATTAAGGTTTTATAGATTCGTGATATATTATTTTTTGATTTTTCTCATATGCACAGCCATTCCAGCTGCGTAAGATCTTCTCCAAATCGAATTGGTTGTGGTAATTTCTCCACAAAATGCTTCAGCTGGTTGTACCTCCATATATCAATCGTTATTAATTCTATGTCTAATCATAATTCATTAAATGTGCCTATTTTCCCACTTTTTATTATGTCTCTCAATTGTACATTTCCTTTTTTTTAGCCAATTGCCCCCCACTGACGACCTCCCGGGCTCAAAAAACTCATTCTCTTTTTTTAAATAAATCAAAGGGGAGTTATACTTCTATTTGTTTTGTGTATATATAATCTATCCCAAATTTTAAGTGTTATACGTGTTACTTTGTGTGTATTTAATCCCAAAGTCCTATATTGTGGAGGGTGGCCTAATTGAATATTACTCAGTGTTTTCAATATTAATCCATCTCTTGTCATTACTCTTTTGTCCATTCTATCACCCGTGAAAGTGCTACCGCGTTATATTTTTTATAATCCGGTACTGCTAAAACCCCCATATTTTTTTCTCTCTGCTCAGTGTTGTAAAGGCAATTCTTGTGTTTTTTTGTTTTTTGTTTTTTTTTTTATTGAACCATATACACTTTGAAATCATACCCTTTAGGGCTCTAAAGTATGTTTGTGAGATGGCTATAGGCAGCATCTGAAATTTATAGATAAGTTTTGGGGTCAAAATAATTTTTAGAGTTTAATCGTCCGATCCATGAGAGAGGGCCCATTGACATTCTTTTTATTTCCTTCCTGATCTCGTCTAATAGAGGGATATAATTAGTAATATTTCTCCTATAACCTTCCAGGACGGCATACATGAGAGATGAGGGCTCCTCCCTACAGGAAACGCAATCGCATGACAGATTTGTTATAAGCCCCACCCTCTCCCTTGATCCCCAGTATTGATTGTGTTTCTCCCGAACACAGCAGCATGTTTGTTTTTTTGCTAAACCAGATGACCAGGGAAGGGTCTGACGGTACCCCTGTTGAGAAAGGTTCTTAGGGAAGCCGGGAGGGCTGAACTAACCTGTAAGGCTTGTCCTTCCTCACAGGTCGCCCCAAAGCTGGTAATAGCGTTCTGGCTGCAGGGAGGCACGCCATCGCTAAGGCCATTTTCAAATCCACCACCCAGCCGATCTCCACCATTCCAAATAGGAAGTTCTGCCCTCCAAGCCTCGCTCCGAGTAACGATCGCATCATAGGAAGTGGGCGGCGCCGAAGTCACACAACCCGGAAGTCAGATACACTGAGAGAAGCGTGCAGAGCGGCGTGGTGAGCAGCTAGTAGCTGCAGCAGGGGCAGTGTGAAGAGGTTGCTAAGCTATACCTTCCCCACCAGACAGTATTAGCAGCAAAGACCCTGCTAACTCCTGTTCATGGAACAAGAAGAGGGAAAAGCGTCTACTGCTGGCAGATCCAGGTCGGGGCCCGTTGAGTAAAAACCCCCCTTGGAAAGAGAGCAGACAAAGGGATAAGCAGACACCTGGGAAGGAGTCAGTGATAGAGACAGGACAGGCTGGCCTCTTAAAAACGTAACCCTTCCTCTCTCTCCGGTACAAGCCAGCAGTATTGGGGGGGAAGACATATAATGTGGTATGTTTGTCTCCTGTCTTAGAGTCCCCCAGCGGAGCCCAGGAGACCCCAGATAAACGCCCTCCTGTCGCTTTAGGGCATAGCTCCTCAAAGTGTGGGTACTGTAAAGAAACTCCCAAAGTCTCACCCAAAACCATTCTGCTATAAATGTATTAACAAATTAGCAGGTAAAGAGGCTTCAGCACTGATGAAGGATTTCCTCTCATCCATGCAGACGGAAATGCTAGCTACTGTAAAGGCTTTCCGTGATGCCGCAGGGCAATATTTAGCCCAGGGCCCAGAGACAGAGGAGCTTACCCCCAGAGAAGGAATGTCTTCCCAGGATAGCCTCACTTGGGGGGGTCGTAGTGCCCTTATCCCGCCCTCAGTCCATCCCTCTTTCTCAGCTGGACGAGGATGAGGGGGAGGTAGATTGCCAGGCCAGGTCTGAACAGGGTTCAGAGGCAGAGCTAGACCTAGAATCAGGCCAGTCACAGGATTTGTGCAGGCCAAGGAGACACCTCTTCCCTGTAGAGGATCTGGATGGACTCCTGCAGGCAAGATTTGCTACTGAGGAGATTCCAGAAGCCCCTAAAGTGACTTTGGCACAAGACAAAGTATACAGAGGGCTAGGAAAAGCTCAGGCTAGGTTTTTCCCACTTCACCAATCCCTGAAGGACCTTGTCCCGCAGGAGTGGAGGGAGCCTGAAAAAGGAATAATTAAACAAAAAACCTGGAAAAGAAGGTTCCCCTTCAGTCAACCCGATGAAGAGACCTTCTTTAAGCTCCCAAGGTTGGATGCGGCATTATCGCAGGTCACCAAGCTAGCCGATCTCTTTTGAGGACACAGGCAGTATCAAGGACCTGATGGACCGTAGGGCAGAGTCCCTTCTCAAAGCCTGGGAAGCTAATACAGCAATCCTGGGTCCAGCATTAGCAGCAGCCTGTGTGGCAAGGAATGCAAACTTCTTGGTAGAAAAGCTAGCAAAACATCTAGCTCAGGAACCCGAAACTAACAATGTCCTGGATTCACTATCCATGATAGGTAAAGCAGTAGCATCTTTAGCAGACGCAGCAGTCGAGTCGGCCTCAGCTAAAACCGCTGCGCTAATCCACTCAGCTAGGAGAGCTGTCTGGATTAAAGCTTGGGAAGGGGATGTCGCGTCGAAGGGTAGACTATGTGGCCTCCCTTTTCAAGGATCCTTGCTGTTTGGCAAGGGCCTGGACGATGTCCTGTCTAGGTCTTCTGAGAGGGGTAAAAAATTCCCAGTCAGGCCTAAAAAGGACAAATGTTAACGTTTTTTTCGAGGCCCCCAGGGTCAACCACAGCAAAAAGCCAAAAAAGAACCCAATAAGTGGGGGAACTCCTTCCCCTAGGGTTGACACAAAACCTACCAAGTGACGCCAAGATCAGGGTAGGGGGACGGCTGTCACACTTTGTCCACCAGTGGGAGAAAATTTCAGACAGCAGTTACATCTCTCGGACTCTGCGAGAAGAAGGGTTCCTGAATAATTACCCTAACCTATCCCCCAAGGGATATCCTGAAACAAACTGCCCTCCTAGAGGGTATCCAGGAATTGGCGGAACGAGTGGTAGTGCCAGTGCCAAAAGAGCAACAATAACAGGGATTTTATTCCCACGCATTCGTAGTTTGCAAGCCGTCAGGCAAATACCGGCTGTGACAGAACCCACTGTCACTGTGTGTTTTGGAGGGGGTTGTGGGCTCATCTCCTACCCACAGACTATGGCCCAGCAGAGAACATGAGGTTTGGAGGGCTATTTGCCATCTCCCACCACCTGGAGAAGATGCCACCTCCAGACATTTGTGTCCAGAGTCGCCAGTTCATCGGAACCGGGTGAATGCGGTATCTGTGGCTGGGCTTGTGGAGTCGTTCCTGTCTACCTAAACCTATTGGCCCGGCTGGGCTAAATATATACTTTTATTCCACAATTAATGTACTTTTAGCTTATAAAGACATATACAAAATGGCACTGATATAAGGTAATGCTGCATCCCTTCTCCCCCTCTTGTTGCTGTGTTTAATTGTGTTGGGTCAAGGGATGTAGACAAAAGGTCTGCACTGGAGACACATCTCAGCAGGGGATCTGTTAGGAGGGGCTGCCTGCTTATCATAATCCCTTCATGGGTTTCAACTGAAGCTGTTTGAATATACAAGTGTTGAGTTTCCATTGGTTCTTCCTTGTCCCCTACCCCCTCTATGACAAGGCTAAGGGGGGTGTCCCCAACTGTGTTTAAAGTGTATTTTTGAAACTTAATAAACAGTTTATGCTCTGGATGTTTAACCCTCAACACCTGTGTGGCTTGTCTCGTGATTGAGGGGTTAAGGGCTGGTTATGGCGAATCTGCAGGCTGCGGGTGCATTTGGAGGACAGGAGACACAGGTCTGGCGGAGATGCTCAGAAGAGGCATCCGAGATCCGTCACACCGGCTTATAGTGAACTTAAGAAATCTAAACAAATTTCTGGAGTACAAAAAATTCTCCATTGAGAGTATTTACTCTGTACGAAAAAACCTCATGAAGGGGGCCTTCCTGACGACTCTGGACCTCAGGGATGCCTGCCTGCATGTTCCGATCCATGCGGATCATCAGGCATTCCTGAGGTTCGCAGTGAAAGTCGGAAAATAAACTTTCCACTGGCAGTTTACGGCGCTGCCGTTTGGGCTGACAGCCAGCCCGAGAATCTTTACGAAGATTCTAGCAGAAGCAGTAGCCTTTCTGCATTTACATGGAGTATCCCTAATCCCTTATTTGGATGATCTGCTGATCTCCGGACAGTCTGCGGAGCAGGTTCAGTCGGATACCAACAGTCATGTTGGTCCTAAAGAACTTGGGTTGGATAATCAACCAGGAAAAATCCTCCCTCAACCCAGAACAGATCAAGATCTTTCTCGGTTACAGGGAAGACGCCAAGCTCCAGAAGCTCTTCTTGCCAGAGGACAAGGTGGCAAAACTGGTTTCTGCGGTAAAGTCCCTGATAAAGACTCCATCTTGCACCAGGAGAAAGGTCCTAAGAACCCTGGGCTTAATGTCATCATCTGGTCTCAGCTCCATTCAAGAGACTTACACTTTTTCCTCCTGTCCTCCATGGGACAAGAAAGAGTCTTTGGATCAGGAGATACTAACTCCTTCGGTCCTGTCTTCACTAGAGTGGTGGACAACCCCCAAGAATCTAGAGGAGGGCCGGCCATGGGCACAGTGGGACTCGGTAAAGGTTACTACCGATGCCAGTTCCTGGGGGTGGGGAGCCCACCTAGGGAAGGAGAAAGCCCACAGCCGTTAAGACATCTCGCTAAGTCAGATGTCATCCAACTACAGGGAGCTCAAGGCTGTGGGGGAAGCCCTGAAGGCCTTCCAAAGAAGCATCAAGAACAAGGAGGTCCAAGTGAGCTCCGACAATGCCACAGTGGTGGCCTACCTGAATCATCAGGAAGGTACCAGGTCCAGGCACCTGTTGGAACTATCCCAACAGATCCTGGGCTGGGCAGAAGGAAAGATCCTCTGCATCTCCACTGTCCACATAAAAGGGACAAGCAACCTAGAAGCGGACTTCCTAAGTCGGCAGCTAGGACAGGGGGAATGGAAACGAAACCCAGAGACATTTCAAATCCTAGTATAGCACTTTGGAATACCGGAGATAGACCTGTTCGCCAATCGGCAAAACAGGAAAGAAAGAAAGTATTTTTCAATCTCCAGAGAGAAGTAGTCGGAAGGGCTAGATGCCCTGACTCAGACCTGGCATTACAGACTGGCTTGCGCCTTTCCACCTCTAGCCCTTATCCCACGAGTTCTTCAGAAACTCAGCCAATCCCCAGGCCAGCTCCGTTTGGTAGCACCATGGTGGCCAAGGAGTGCTTGGTTTGCGAACCTAAGCTCGATGGCAGTGGCAGAACCACTGAGGCTTCCAAACAGGCAGGACCTTCTCAGGCAAGGTCCAGTTCTTCACCCAAGGCCGGGACCCTTCCAGCTGATGGCTTGGTTAGTGAGCGCCAGGTCCTAAGGAATAAGGGATGCTCAGATAGAGTAATGGATACCCTTCTCCTGAGCAGAAAACCAGTTACTAAAAATATATATTTAAAAGTCTGGAAGACCTTCTGCTCTTGGGGTAGGAAGAGGCAGATCACCTCCACCTCTGTTCCTGTCATTCTGGAGTTTCTCCAGGACGGGGTAGACTTAGGCTTGGCAGTCAGCACCCTTAGAGTCCAGGTAGCGGCCCTCTCGGTTTACCTAGAGGCGAGACTGGCAAAAGAGCTTTGGTGCTTGGAAGGATGGTCTGTCCTAGGATGGTGGGTGGTGTCCATGGGGTCTTAGTTTTTTTTTATTGCGTTTGCGTTGAGGAGCAGAAGCTCTTTTCAATCCATTGAGTTTTGAGGGAGCTAGTGGTCATCCAGTCATCTATCATGTGAGACATTTTTCTAGTTTCTGATATATTGGTCTTTTTGTCCCGTGATGCGGAAGTAAAGTTGAGTTTTGTCAGCATATGAATGAAATGTTGAGTACTGGTGACAAGGGTGATCCTTGAGGGACTCCATAAGAAATTGCCAGAGTTTCAGAAGTGAAGACTCCTAGTTTCACTGTCTGCAAACGATTTCCTAAGAAGGAAGCGAACCATGGAAGATCTGAATCTGTAACTCCTGCCACTTCTTTGAGGTGGATGAGAAGAGTATTGTGGTCCACTGTGTTGAACTGCACTAAGGTCCAGTAGTACCAAGAGACTAGATTCTCCGTCAGCTGCTTCAAGGGCGTCGTCCCATATTTTTTAGAAGTGCCGTTTCTGTGCCATTGCCTGGGCGGAAGCCTGATTGCAGTGGGTCCAAGAGTTTGTGTGTCCAGGTGGAGTTGTAGCTGTTGTACTTCTGCTTTTTCCATAATCTTGGAGATGGTGTTCAGGCTTGTTACCGGTCTGCGATAGTTAAAATCTTTGGGGTTGAGGTTGGGTTTCTTTAGGAGTGGTTTGACAATGCCTTGCTTGAGGGCGATTGGAACAATCCCTCCTTTGAACAACTGATTTACTAATGTGTTATAGTAGGGGCCAAGATGTCGGACATTCTTTCAGGAGTTTTGTGGGAATGTCATTGGGTGATGTGCTGTCTCGGAGGCTCTTGATGTTTTGGGGGTTATCAGTGGGGATCGGGTTTATTGAAATTTGGTGAATGTGTGATGTTCGAGTGGATTTCCTCTCCTTGCTTCGGTTGAATAAGGTTGTTTTTTTTTTTTTTTTATTATTTTCCGAATTTTGTCGATAGAATTCGATAACTCATCGCAGTATTGAGTTTCGTTTGCTGGGGGCTCAAGGCAGGTGGGGTTCATAGTCTGGGCGACTAGTTTTAAAAGTTAACGTAGACAGTTTAAGGCTTTTGAGAGGGTGTTTGAGAAATGTTGTTTTTTTTGCATTTAAGATTGCTTTGTGATATTTCTTGGTGAGTTTTTTTTGTAGTTTGTATGATTTTATTTTTTTTTCCTTAGTAGAATTTCTTCTCCAGGCTCTTTCAGCTCTACTGTGTTCCCGTTTCAGTAGAGTAAGAGTGCCATTGAACCATCCAGAATTTTTGCTGCGGATGAGTGCTGCTGTTTGTAGTAATGCCTTGTTTAAGGAGCTGAGTTTTTTTTTTTTTTTTTTTTTCTGTTGAGTGGTTTAGATTTAGCGTTGCTATTTTGTTTGATAATGTGGTTTTAAAGATTTCCGAGTGTTTCTTCATCGATCTGGTCCAATGTGGTGTTGACTGATTCGGTTTTTGGAGGGTGGTGTTGGTGGCGATTTCAAATTTGATCGCGAGGTGGTCTGTCCATGGTAGCGGTATGTTGATATCCATATTTTGTTTGAATATGAGGTCCAGAATGTGTCCTGACCCATGTGTGGGAGCCTTAGTTGTTGAAGCCCTAGTTCTTCTAGTTGGTTAATGCAGGCGGTGGCGATAAGGTCTTCGGTGGGGTTTGCCCAGAGGTTGAAATCCCAGAGTACCAGAAACGTATTGGTTTTTAGGGTGTGAACCGAAATGAATTCAGTGAGGGGTATCGGTAGATTTGTCTTTGGTCCTGGTGGTCTGTAGCATAGCAGCTCTTGTGGTGTTTGAAGATGTAGAGTAAGTGTCTCCATAAGTCACTGAGTTCTGTACAGTTGGTTTAACGAGCGCCAGGTGAGATTTGAAGATCACTTCTAGGCCTCCTCCTTTTTTTCCTATTCTATGCTCAGTTAGGATTCTGTCGTTTTCCAGCACCAATTCTGTTAGGATGGTGTTGCAGTCAGATGTTAACTTTCCGTGATGAAGTGGCAATCTGTTTTGGGTGATGAAGTCATGGATTTTGTGTCTGTGCCTGACTGCCGATCTGGTGTTAATCAGGGCGCATGCTAAATGTTGCGGTTGAATTGTAGTCTTGTGTTTGATGGTTGATTGTGGATTAATCCTTAGTAGTTCGTAGTATTTTTTGAATGTGGGTCGGTAATGTTGAAGTGGTATTTCTTAGTCTGTGAAGGGACTCTGCTGAGTATTTGAAGTTGCACATGAGGGGAAAAAATTGATGTTGATGGAATTATACGATGAAAAGCTGATGTAGTGACGAGGTTTCTGAGGAGATGGTCCTGCTGATGGTCTGATGTGTTCAGGTGGTGGAGCTGGAGGAGAAACCCTGTTGACCTAAACCCACCCTCCCGTTGATCCAGAGGAAGGCGAAAAACCCCTACCTGAGCTGGCCAATTGCTGCAGCAGAGGAAAAAAATTCCTTCCTGACCCCCGGGAGGTGGTCGGATGTCGATCCCTGGATCAACTGCTAAGTAGGTGGTCCCTGCATTACTTACCAAGATACTTACCTGACCGAGGATGGTTCAGGGGTCAAGATAAGGTGGATCAGGATGGTTGCTGGAACCAGGCCTGAGCTGTGGTTATCCTGGCGTTTGGTAGCTCCCCGTGTTCCTACGGTGTGGTCCTGTAGCGGAGGGGATGGGAGGGGTGCTCTGAGGTAGATGAGGGCCTGCTGGACCGCTGGGGGGGTCAGAGGATGCTTTTTGATGGTGCTGCGGTGTAATTTTGCTGTGAAGGATGATCTTGGGATGGCTGGTGAAGTGCTGTGGCCAGGTCTGGGTGTTCCAAGATGGTCGCCGGAATAGGCCTGAGCCTTGTCCTGTCCAGAATCTCGGCGGCTCCCAGAGCGGATGCTTTTTTGGTGGTTCTGCAGTGTAGCTTTGCTGTGAAGGATGGTTTGGGGATGGGAGAGGTGCTCTGGGGTTGACGAATGCCTGCTGATCCGATGTCCGAGGAAGCTTTTTTTTTTTTTTTGGTGCTGCTGGATTGCTGTGGTTAGTGCCATGCTGTGGCCGGGTCTGGGTGTACCAAGATGGCCACCGGACTAGGCCTGAGCCACGGCCTTTCCTGAATCTCATCGGCTCTCGGAGCAGCGTGTGGTCTTCTGATGCCGGTGTTGGGTCCGGGTAGGAGGTGTGCTGCCGACCAGCGTGTGGAGCCGTGAGGAAGTTTGACTGGCACGGACTGGAGTAGGCCAAAGCCGCGGACTATCCTATGTGGCTGGTGGATGGCGCGTTGGAGAGCTGGGGGCTGAGCTGGGGCTTGGGGGGGGGGGGTGATCTGTTCTGCTTCCCCCCCTCCGTTCCCGGTACAAGCTGCTGGGGGCTCTGGGGATGTTTTCTGGATGTTTTTTGGCTGGCTAGCCAGCTGGATTGGCCGGGTTGCTGGAGCTGCTGGCCCCTACGTCCGCTTGCTTCAGTGACAAATGTTAACACTGGCATGCCCAATACAGGAAGTTGACTCCCCTATATAACCCCTCCTCCTTCCAGAAGTACCTCCAGTTTTTTTGTGTCTAAAGGTGTTGGCACGAGTGAAGATGTGCTCTGCGGAGCTCCAGGAGGGATCCATGCTGGATTTAAAAAGGGGAGCGACTATTTGGCGATGATTTGGATAAATACATCCAGAATATCCAGTGGAAAAAGTACTCTCTTGCCAGTCAAAAGAAAGTATAAACGTCCTTTATTTAAACTGACTTTCTCTGCTACATCAGGCGCATCCGCCTCTAGGCAGTGGCGACGGCTTCCGCCGTCAGATTCCAGAGGAAAATCGCAGGCTCAAAAAAAGACCTGGAGCCGCAAGACTACAAAGAAGAATACTAAGACCTCTTCATGAAGAGGCGTCTCCCCTCACCAAGGCGGGGGGGGGGGGGGGGGGAGACTTCTGCATTTTGCAGAAGTCTGGCAGAGGGAAACTCGGGACAGATGGGCTCTCACCACAGTGACTCTAGGATACAAACTAGAGTTTTCACCATCTCATTTTCTGAGATAAAACGTTTCCTAGGATGCAGGGAAAAAACAATCCCGGTTTCAAGCATTAGACCGATTGACTCAAGGGGTAATCAAACAGATCCCTGCAGAAGAACAAGGTTTGGGTTTCTAGTCAAACCTGTTTACGGCACCAAAACCGAATGGCGATGTCAGGCCCATTCTGGATCTAAAAAATCTAAATCGGTTCCTGAAAATCTGCTCATTTCGAATGGAGTCGATCAGGTCAGTGGTCTCCATCCTACAAGGTGGATAACTTCTGGCGTCCATCGACATCGGGGACGCATATCTGCATGTCCCTATATTCCCCGCTTACTAAAGGTTTCTGCGATTTTTGAAGTGGAACGGCACTTTCAGTTTGCGGACTTACCCTTCTGGCTAGCCACAGCACCACAGGTATTCGCAAAAATACTGGTCCCACCTCTAGCCAGGTTGAGGGCACAGGGCATAACAGTGTTGGCGTACCTAGATGGTCTATTGTTAATAGACCAGTCAGTGACTCGCTTAAAGCAAAGCGTACGCATTACAACCAGTTACCTAGAAAGTCTTGGATGGATCCTCAACCTAGAGAAGTCATACCTAAAACCAGTAAGAAGGCTGGATTACTTAGGCCTGATCATAGATACAGCCCAGAAAAGGGTATTCTTGCCTCCAGCAAAGATCAGCTCCATACAAGAGCTGGTACGGATGGTCAGGTCAAAAGCAAATCCTTCAATTCGCCTTTGCATGAGGTTGTTAGGAAAAATGGAAGCAGTCCCCTATGCCCAGTTCCATTCAAGACTGTTTCAAAACAGAATCCTCTCTGCTTGGAACAAGACAATCCAAGCTTTGGACTTGCCAATGCGGCTGTCCCCAAGAGTGTCTCAAGGCCTCAGTTGATGGTTACGAGGCCAGAATTTGCTGAAGGGGAAATCCTTCAGACCAATAATCTAGAAAGTAGTAACGACAGATGCCAGCCTCTCAGGCTGGGGAAGCGGTACTTGAGGACACGACTATCCAGGGACAGTGGTCAAAACTCGAAAGAGCCCTGCCCATAAACATCCTAAAGATTCGGGCAGTGTATCTGGCTCTGAAAACCTGGACCTCCAGGTTAAAGAATTGTCCAGTCTGGATTCAATCAGACAATGCCACGGCTGGGGCCTATATCAATCACCAAGGGGGCACAAAGTCTCTTAGCTCAGAGAGGTGAACCATATTCTAACTTGGGCAGGAAAGAATGTCCCATCCCTATCGGCAGTTTTCATTCCGGGAGTAGAAAATTGGCAGGCGGACTATCTAAGTCACCAGCAGTTATTCCCAGGGGAATGGTCTCTTCACCCCAAAGTGTTTCGGGCTGTTTGCCAAAGATGGGGGACTCCGGACATAGAACTTCTAGCGTCCAGATTCAACATGAGATTAGTGAACTTTGTGTCCAGAACAAGGGATCCACTCGCATACGGAACAGATGCGCTGGTAACCCCGTGGGATCAGTTTTCATTGATCTATGCTTTCCCCCCGATTCAGTTGCTGCCTCAACTTCATTGCAGGATCAAGCTGGAAAGAAAGCCAGTGATTCTGGTAGCACCAGCATGGCCCAGAAGGTCATGGTACGCAGAGTTCGTAAAAATAGCAGTGGAGGGTCCTTGGCCTCTCCCACTAAGGCCAGACCTGCTCTCGCAGGGGCCGTTATGCCATCCTACTTTACGAATGCTAAATTTAACGGCTTGGCTATTGAAACACATTCTGAAGCGTGGGCTTTCCATCTCAACTGTAATCAATGCAAGGAAACCAGTTTCCAGAGCTGTATATTAAAGTTTGGAAACCTTGCGTTTCCTGGTGTGAATCCAAGGGTTGGCACCCTCAGAGATATAGGCAGAATCCTTGCCTTTCTACAATTGGGTGTAGAGATAAAGTTGGCCCTAAATACTATTAAGGGCCAAGTCTCAGCCTTATCAGTTTTATTTCAAAGACTGCTTGCTACGCATTCTTTAGTCCGGAGTTTTATGCAAGGGGTGATGCGGATTGATCTGCCAGTTAAATCACCTTTAACCCCTTGGGACTTGAATTTATTTTTCAGTGTTAAAAAAAATCACCATTTGAACCATTACAGCATGTTCCCTTAGTCCTTCTGACTAGGAAGCTGATATTTTTGGTTGCTATATCCTCAGCAAGGGGGGTTTCAGAATTGGCTGCTTTTTTAAAGAGCCATATTTGATTATTCACGAGGTCAGAGTGGTGTTACTCCCTTGTCCAGGCTTTCATCTGAATGAAGATATTGTCCTGCCATCGTCCTTTCCCAAAACCATGTTCCAGGGAAGAAAAATCACTACATTGTCTTGATGTAGTGAGAGCAGAGAAAATCTATTTAAAGGCTACTGCTCAGATTGGTAAGACTGGTGTCTTATTTATTCTGCCAGAAGGTCCTAAAAAGCACAGGCAGCGTCCAAATCCACTGTCGCTAAGTGGATTCTGCAAGTTATAATTCAAACTTATGATTTAAGGGGTAAGATTCCCCCTATTCAAGTTAAGGCGCACTGTACCAGAGCGGTTAGTGCTTCTTGGCCAGTGCGTCACTAGGCCTCCTTTGCTCAGATCTGCGAGGCTGCAACTTGGTCTTTGGTCCATACATTCACAATTTTACCAAGTGGATGTAAGAAGGAATGTGGATATCTCCTTTGAGCGCAGTATGCTGCAGGCAGCAGTAAAAGTCCTCAGGTCTGGGGGTGCCCTACGGGTTGTGTCTCCCTCCCCTCAAGTAGCATTGCTATGGGACGTCCCACTAAGTAAATACTTAAGGCTCGGTGTCCTATGATGTACGATAAAGAAAATAGGATTTTTAAAACGGCTTACCTGTGAAATCCTTTTCTTAGAGTACATCTTGGGACACAGAGGTCCCGCCCCTCTTTTTTTATGGGGTTTAAGTATATTATATTAAATGGAGGTACTCCTGGAAGGAGGAGGGGTTATATAGGGGAGTCAACTTCCTGTATTGTCTGTGCCAGTGTCAACACCTGAAGTTGGCTATAACCCACTAAGTAAATACTTAAGGCTCTGTGTCCTATGATGTATGATAAAGAAAATGATTTTACAGGTAAGCTGTTTTAAAAATCCTATTTTCCAGTGCAGGAAAATACAATTGTTTAGCATCAGAGGCTGATCTGTATGGTATATAATGGATAGTGCAGCGCTAAGAGACAAATGTCCCTGCTTCACATGAAGCTACGCAAGAGATTTAAACCTGCAAGCAACCATGTGTTGCAGGAAAGTTGTTGATATTAAACACTCTTCACCTGAGTGAAATATCCAGACACTTCAAAGAGACTGTCTGATAATGGTCTAAAAAAACTGGTTCTTGAGACCAAAAAGTTGACATGCGTGTACTAACACAACCCCCAACTGTCTCGCTAGAAGAATGTGTATAGTGTGCAAAAAAGATTTTGCTTAAACTCAAAAGATCTAAACAACTTTGTGTATAGTGCCTGTGACGACCTCTAAAGTGAATTCAGAGAAATTTAAGCAAAAAGAAACATAAATGTGGTATATGCGATTCACCAAAACACGCATAAATGTAAATATGATCAATTGTTTTTTTTTTTTTTTTCCTTGTGAAAATATGCCTGTAAGGCAACAGCACTAAGCCTCATCAATGTGAGCCTTTTAACACAAAATATAATAAAAACAATAAAGCGGGAAGGTTCTAAATAAGAACCAATAGTACGTTCTTATGCCCAATATAAGCGGTGATTGGTGCAGTGACACAAAACAGATTGCTATAACGATTTCATTAAATCAAAATAAAGTGCAAAGAAAAAAGATGAATAGAAATTTGAAAAACATCCTAAAATCCATCTCAAATAACCAGCAGAGTCTTAGTCAGTGGAAGTGTAACTGCGATGGTTAACGGAGTAGCAGCAGATTGATGTTATATCTCTCAATATATTCAGGTGTTTATGGACCAGGACCAACTCAGATGTTTCAAGAAGAGGTCTCCCCACAAACGCATAAAATGATAGTAAGGGTACTCTTCCCGGAACTGGTGGACTTGCAGGCCTTAAGCGGTGAGTCAAGCGAGCATGGACCGGAATCACCGGGTTTGCAGGGGTTATACCACAGCCAGCTGTATCCTCTGGAAGACTTTTTGGGTGAATACACCCTCCTACTCACCAAGATAATTCAGTGGGTCGCCAGAAGATATGTAAAAGCCCCAATCGTGGTTCCCACCATGGATGGCTCAAAGAGGAAATATAAAAACAGAAGAACAGCTCCTCAGTGTAAATCCAATTTTTGATATGGAGTTTTATTTGAAAATACATTTTCCAATCAAAACCGGAATGAATAAAAACCGGTATAAAAACGTTATTTAAAAAAGCGCAAAAATATCAGTGGCTTAGGCAAGCATCTCACCCTACGCGTTTCGTCTGATATAGACTTCAACTGGGATATATGCCAGCCAGCCACTCTTTGCGCTTTATATACAGTATACAATAGTATTAGATTTACATCACCTGTCTCAGCGTGTGGACCTCCCGGCGTTCGTTCCAAAAGAAACCACAGGAAAAGAAGTTGTCAGACATCTATTTCGGGAACAACCAGGCCTCGAATTCCCCTGTATCCCGGCTTATCTGGCATATCGCTCCATGTTTACATCCTGATTTGCGGAGGTGACGCTTGTTGTTTAATGTTCTTTATAATGTCTCTATGCGTGTATGTGTTTACACGTATTCAGATTCACATGCTGAATGGTGTTAGCGCCCTTTCCGTTTGAATTGACGTCTATTTCTTTCATCTGCCCTAGCGTGGCGTCGCTGGGTTTCCATGGTTTCCAGGACGCCCTGACGTTGACGCGCCATGTGGTATGTGTATCATCCTTTTTTTGTTTTACTTGGCTGACGCTCGACGTAGGCGTGCTATGATGCCAGCGTGGCACGTCACCTTCGCAAATCGGGATGTGAACATGGAGCAATATGCCAGATAAGCCGGGATACAGGCAAATTCGAGGCCTGGTTGTTCCGGAAATAGATGTCTGACACCTTCCTTTTGCCTGTGGTTTCTTTTGGGACGCACTCCGGGAGATCCCGGAAGTGGGGATTCACACGCTGAGACAGGTGATGTAAATCTATTACTATTGTATACTGTATATAAAGCGCAAAGAGTGGCTGGCATGTACCCCAGTTGAAGTCTATTTCAGTTAAAACGCGTAGGATTAGATTAGGGCTGCAACTAACGATTATTTTCATAATCGATTAGTTGGCCAATTATTGTTTCGAATAATCGGTTAATAACCTTAAAAAAAAGTGTGGTGTATAATTGTTAATATGTAAAGTTTAATAAAAAGGCAATTTATTCTTAAATATCTATATGCAGTGGTAAATATGAATAACCAACTATATGGTTAGGGAGAAAAATATTTAATCCACTGAGAATAACACAGAAGAGATATACTTTTTTTGGCCAATTAGTTGTTGGGCAGATTAAAAAACGCAAATTGCTGCAAAAACGTATTACATGCTTTTCTGCAGCTTCTCCATTGAAGTATATTGAACCAAAAAAGCACCATTTTGCGTTAAAAAAAAAAAAAAGTCCTTGGCCCTTTCCAAACAGCAGCAGCAAAAAAAAAAAGCATAGATGTGAACGTGTCCCATAGGAAACCATGTAAATGAACTGTAGTGCGTTTCTGCAAAAAGCACCAAAAAACACATAGATGTGAACCAGGTCTAAGACGTTTAGTAACATAATGGGGTTAAAAAAACTAAAATTAGCCCTTTTATAGTACAAAAAAAGAAGCAGATAATCACTACTGTAGGGGTTAATTTTTTTTTACTGTAGACCTGTGAAAGTAATATTTACAGTAGCGATTATTTTCTCTTTTTGTACTATAAAGGGCTCATTTTATTTTTATTTTTTTAAACCCCATTATGTTACTGGCTGATTAATCGATTATGAA
This sequence comes from Lithobates sylvaticus, assembly GCA_028564925.1. NCBI lineage: Eukaryota > Metazoa > Chordata > Amphibia > Anura > Ranidae > Lithobates > Lithobates sylvaticus. Next base: position 320,870,945 of record CM053030.1, read on the forward strand.
AATAGTAATCGATTAATTTCATCGATTAGTTGTCGAATAATCGATTAGTTGTTTCAGCCCTAGGTGAGATGCTTGCCTAAGCCGCTGATATTTTTGCGCTTTTTTAAATAACGTTTTTATACCGGTTTTTATTCATTCCTGTTTTGATTGGAAAAAAATATTTTCAAATAAAACTCCATATCAATTAGATTCACACTATGAGGAGCTGTTCTTCTGTTTTTATATTTCCTCTCTGAGCCATCCATGGTGAGAACCACGATTGGGGCTTTTACATATCTTCTGGCGACCCACTGATTAATCTTAGTGAGTAGGAGGGTGTATTCACCCAAAAAGTCTTCCAGAGGATACAGCTGGCTGTGGTATAACCCCTGCAAACCCGGTGATTCCGGTCCATGCTCGCTTGACTCACCGCTTAAGGCCTGCGAGTCCACCAGTTCCGGTAAGAGTACCCTTATTACTATCATTTTATGCGTTTGTGGGGAGACCTCTTCTTGAAACATCTGAGTTGGTCCTGGTCCTTAAACATCCGAATATTTTGAGAGATATAACAATCTGCTGCTACCCTGTTAACCATCGCAGTTATACTTCCACTGACTAAGACTCTGGTTATTATTTGAGATGGATATTATGATTTTTTTTTCAAATTTCTATTCATCTTTTTTTTCTTTGCACTTTTTTATTTTGATTTAATGAAATCGTTATAGCAATCTGTTTTGTGTCACTGCACCAATCACCGCTTATATTGGGCATAAGAACGTAGTATTGGTTCTCATTTAGAACCTTCCCGCTTGATTTTATTATATTTTGTGTTAAAAGGCTCACATTGATGAGGCTAAGTGCTGTTGCCTTACAGGCATAGGGGAAAAAAACTCATATTTATGTTTATGCGATTTTTGGTGAATCGCATATACCACATTTGTTTCTTTTTGCTTAAATTTCTCTGAATTCACTTTAGAGGTTGTCACAGGCACTATACACAAAGTTGTTTAGATCTTTTGAGTTTAAGCAAAATCTTTTTTGCACACTATACACATTCTTCTAGTGAGACAGTTGGGGGTTGTGTTAGTACACACATGTCAACTTTTTGGTCTCGAGAACCAATTTTTTGAGACCATTATCAGACAGTCTGTGTCTGGATATTTCACTCAGGTGAAGAGTGTTTTATTGCAACAATTTTCCTGCAACACATGGTTGCTCGCAGGTTTAAATCTCTTGCGTAGCTTTCTTGTGAAGCAGGGACATTTGTCTCTTAGCGCTGCACTATCCATTATATACCTTTTGATACAATTTCATCCAATTGTTGTGCTAGCAGCTTGATAAAAACTAGGTTTGGCGCAGTATTTTCCCACACATTTTAGTTGATCTGTATGGTAGCAGTTACTACTATTACTCAGCAATAGTACTGTATATTATCTTAAAAGTGCCTCTGCTTCTGTGCTTAGCATTATGACTTCCAGATCTACCACAAAGGTACCAAAAATTCCACCCTCAGGCGCTGGGAACTCCAGTCATGCTTCCACATTGTCATCCTCTCCAGAGATACCAGACATGGCAAGCCAGGGTGAGTCAGTGGAACCTATTGGTGGGCAACTGCTTCAGCCCCTGTTTACGTGACTGAAGATTCATTCTCCTCTGCCCTGCAAGGCTTAGAAGGAAAATTAGCGGCTTTAATTGCATCTTCCCAAGTGTATAGAAAGCGTTCTAGATCCCCTTCCTCCACCTCAAACCCTTTACCAAGAGAACAGTGGGCACATGATGAGGTATTACCCTCAAGCGATCAAGTAGACAGACAAGCCAATTATTCCTCTGCAGCGGAAACAGATGACCCTTTTACAACCAACAAAATCTTACGGAGATAGCTCGCTCTTTCATGCTGCCCCTAACAGTCAGTTGCAAGTTCGGTCTCCTCCTTGGGTTCTTTGAAAAAACCCTTACAACCTTTTCCTGCGTTTTCCGGTCCATGCATTACTAGAGAAGCTTATGCTGAATGGAATCACCCGGCTAAGCCTTTTCTCCCTCCAAAGAGATTTTCAGTTTTCTATCCCATGGAGGTGAAATCCACAAAGAAATGTAAAGTACCAGCAGTTGACGCTGCGATTTCCAGCATCAATCACAATTTAACTTGTCCAGTAGACAATGCACAAATGCTTAAAGATCCAACAGATAAAAAGTTAGAATGTCTGTTAAAATCCTTTTTCCTTGGCAGGAGCCGTTTCTCAGCCTGCAGTTGCTGCAATGGGCATCTATGAAGGACCAGTTCAAAGAAGCTCTTAAGGAGGTCCCTGCACAAACAGGTCGTGAGTTGGCCGAACATCCAAAGGCGCTATGTTTTGCCATAGACGCCATGAAAGACTATTCATGAGGAGTCCTGCCTTGCGCTTGTGATGATAACCATCCATAGGACCCTGTGGTTAAAGGATTGGTCAGCTGAAACGCCTTGTAAAAAGCTTTGACTAGTTTCCCTTTTCATGGGGTGTGACTATTTGGGGATGACTTAGATAAATATATCCAAACGATTTCTAGTGGGAAAGGTACTCTTTTGCCAGTCAAAGTATAAACGTCCCTCGTTTAAACAGATTATTTTTTTCTACTGTGCCTAGGGCATCCGCCTCTAGGCAGTGGTGATGGCCTCCACCGTCACACTATAGAGGAAAGCCTCAGGGCCAGGCACAGAAAACATTTCAGCCACTATATACATGATAAATGCTTTTTTTCCTCCGCCCTGCAGGGCCTAGAAGGAAAATTAGCGACTTTAATCGCATCCGCTATCCAAAAGGCTAGGAAGCATGTTAGTCCCCCTCTCCCACCTTAGACCCCTTTATCAAGGTAACAGTGGGTAGAGGATGAGGGGTTACCCTCAGGTGAAAAGGGAGAAAGGCAAACCGATGACTCCTCTGTGGAGGAAATAATTGGAGTTCAACCTTTTTCAGCCTCGCAATCAGAGATTGCTGGTACAAATCTTAGAGGTGGTTCGTGCCTCTTTCAAGCTACCTCTAGTAGTCAGCTGATCTGTTTCTTCTTAGGTTCCTTAAAACCTTCACAGCCTTTTTTATGCGTTGCCTGTACATGTACAGATCCACGCAGAAATTCAACAGATCCATTCTAGATCTAAAGAATCTAAATCAGTTCCTGAAGATCGGCTCCTTTCTATGGAGTCGATCAGGTCAGTAGTTTCTATCCTACGAGGAGAACTTCTGGTGTCTATCTGCATCAGGGATGCATAGCTACATGTGCCTATATTTCTCGCTCACCAAAGGTTTTTGTGGTAGAACAGCATAAACAGTCTTGGCATACTTAGACTATCTATTGCTAATAGACCAATTGGTGTTTGTAGCAAGGTGTACGCATTACAACCAGTTACCTGGAAAAGTCTGGGTTGCGTTCTCAACCCAGAAAAGTCTCCCTTAAATCCACTAAAAAAAGCTTTGAGTATTTGGGTCTGATCATAGATGCAGCCCAGAAGGATGTTCTTGCCCCTAGCAAAAGACAACTCCATAAGAGTTGGTGCAGAGGGTCAGGTCAAAAGGAGATCCCTCCATTCACCTTTGCTTAAGGTTGTTAGGAAAGATGGTGGCTTCATTCGAAGCAGTTCCCTATGCCCAGTTCCATTCAAGACTTTTGCAAAAACCGTAGTCTATCCGCTTTGAACAAAGCGATCCATGCTTTGGACTTGCCAATGCGGCTGTCCCCAAGGGTGTCCCAAAGCCTCAATTGATGGTTACTAAAGAATCTGCTAAGGAAAATTCTTCAGACCAGTTATCTGGAAAGTGGTGATGACAGATGGCAGCCTTTCAGGCTGGGGAGCAGTACTAGAGAAGACAACTGTCCAAGAAACAGTGTTCAAGAACCGATAGAACCTTGCCCATCAACATCCTAGAGATTTGGGCAGTGCGTCTGGCTCTGAAAGACCTGACTTCCAGGTTAAAGGATTGTCCTGTTTGGATCCAATCCAACAATGCCACAGCTGTGGCCTATGTCAATCACCAAGTGGGCACCAAGAGTCTCTCAGCGCAGAGAGAGGTGAACCATATTCTAACTTGTGCAGAAATAAATATTCCATGCCTATCAGCAGTCTCCATTCCAGGAATAGAGAATTGACAGCTGGACTACTTGTGCAGCCAGCAGATTATTCCCAGGGGGATGGTCTCTTCATACCGGCATATTTTCGGGCTGTTTGTCAAAGATGGACTCTGGACGTTGATCTTCTAGCATCCAGTTCAACAAAGTTAGTCAACTTTGTGTCCAGAACAAAGGATCCATTCGCATGCAGAACAGATGCGTTGGTGATCCTGTGGGATCAGTTTTCACTGATTTATGCACCCCCCCCCCCCTATTCAGTTGTTGCCTCGACTTCTTTGCAGACTGGAAAGCCGTTAATTCTGGCAGCACCAGCATGGCCCAGAAGGTCATAGTAAGCAGAAATCGTAAAGATGGCAGTGGAGGATCCATGTCCCTTCCACTAAGGCCAGACCTGCTCACAGGGGATGATATTCCATCCTACTTTACGAAAGCTAAATTTAATGGCCTGGCTATTGAAACCCACATTCTGAGGAAACGTGGGCTTTCCGGGTCCGTTATCTCTACTTTGATACAAAAAAAACAACTTCCAGAAATATACATTAGTCTGGAAGGCTTATGTTTCCTGGTGTGAATCCAGGGGTTAGCACCCTCAGATATATCGTAGGCATAATTCTTGCCTTCCTGCAATTAGGCGTAGAGATGAAGTTGGCCCCGAGTATGATAAAGTTCCAAGTGTCAGCCTTATCGATTTTATTTCAAAGACTGCTTGCCACACATTCTTAGTCCAGGGTTTTATGCAAGGGGTGATGCGGATTAATCCGCCAGTTAAATCACCTTTTAAGCCCTTGGAACTTGAACTTAGTTTTGTCAGTTACAAAAACATCCATTTGAACCTATACAGCATTCCCTGATGAAGTCACGTGACCTGTGACGAACACGCGTCGGGACCGCTCTGTGCGATCGGAAGTGACACCTCTCGAGCTCGCCGCTTGTTTGTACACCGCTTTGTATGCTACTTTGTATGGGAGTACCTGTTTTTATGCCATAAAGTGTTTATTAAACTTTTAAATACATACTACACTATGAGGCATACTTCCTTCTTTCCATAACTACTACTGGTGAGACCACCCACCCCAGAACATACCATTACCTACACTTAGAGGGGCAAGTGAAAGGCAGGATAGTAAATGCCATAGAAGACCTGGGCCACCTATCTACAAGAAGTGGCGGTCACCAAGGACCACAAAGGCTTTGATACTCATGCTGTAACCTTACAGCTGTAAGGTAAGGGGCCATCTACACTATCCCCACTAGGATTGCACAGGAAACCAGGATCGCACAGGATACCCACTAACAGCACGCTATATCAAATCACACAGCACTCCGTTTCTCCAGCACCTTCATTCTTAAAAAAATTTCTGATCTGGAGACACGTTTTGCACTTTATGAACATTTATGGACTGTATTTATTTACTTATGTTTGAATTTTACCTTATCGTATGTTCCTGATTTTTACTCTATTTTTAGCACGTGGAAATACCAGCACTATATCACTACCATTCACAGCCACAGATTTTATGCACACTATTTTTATAGGATCCATATGCCTTTATTACTATAGCAGTATGTTCTGCCAATTTTTGTGCATTTTAATGCACTTTTCTTTGCACTTTATCTCACGTATTTTACCCAGGATTCATATGCTTCCTTTTACTGTCTTATATGCTTCCTTTAATCTGTTGATTTTGGACTGCCTTACTAGCCTCTTATCTCTGGCTATTTTAGTTTAGCGTAATTCTTTACAGCGCACCACTACCTCCTTTATACAGCATATTCCCTTAGTTCTTCTGATGCGGGAAGCTGGTATTTTTGACTGCTATAGCCTCAGCAAGGAGGGTTTTGGAATTGGCTGCTCTTTCTTGTAAAGAGACAATTTTGATTAGTCATGAGGACAAAGTGGTGTTGCGCCCTCATCCAGGTTTTTTGCCAAAAGTGATTTCAGGTTTTTCCTGAACCAAGATATTGTCCTGCCATCATTTTTTCCAAGGCAATGTTCTAGGGAAGGAAGGTCAGTGGATTCGGCAAGTTATAAACTTATGATTTTAAGGGGTAAGATTCCCCCATTTCAAGTTAAAAAAGCACTCTACCAGGGCGGTTAGTGCTTCTTGGGCAGTGCGTCACCAGGCCTCCATGGCTCAGATCTGTAAGGCCACAACTTAATTTTCAGTGCATACATTCACAAAAATGTTATCAGGTGGGCGCAGTATGCTGCAGGCAGCAGTATAAGTCCTCAATTCTCCCTCCCCTCAAGTAGCATTGCTATGGGACATCCCATTAAGTAATTAAGGCTCTGTGTCCCATGATGTATGATAAAGAAAATACAATTTTTATTACAGCTTCCCTGTAAAAATACTTTTATTGGAGAACATTATGGGACACAGAGGTCCCTCCCCTCTTTTGGGATTTAAGTATATTGTTTTGCTACAAAAACTGTGCTCCCTGGAAGGAGGGGTTATACAGGTCCCTCTCAAAAAATTAGCATATTGTGATAAAGTTCATTATTTTCTGTAATGTACTGATAAACATTAGACTTTCATATATTTTAGATTCATTACACACAACTGAAGTAGCTCAAGCCTTTTCTTGTTTTAATATTGATGATTTTGGCATACAGCTCATGAAAACCCAAAATTCCTATCTCAAAAAATTAGCATATCATGAAAAGGTTCTCTAAACGAGCTATTAACCTAATCATCTGAATCAACTAATTAACTCTAAACACCTGCAAAAGATTCCGGAGGCTTTTAAAAACTCCCAGCCTGGTTCATTACTCAAAACCGCAATCATGGGTAAGACTGCCGACCTGACTGCTGTCCAGAAGGCCATCATTGACACCCTCAAGCAAGAGGGTAAGACACAGAAAGAAATTTCTGAACGAATAGGCTGTTCCCAGAGTGCTGTATCAAGGCACCTCAGTGGGAAGTCTGTGGAAAGGAAAAAGTGTGGCAGAAAACGCTGCACAACGAGAAGAGGTGACCGGACCCTGAGGAAGATTGTGGAGAAGGACCGATTCCAGACCTTGGAGGACCTGCGGAAGCAGTGGACTGAGTCTGGAGTAGAAACATCCAGAGCCACCGTGAACAGGCGTGTGCAGGAAATGGGCTACAGGTGCCGCATTCCCCAGGTCAAGCCACTTTTGAACCAGAAACAGCGGCAGAAGCGCCTGACCTGGGCTACAGAGAAGCAGCACTGGACTGTTGCTCAGTGGTCCAAAGTACTTTTTTCGGATGAAAGCTAATTTTGCATGTCACCTGGAAATCAAGGTGCCAGAGTCTGGAGGAAGACTGGGGAGAGGGAAATGCCAAAATGCCTGAAGTCCAGTGTTAAGTACCCACAGTCAGTGATGGTCTGGGGTGCCATGTCAGCTGCTAGTGTTGGTCCACTGTTTTATCAAGGGCAGGGTCAATGCAGCTAGCTATCAGGAGATTTTGGAGCACTTCATGCTTCCATCTGCTGAAAAGCTTTATGGAGATGAAGATTTCATTTTTCAGCACGACCTGGCACCTGCTCACAGTGCCAAAACCACTGGTAAATGGTTTACTGACCATGGTATTACTGTGCTCAATTGGCCTGCCAACTCTCCTGACCTGAACCCCATAGAGAATCTGTGGGATATTGGGAAGAGAAAGTTGAGAGACGCAAGACCCAACACTCTGGATGAGCTTAAGGCCGCTATCGAAACATCCTGGGCCTCCATAACACCTCAGCAGTGCCACAGGCTGATTGTCTCCATGCCACGCCGCATTGAAGCAGTCATTTCTGCAAAAGGATTCCCGACCAAGTATTGAGTGCATAACTGAACATAATTATTTGAAGGTTGACTTTTTTTGTATTAAAAACACTTTTCTTTTATTGGTCGGATGAAATATGCTAATTTTTTGAGATAGGAATTTTGGGTTTTCATGAGCTGTATGCCAAAATCATCAATATTAAAACAAGAAAAGGCTTGAAATACTTCAGTTGTGTGTAATGAATCTAAAATATATGAAAGTCTAATGTTTATCAGTACAGTACAGAAAATAATGAACTTTATCACAATATGCTAATTTTTTGAGAAGGACCTGTATAGGGAGTGAACTTCCTTGATTGGGTATACCAGTGTCAACACCTGAAGGTGGCCCATAACCCATTAAGTAATTACTTGAGGCTCTGTGTCCCATGATGTACTCCAAGAAAAGGATTTTACAGGTAAGCTGTAATAAAAATCCTATTTTTTTGCAGCACAAAACTGCACAAACAAATGGCGTGTTTTTAAAATTCAGCAACATGGGGTGCAAAGTGGGCGGGGCTTACATTAAATTGAATGTTTTAATTTAATCTTATAATATTCAATAGAGAAGTCAAGAGACAGATATTATCTTAAACATTACAAACAGTGATAATATACACAAACAATAGGCATCGTGTGTGTCCGAACAAAAACATGTCCAGGTTACAGATAAAATTGAAAGCATGTATATAAAGCCTACCAGGAGACCTTTTGTGATGGCAATTACTAAGAAAAACAAAAGTATAAGTTAAAGTAACCTTCGTCCTCATTTCAGTTAAGGGGATCATAGCTGCCCCTTAAGTAGTGCTTTAGACGAGATTATATAAAAATCTGTATGAAAAATATTACGTAGGGGTCACACATTGGATCAGTACACAACAATAGATGGGTCGAAGCCATGGTATGTTGGCTTGATGGATTCCTAAGGGTGTATTTAAATATAGAGAAAAGAAAAAGGAGCAGGGGCAGAAAGATGGACAAGTATCACTCTATCATGGTCCCAGGGCGACGTCATGCAGGCCGTGTTCAGCCCAGGAGATATACTCAGGAGTATCGGAACACAGACCATGATTTCCAGGTGAGAGAACTGTTCGTCTTATTACCATATTCCTCTGCCAACAGACGTTCCAGGTCCCTTATGCTGTCCACTTCAGTAGCTCAATCCCCCAGGGAAGGCATGGTTGCCGATCTCCAATGACGGGGAATCACTACTCTGGCCGCTGCCAGAAAGTGTCGTAATACATCTTTTTTGGATTTGAACGTACCAGGGAGTATAGATGGGAGAGTCACCTCAGGTGAAGGGTGAATAGAGGTCGCAATCAGTTTGCAGTAAAGTTTGAATATCTGTTGCCAATACCCTTGCACAAGAGGGCATTCCCACCATATGTGGAGCATGGTTCCCCGGGAGCTAAGACATCGCCAGCAGGTATCTGGTACTGCCGGGTTGAAATGTTTTTTACTCGATGGACGTCTGTACCATCTCGTTACCAGTTTGAATCCCTTTTCCTGGGTCTTAGTGGCTAGGGATAGTTTGTGTCAGGATAAAACATTTTTGCCAGTCAATAAGGGAGATAGTTTTGTAGTTCTGTCTCCCAGGCCACCGTAAACGGGAGGTCAGGGGAGGAGATATTGAGCAAGAGGGAGTAAAGTTGAGATGCCACATGTGTAGGAGGTTCTGCCTGCATGAGCAGTTCCTCAAATCCTGTCGGTTCAGCAAGGATGTCTGAAATGGATGGGAAAGTCCGGATGTAGGAGGTAGTCTGTTGTCTCTGAAGCCACTGCATGGGGTGTTGGGAGGTGTCAGACCGGTAGGGGTATCTGTCCTTAAATTGGGGTCTGCTCGAAGGACTTGGGCACGTTTCCTATGATCTTCTTTTTGCCATGATCCGAATCTTGTTACACACATAGCTGGTGGAAAGACCGGGATCCCAAAGAAGGGAGTCATAGGCCCCATGTGGTTCGATAAGCCCCTTCTGGTCAGCATGAGATCCCAGATCTGGATCGTTTGACGAGTAAGGTCATTGAGGGGGCCCGAACCCCCCGGGCCATGGGAGAGCGGAGATTTCTATTGGGTTCATGTGACTTTCCAACTGAACCCAAAGCTTGGTTTCACCACTCTTCAACCAATCTAGTATGCGAGTGAGCACTGCTGCTTTATGGTACAGGGAGGCTTCTGGGGCTCCGCCACCCCCCCCCCGAACCTTTGGAAGAGATAATGTTTCATACCGTTTTCTGGGACGGGTTGCATTCCAAATAAATTTGGAAAACAGCTGGCGTAGTTTCTTTAAGTACGAATTAAATATGTGTATAGGAATGGTTTGAAACAAATACAGGAAATGAGGGAGAACGTCCATTTTCAGGGCATTCACTCTACCTAGCCATGAGAGCTGTTTGGACGTATAATTAGATAAATCTGCTTGGGGCAAAGTTCTTGGAAAAGAGCTAAGATGCATCCGCTGGTATTTGGGTTCCGAGATACCTAATGGAAGTGGAACCAGTTTTAAAAAAAAGTAGTCGAGAGTCTTTGTAGGTCCAACTTAGGCATGGATACGTTAAGGATTTCCGATTTATTGTAATTTACTTTGAAGTTGCTAACTGCTCCGAATTTCTGGAATTCCTGCAATACTGAGGGCAAGGATGTGTATGGGTGTGTCACAAACAAAATCAGATCTGCAAATAGGGTGAGTTTAGAATGGGTGGGCCCGACTGTTATGCCTTGGAAAAAGGGATTGTTATGTAGAGCAATAGCCAAATGTTCCATAGTGAGAACATAGAGGAGGGGGGACAATGAGCATCCCTGTCGTGTCCCGTTAGAGATAGAAAAGGCTGGAGATGATGAACCATTCAGTCTATTCCTAGCAGATGGAGAGGAGTAAAGGGACATTATTGTCACTATATCATATTAGTTCCCAAGCCTATTTGTTGCAGGAATACTCGGAGGAACTGCCAGTCTACTCGGTCGAATGCCTTCTCTGCATCGACTGTTAAGAGGCATAATGGGATATTATGGGACCGGGCATAATTGTTTAGACCTGGTCTAAGTGTATTATCCCAGGCAACAATGGTTGTTATCTATTGCATTGGTTAGGATTTTAGCAAAGACTTTCAAATCGGATATCGGCCTATAGTTTGCGCAGAGAGTAGGGTCTTTGTCCGGCTTTGGGAGGAGGGATAAGTGGGCCTCAAGTGTTTGGCGGAAACATGGAGCCCTCTGCCAAAGAGTTGAACATCCTAGTTGGGGTGTGAGAAAGGTGGCAAAAAGTTTATAAAACTTAGGAGTGAAACCGTCAGGGCCTGGGCTCTTTCCACTTGGCGTACCCGCTATGGCATTGGCAACTTCTTCCTCTGTAATAGGGGTTTCCAGATCAACAATGGTGTAATCATCTAATGTAGGAAGCACGGTTTCCGAGACATAGGATAATTGGTCTTCTATCTTGGTAGAAGGGGAACCTGTTGGTCGAGTCGTAGGGATATTGTACAGGGATCGATTTAAAGTCCCTGAATTCCTCAGCCATCTTAGAGGGCGAGGAGACCAATTCTCCCTGTGCCCCCTGAATATGGGGCACAAAAGTGGAAGATACTTTCGGATGTAGGGAGCGAGCCAATGACCTACCACATTTATCCTGAAACTTGTATTGATGGAAAGCGAGCTTATCTGAATATGTGTGTGCGGAGGTCTTGTATAGTTCTGAGTTGTGATCGCGCCTTATAAACGTCAGCCAGCGTTGTCACTGTCGGATCGTTTGTGTTCAGTTTATAAGTGTTTGAATTGCATCCTTTATGGTGGCTGAACGTCCTTTTTAGACGTGTACCCATTTGGATAAAGGTTTCGCGTAGAACTGCTTTTAGTGCCTCCCATTGAAAGGGCAACAATGTCGTATCTGAGGCGTGGTCAACTAAACAGTCAGATATTGTATCCGTAACCCTTGTCACACACCAAGTTTGTAAGCAACGAATCATTTAATCGCCATGTCCACTCCCTAATCGGAGTGGAGGGGAGCAAGAACGTCATGTGTATAGGAGTGCTCAGACCAGACCATAGAGTCTATAGTGCATTCAGGAGACCAATCTAGACAGATGTGGTCACTCATTAGGTAGTCTATGCGACTGTAAGTGTGATGTACATGAGAGAAGTGGGTATAGTTAAGAGATGTGGGGTGTAACACCCTCCAAACGTCTACAAGACGCAGATCGTAGAATGCACATTTTCAGTGCCCTCAGTTTGGGGAACGAGATACACGACCGCGAGGTGGAGGAATCCAAAAGTGGTTCTAGAGGGGTGTTAAAATCCCCTCCCAAGACTAGCTTACCCTCCAGGAATCCTGACAGAATCCTCAAGTACTGCAACGCGGACGACACTTGAGTAACATTTGGAAGGTAGATATTGGCTATTGTAAATTTTGTGCCCCATAACATGAATTTCACAAAAACATACTTTCCCGGAGCGTCAGATGATCAAGCACTTCTATAGAGAGCTGCTTATGAAAGGCAATAGATACTCCCTTGGCTTTCTGGGTTGGGTTAGTACTATGGAACCATCTGTTGAAGTATCTGTTGGAACAGGAAGGAGTGGAGGCAGAGTGAAAATGTCTCTTGTAGAAGAAGCACATTACCTAGGCGTTTGTGCATCTGATAAAGGATTTGTATTCTTGGCGGCAGTATTGAGGCCATTTACATTGTAGGAACAAAATTGTAGCCTGGGTTGAGAAATCACTGTGTGGGCCATGGAGTGACACAAAAAAAAAAAAATGGTATTAAAGCAGATGGAGAGCAGTCAGGAGACAGATGGGGGGGGGGGGGGGGAGAGAGAGGTGGAAAGAGGTTGGTCAGAGAGCACCTGGGGGAAGGCGGCTCAAAAAATACTAAAGTGTCCGTGAAAACGTAACACTTCGTGAAATATCACGTAGTAGGCACGAATTGTGCCAATCCCATTTAGGGAGAGAGAACGAGGTTAGAATAGCTGAGTTGTGATCCCGACAACTTAGCAGGCGCCAGATGAGCAGACGTGTGAAGTGAGAGCTCCCTCACGCGCCCGGACCACACAGAGCGGCACCTGAAAGCCCTAATGACCTGATCGAGGTCTGAGCAGGGGAGGCTAATTCCGGCGTAATACACAGCCGGAGGGGAGCAAGAGAGCGGAGATGGGATGACTCGGGAATCACGGAAAAGCAAAAAAAAATGGGGACAAAGAAGGAAGAAAGTAAGGCAAAAACACCCGGGACAAACCCCCCTAAGAAACACCCCTCAGTAACAGAGACAGAGGGGGAGGTAGTGAGAATGGGGACAGAACAAGACTTTATTGACCTTAGAAATTTGATAAAAGCCCTACCGACAAAAGGACATACAAGATCTAATCTCTACAGTAGAAAGGACATGCAAGCAGGTAGTAGAAGATCTTAAAGATGAGATGGGGGCGGTGGGACACCGATTGGAAAACTTGGAAGAGGAACAGGATGAGAAAGTTGGCGGTGGGAGAAGTTCAAGGGCTTATTAAAAAGCAGGAAGACGCATTGAATTTGTACAGAGATCAATTAGATGATATGGAGAACTGAGACCACAGCCGCAAAAAAATATTAGGATCCGAGATTTACCTGAGACCTACAGTAATAAGGATTTACCCGAAACTGTACAAAGGCTCTTCTCACAGATTCTGGGACCTGACAGCATAGAGCTATGTGGAGATAGAGTTCATCGCATCACATATCAGGCCTATCAGACAAAACAAAATAGAGAGGTCAAGGGATGTAATATGTAAAATCCATAGCTACACTGAAAAAGAGAGGATAATGAAGTCTGCACGAGACACGCCCGTAATTAATTTTGAAGGCACAGAAATATCATTATTTCCAGATATTACACACAGGACACTAATGCAACACAGGATGGTATGTCCTTTGCTGTAAGTAATGAGGAAAATGGAGATAAGGTATCAATGGGGATTCCCCTTCTCACTAATAGCAACAAGAAATGGCAAAACCGCAGTGTTGTGCACAAAAGACGATCTAATAAAGTTCCAGGAAATATTGGACTTTCCCCAAATTGACTTTACAGACTGGAGAATGGACATCAGGAAAACTACAAAACAACCCCCAGTGCAATGGTCTAGAGTCACAGGGAGATCTTGAGGGGACTTCTCCCTAAAGAGAGAGGGGGGGGAAGGAGGGAGGGAAAAGAGTGGGGTTTTGTTTTTTATTTTTTTCCCTCTCTCCTCTGCTCCCGTGTTTTGCTCCCCCCTCCCCCTCTCTTCCCCTAGAGTTTGGGGTCCACTTTCTCGCTTAAGGCAGAGCCACCCCGGATATTTTCCAGGGATAAAGAGGAGAGGGGGAGAGAGGGAGGGGGAAGAGGAGAGAAATATGAAGGGAATATGCGGTGTATATAAAGTGAAATGTTGAGAAAATTACTCAGGGTGTGGCTCAGAGATGGCTGAGTGAGGAGGAACATCGGAGGAGCTCCAGGCTTTCCCCAGCTAACCCACTGCACATGAGGAGACTATCCAGTGCTTGAATGCGGCATGTCAACGTACAAAAGATACAAGACTAGATCTGCTACCACCAAACCTTTGATTCTACAGAGAGTATCCCAGAGCGGTATAAGAAAATTCCTCCGGGAACCGCATCATCTGACACCTAGAGCGGAGGGCTTAACAGCACACAGACCTAATACAGACAACGGAGCAAGTACACCGTCCCCCCTAACGCATACCTCCACTCTGGCTTCTGAATTCCAGCGCCGGATATCAGAAGTAGTGGTAACAGCTCCGGACAGACTCAGCGCGGGCGGGGGAGGACAGATCAATCTTCCTGACACAGACCAGCGGCGCACACAGCCAAGCATAGAGACGGGAGCCTGGGACGGGAATCGAGGCAGACAACATAGCCATTCCAGCTGAGTCAGAGGACTCTTCCCCCTCCCACGCACGGCCAGCAATACACGTCGTCGGAAGCTATTACAGGGGGGTCAGGAGTGGGTAGAGCTGACCAGTGTCTGGGAATATTAAGCTGTGCTTCTCCGGAGCAGCAGCCACAGGTATCAAATATCTCCGGGGACATGAGTCTACCACGATCAGGTGAGAGAAAAATCATTTCTTTTACCTCACTGCATAACTCCCCTTTAGAGCTGGAACAGCAGTGTTTACGGTTGAAAAATACAGAAACAATTATACGAGAGATTCGCATGAAAGATGACATTGATCTGCCTATTGAACTGTCTATCGCTGAGCCTACTACTGCTCCCTCCCCCCCCCCCCCCCCCAACCTCTGATCAATCCGGGGAGAGTTTGGGAGATCTGAAGCAGGGGATGGAGAGCTCTCCGGGTAACCAGTATATGGTTTTTAAAATGGTATTGGACTTAAGATCTCTGATGCAATCTCTTCCTACAAAGGCGGATATTGAAACCATGATTTTACGCATTGAGGAAGCCCATAGTAGGGATATCAAGGCGGTAAGGTCAGAAATACAATCTTTATCTGGCCGGGTAGAAGACGGGGAGATATCGAGATCTGGGTTAGAGACCAGAATTAGTTTTGGAACAGATTCAATCCACACAGGCAGATGCAGCAATTAACATACAGCTTCATTTGGAGGAATTGGAAGACCGCAGCCGTCGCAATAATCTGCGTCTGCGAGGGATTCCAGAGACTATTGAAATAGAATCACTGGCAGGGACCGTGTCAGATATTTCATAAAATTTTAGGAAAAACTCCAGCATCCCTGGAGCTAGACAGAGTACATAGAACCCCAGGGCCAAGATCTCTAGAGCCGGATAGACCACGTGACGTTCTCTGTAGAGTACATCGCTACCAGCAAAAAGAACTTATTCTAAATAGAGCATGGGAGCAGGGAGATGTAGAACTGGATGGGATGGTGGTGAGGATCTTACCAGATATTTCAAGAGCAACACTGCATAGGCGAGCTATATTACGCCCGATTGTGGACTTAGCTAGACGCCAGGACTGCTCCTACAGATGGCGATATCCATTTGCAGTGACCTTCCATAAAGCACAAGTCTCCTATACCCTATGCTCACCAGTAGATCTTCCAGCTCTTTACGCTTTTTTGTATACAGAACCGATACAAGTACAGAACTGGCTCCAGAATATTCCTAGATCGAGGGCCCGGCCGGGCCTAGTAACCATACAAAATAAGCAGCCAGCTCGTACACAGAGGACAAGAAGGAGCTCTAGAGGATCATCTACAAGGGGGTCCGGTGAAGTACAGGAGCCAGCTAGAGATGGATAAATTATACTTCAAGAACCAGACTAGAAGAGAACAAATAAGGGGACAATAACTACTATGTCAATTATTATCGAATGCTGCCTGGTTTTCCTTCCCTTTTCCCTTTTCTTTCCCTCCCCCCCCCCCTCCCCCTTGCTCTCCCTTTCTTTTATTGTTTCCTCCTGTTTGCTGGGTAGCTCTCCTTTGTTACTGGGATGAATATGGCTGATTGCCTCCTAAATGCAGGATAGATTTCATGTAGGAAATCTACCTAACATATGTAAACTTGAACAAGTTATAAAGAGGTATGCATAGGGAAGGCAATCAGGTGGTGCATATTGATGATAAAAAGTATCCTGAGGCCTCCTTCGCGGGGACAGAGGAGACTAGACTGGAGGATAAAGATAATAAATAAATGCACATCTAAGCTAAGAAATAATGTGAACGGTAAACAGGGGGGTAGCAGAGAGTGGAGAGATTAAAGGAAATAAAATTAAATGAATCAATCATGTGAATACTAGAGAAATAGTTATGAGTAGATATGCACTGATGCGTCCCCTTTCCCTTTTTTCTCTTGAAGATACTTTACAAAGATAAATTATAGTATTAAAGGGAAGCATATATTTTTAACCCGGGATAGGGGTTCACATAAACTAACAGGAGACATGTTTGAATATTTTTTTGTGTGGTTTGAAATTTTTTTTTTTTTTTTTTTTCGGTTTGATAGAAACGAGGAGGGGGGGCGGGGGGTTCATATATACACAATATAGAGGAGATACACATGAAGGTGGATAATCACATAAGAGGGTAGACACAGGGAATGGATTAAATTATAGGTGACTACTACCCAATTGTGGGGTTAGTAGAGATCACTAGATACCCAGAGTGTTTTTTTTTTTTTTTTTTTTTTTTTCTCTGAGATATTACGGTTAGTAGAGAGTGGAGACCTAGATCCGCTCATAATCACACTTAAAATAGGGAGATTTCACTTAAATACCAACTTAAATTTAAATGGGGGGGAAATTAGCCCTCCTCTTCAGAAAGGGGGAAAGGGATCACATATAAAGAATTGAAGCACTTTAGGTTAACACACGGGGAAAATGTATGCTTCCCTGGGAAGGGAGAGGGTGGAGGCATCAGGAGCCTTTTTTTTTTTTTTTTTCCCTCAAGAGGAACCAACTCGCCAACTCTCCAAGTTCTAAAGGTGTACTTGGTGGAGCAGGAGAGGGGGGTGGGATCGGGGGGGTTTGGGAGGAGGTCGGGGAGAGCAGGGAAAATGAATTGGTCTGAACTAGACCTGGAAGTCAAAGAGAATTGAATAGAAACGGTTGATCTATGACAAATACCAAATGACCAAAATGATTGGGTTTGTCTTCTCGGGGTGCGGTGGGGGGGCTGGGGGAGGCCCAGGGGCCTGAACTCGGCACTCTTTGACTACACCCCCACATAGATTAGCGCTCTTTCCCAGTTGGATACTGGAGAGCGCAATAGCAAAGTCTTGCTGTTCTAATAGCCCACTTTAGTGGGAATCAGTTCTATCTCAAATTTAATATTGTTTTATTTGAAACATTTTTTTTTTTTTTGTCTCTCTCCCCCTTTTTTTGGGTGGAGGGTTTGGCCTTTTTTTTTTTTTTATTGGGGTTTCTTTTTTTTTTTTTTCCTTCACCCCCTTTTTCTTTTTTTTTTTTTTTTTCCTTTCTCACCCCCCCCCCCTTTTTTCTCTCCTTTTTTTTTGGGGGGGGGGGGGGGGGGGGGTTAGGGAATGGAGGTGGTGAGGGTACTTTCAGTAACTGCAAAGGGGCTTAATATCCCTTAAAAAAGACGCATGCTTATGGAAGATCTGCATCGCAAGAAGTCAGACATCGCCCTCATCCAGGAGACGCACTTCAAAGAGGGTAAGCTACCAGTTTTGAAAAGCAGACTTTTTCCAATAGTCTATCACTCTACTAATAAGTTTATTAAAACATGTGGAGTGTCTATAAAAATTTCATCTAAGGTACCATGGACCTGTGTGGAGGAAAAAGCAGATCCGGGGGGACGATATCTTTTTTTTAAGAGGCATGATTGGTAACTTTGAGGTAACCCTAGCTAATATATAAGCACCTAACTCGCAGCAGGAGACTTTCATTACCCAAACGTTAGATTTATTGACTGAATTTACTGGGGGCCAACTCATACTGGGAGGGGATTTTAACATACCATTAATACCGTCCGAAGATATTTCTTCGGGTAGCTCTTCGATATCCCCTAGCTAACGGAAACTAATCTCGAGAGCACTACACAAAGCACAGTTGATAGATATATGGCGCATTTTCCATCCTGTGGAAAGGGATTATACTTTTTATTCTATACCACATAAACAGTACTCTAGAAGCGACTATTTTTTTATCCCCCATTCCCAGTTACAAACGGTCCGAGAGACCTCAATTGATCATATTACATGGTCAGATCATGCGCCGATTCAGTTATCTTATGCATTAACTGACCATTTTATCTCTAGAACGAGAACCTGGAGACTAAATGAGAGTCTACTGCAAGATGAGGAAGTATTAAGGGAAGTGACAAGAGAACTGGATTTTTTTTTCAAACTGACACTCCAGATAGCAATACGAGTATGGTATGGGAGGCCCATAAGGCAGTAATTAGGGGGATTCTTATTAAGCATGGCTCTCGAATAAAGAAACAGCGTGCTAAGCAGCTGACTTTTCTCTTGAACGAATTAAAATTAGTAGAAGCACAATATAAACATGCTCAAACAGCCGCGCTGGAGATTGAACTAATAACCCTACGTAAAAAGATAGTAGACTTAATGATATTCCAGGCAAAAGCACAAATACAGATCTGCCGGAGGATATCATATGAGTCCGGGAATAAATATGGAAGGGTACTAGCTAGGACCCTAAGAGACCAGGTACTCGGGAACTATATACCACATATAGTAAAGGCAAACGGACAGAAATGCTCCCTCCCTAAAGATATTGTGAGGGAGTTTCAAAGATACTACTCAGACCTATACAATTTACAGAAAGACCCCTCTCCTCAGACTCAGACAGAAGAATATTTAGTGAATTCCCATATGCCTAAATTAACACCTGAGGCCAGTAAATTATTAGATGAACCGTTCACATTGGAAGAGATTCAAAAAGGGATCGGAAATATTAAACAAGGAAAGGCCCCAGGCCCAGATGGCTTTACTATTGTATATTACAAATCCTTAATAGCATCTCTGGGTACATTTTTGGTGAAGTTTTTTAATGCCCTGGGACCAGATATGAAGCTCCCCCAAGATACTCTCATGGCCCATATAACAGTGTTACATAAGGAGGGGAAAGACCCCACAGCATGTGGCAGTTACAGGCCAATCTCGTTGTTAAATACAGATCTGAAAATACTCACCAAAATGATAGCTACTAGAATCCAAGAGTATATTCCAACCCTAATCCACTTGGACCAGGTTGGATTTGTACCCACACGCGAGGCCAGGGATAATATAACTAAGGTGATAAATCTCTTACATGTAGCAAATAGTAACCAAACTCCGTGTGTCTTCCTAGGAACAGACGCAGAAAAGGCCTTTGATAGGGTCGATTGGCAATTTATGATGACAGTATTAAGATACGTGGGGATAGGGGAGGTGATGATGGCCCGCATAGTTACACTATACTCGGAACCCTTAGCTCGAATTGGAGCCAACGGGGTCCTGTCGGAACCTTTCACGATTAAGAAAGGGGACAGCCTTGTCTCGTGCCAATCGCCACTCCTATTTGCTTTGGCATTGGAGCCATTTTTATGTACGGTCCGGCTAAACCCGGATATAGGGGGAGTGACGATAGGGGACACCTAACAGAAGATATCAGCATATGCGGACGACATGATGTTTTCACTCACGAACCCTATAATCTCCTTACCAATGCTCCTACATGAATTCAACAAATATGGTACCCTGTCGAATCTGAAGATCAATTTTAATAAATCGGAGGCAATGGGAGTGGGTATAAAACAAGCAGTGCTTCTAAATTTCCAGACTAGCTTTAAATTTAAATGGACAACAACAGCCTTAAGATACCTAGGGACAAACATACCTCCTAAAACATCCAAAATATCTGAATAAAATTTCCTATCCTTGCTAAGAGAGACAAGGGTGCTACTGGATAAATGGAAGACGGGATTACACTCATGGCTCGGAAAGTGTAACATCATCAAGATGAGTATACTTCCCAAATTCCTGTATCATCTTCAAGCCCTCCCAATACATATCCCTTCCAAATACTTAGACCAGGTGACCAAAATGTTCTCTGACTTTATTTGGGCACATAAACGCCCAAGATTGAATAGACAACAATTGGTGCTTTGAAAAATGCATGGAGGTTTGGCGGTCCCTGACATAAGATATCAACAGGCGATACATTTAACAAGGCTTATTGACTGGAACCGCCACCAATCAACTAAACTGTGGCCAAGACTGGAACAGGCTCAGAGTAATAATCTACTTGCGAGGGCACCCTGGTGTAATTCGGTAATGCCAAATGATATAAAAAATCATCCATTAGTAGGAGTGACAGAGCCGATATGCAAATTACTTTTTAGAAAATACTCCCTCAAGCCAGCGTACTCTTTAATGTACCCAATCTTGGGGAATCCTTCTTTTCCCCCAGGATTTCAAGATCCAGTCTTTCAGTCAATAAGGCAAAATGGTTACTTTCAGCTATCCCATTTTAAGTTAAATAACTGGCGGTCTATGCGAGAACTTACGGATAGAACAAGTATCTTTGGACTAGACTATTGGAGAGCTTTTCAGTTAACAGACTTTCTACGATCTCTACCCGCATTAGATGGTCTTAGCCCAAATCTTACTAGATATGAGACTCTCTGCTCGGAAGCGGGGATAATGCGACATGCCTTATCGGCTGTATATAAGCTATTAATTAGGCCTCCTGAGGACTATCAGTTAAAATGCCTTACGGACTGGGAGGCAGATATTGGATATAAATTTACGGAGCCACAGCGGCAAAATATAAGTTGTATACATGGAACGTCTAAGTACTAACACACAAGAAACAAATTATAAAGTAGTGACCAGATGGTACCAAACCCCCGTAAAACTACATAGAATATACCCATCATTGACGGACCAATGTTGGAGATGTCAAGAAGTTAGGGGTACAATTCTCCATGTATTTCGGTCATGCCCAAAATTAGAATACTTCTGGAAGAGGATACGCCAAATCGTTCAAAATCTTACGGAAATACCAATCCCATATGATCCGGCATTTTTTTTGCTTCACGCATCTAATATACCAAGGAAAATCTATAAAAAGCTAGTTCTCTGTCAACTCCTCAATGCTGCCAAATCATGTATTCCGATATGCTGGAAATCTACACAGGCACCTAACATTGGTATGTGGTTCAAAAAAGTAGAAGAAATCAAGAAAATGGAGGAATTAATCCTTACGAAACGTCACCAAAAGGAACAATATACTAAAACATGGACACCCTGGAATGTATATATTTTTACGGATGAAGGGCGGACAGAGCAATTTGGCAGATCAAAGGGTAATTTTAAATCAATTAGGGGAAAGAGGAAGAAAGTATAAGTAGGAAAGTAGCGGCACTCTGATGGAGGCCCCCTCACCGCCTCAGTTTCCTCCCCCCCCCCCCACCTTGGAGGGAGAAAAGGAGGGGATACCCCCCTTTGTTTTGGTTCTTTTTTTTTTTTTTTTTTTAATCTCTCGTTTTTTTGAGAGGTTTTTTGGAGGGGATAATAAAAGAATGAGAAAATTCGAGGCAGGAAGGTATGGGGATACAACTCGAGGAAATAGATTGCAAGGTACAGGAAAATAAGAGTATTAGTTGATCATTGGAATCAGTAGAGAAGTATATTATGCTATACATATGGGTTGGATGAATGATAGGAATCTGATTTCATGTGAAGTTTTGGTAATATGATTTCCAATTTATATACCTGAGGAAGATGTATCTTTGTGTTTTTTTTCTTGTCTTGTGAAATAAAAGATTTGAAAAATAAAGTGAAATGTTGAACTGTAAATTATTTGTATAGGATGAATAGAAGGTACTCATAAAGTGAAATGTTAATAAACATGCTAGGTCGGGGAAAAAATTATAAAGGGCGAACGGTTATAAAGAGAGAGAGACAAAAATGAAGGGTCCGGGAAGGAAAGGGGAGCTCTAGGTTCACGGGTGGTTACATTTTCTTTTGTGTTTATTTTTATTTTTTTTCTATTTTTTTTACAAAATTAGGACGGTCCGGACGTGGGACAGGTTATCCACAGAATGTTGATAGAAGGGAGGGGAAGGGATGGGCTAGGGAAGCCCGGGCAGGGGAAACCCTCCATTAGATCTCTCTTGGAAAAAGAGGGTCCAGGGGAAAGGGAAATGGGGTGGCAGGATGGGGCACAGAACTTCCTAGAGAGAAATGGAAAATATCAAATGGCAACATAACAGAGGGGGAAAAAAATAGGCATATTTTAAAGGAAGAATAGAGGATAGATAATGCTATGAAAATGACGTATAATGTGAGAGGGCTGAACTCCTCCAACAAAAGGGACCGTCTGTGGCATGAAGTGCGTCACCAAGAGGTGGACATCATATATTTGCAGGAGACGCATTTCGGGCCGGGAATTGTCCCTAAACTGCCAGTATTCATATATAACCAATGTTTCCATGCCTTATCTCCAATAGCAAGAGCAAGAGGGGTATCTATTGCCTTTGGGAAAACCTGCCCCATGAGGCCGACGGAGGTACAGCGGGATCCAGAAGGAAGGTACCTATTTATAAAGGGAACCCTGTTTGGATCAAGCTATACGTTCGCATCCATATACGCACCAAACAACGGCACAGTGGAGTTTTTATTAAAAACATTGAGAAAGCTAGATAAGTTTAAGGAGGGATGTGTGATCTTGGGGGGGGGGGGGGGGGGGGACTATAATATAATAATGGACCCCAACCTAGATACTACATCTGAGAAAACCGGACTACCGTTTAAAGCATGGAAACAAGTGAAAATATATCTGAAACAGGCTCATCTGGTAGATACTTGGAGAGTATATAATGAGGGAAAGAAGGATTACAGTTACTACACCAAAACCCATAGGGTATATTCAATGCTGGATATCCTGATTGTAGACCAGTACTATCTGGAACATGTGAAGGAGGTAAAAATAGGAGCCATAACAATCTCGGACCACGCTCCAGTGGTCATGAAGTTTCTTCCGATATCTGGAGGTCACAGGGAGAGGATATGGAGATTAAACAAGTCATTATTAGATGACAAACGGATATCGGAAGACACACAATAAAATGGTCAGCTACTTTAAAAAGAATACAACGGGTGAAATATCTGAACAAATATGGGAAGCTCACAAAGCGGCGGTAAGAGGTGGATTAATAGCCCACGGTACAAGAGTAAAAAAAAGATGAAGGAGTTGGAGGAATTATTAGGGAAGATATATAAATTGGAAAGGAAACATAAAAACAGCATGTATATAGAAAGAGGGGCACATGGGACTTTGAATGAAGCATGTCAATTGAAAAAAATAATAAAAATGATAAACACATGCGAGTAGGTAAACTGATTTGGATTTAAGGTCAAGGACCCCTAAGGGTGGTCCATGGTTTTGAAGCATGCAGGAATGTAAATGCATGTATAGTCGAAGAAAGAACATATATTGTAATCATAATCATCAGAAAATCTGCATGCAAACAAATCAATGGACATACATAGATGCAGTTCATAATAGAAATGCATGAATTAAAAATTGCCAATCAGAGTAACGAAATCGCATGAAAGGAGTACAAAACTCAATAATACAAAGTTAATAGTATTTGGAGAAATGTGACCTAGCTACAATGACAGATATCTATGGCATGCTTCCATCCCGGGTTACTGTATATAGGGAGAGAGGGGCCAATGGGACTTTAAATGAAGCATGTCAATTGAAAAAATAAATATAGTAAAACCATGCAAGTAGGTAAACAGATTTGGATTTAATTTAAAGTCAATGACCCCTAGGGGTGGTCCATGATTTTGAAACATACAGTAATGTGAATGCAAATATAATGTAGGCTGGCTCTTGATCCCCCTGGCCCGCCCTCTGACAAATGCCAACTGTTGGGGGGGTTGGTCGGAATCCTGCCTCAACCCCGGATGAGAGTTGCATCCCAGGCCATAACAGATTCCATTTGCTGGAAGTCCTGCCCACTTTGGGCTATTTTGTAAGTAAATTTTCCAACCAAGCAGATCAAGCTGATATCCTCTCTTTAACTGAGGTTCCACATATATTTAATATCTGTTATATCCCTTTGCTTTTTTAGCATTAAACATGCATCCCACCCCTGATGACTGGCATGAAGCCAAGAAACGCGTCGGGTTTTCAAACTTAGGATGCTCAATCAAGTCTATTTTAATCCCTGATATTATCAACTTTGTTTCATTGAGTTTGTTACTCTGGCAATTTTGAATTTATGTATTTCTATTATGAACTGCATCTCTGTATGTCCATTGATTTGTTTGCACCTAGATCTTCTGATTATGACTACAATATGTTATTTCTTCAATTATATTTGCATTCACATTACTGTATGCTTCAAAATCATGGACCACCCCTAGGGGTCATTGACTTTAAATTAAATCCAAATCAGTTTACCTACTTGTGACAGACCTGGCTGGGACACAGGCTGTTGGAGGGGACTGAATGCGAGCCTATTACCTTGCGATTATGGGCCCTGGCATTTGGGGGAACGGTGCTCTTTGAGCTGCAGGCCTGGGACCCCTGAGCTGGTGGTACTTGGATTCAGGTCCATGCTGGCCCCCCAATACACATAGAATCTGTATGTGTATTTGGCATATTAGCAAGAGACGCTGATGTCATGACTCATGAACTCCAGCCACCTGTCTGTTGTGTTAATGAATATTGTCTGGCTTGTAAGAGTATTTCACCTATTGTTGTGTGTGCTAATTAACCCTGCAATTGAATGATGGAGCCCAGTGTTGATTAAGATAATTAGCTCATGCTAATTAGGTTAGGCTTGAGTCATCTGTCAACTGTATATGTGTGACATGTCAAAGATTCATTCCTGATGTACCCTACACTGGTGTTGTCTGGTGACTGGGTGGGCTAAAGGGTCTTGGATTGTGTGGTACCGGACGGAGGAAGCATTTACGGCGGACATATTGAGTACGAGGTCCGTCACAATTGTCTGGCAGCGGTGGGATCGTGCTTCCTTGTCGTGAACACATCCAAACCATCACCTGGATCCAAGGCCCGGATAGCAGAGGTACAGATACGTCATCATGGAAGAGGAATTCGGAAGGAGGTTGCGAGAGATGCGGATACAGCACAGAGGACCAGTATCGGTGCAGGTCCTGCTGGGATGGTATGATTCTGTTTGCCTACAACTCTGGAAAGAAGCGCTAGCCTGTGAGCAGCGACACCAGGGAAAAGTTCTCCCCTCCATCCATGTAAGGTACTGGTCGCAGTATGAAGTACGAATGCTGTTATTGGGGGAACAACCGAAGCAGGAGTGGACAGCTGAGTTAAGCAGGCTGATCCGGGCAGAAATGCGTTTGGACGAGAGCTACAGAGCCCTCCGGTGGTATGTAGCCCAAGTGTGCCCGTGGACAGCGGATGACAGGCCCACGGAAGGCTTTGATTATAATGGCCTGGGATTGTTGTACTGGAGGCTGTCCGAGGACCCCGACTTTGGGAGTAATCTGGAGTGGCGTTTGGAGGAAATAATGGAGCACAGAGAGCAAAGATTGAACGTCTCGGAAGTGCTCTGGGCACAGGAAGATTTGGAGTTCCTGGCCGCTCAGGAATGGGAGCTGGAGATCGCCTACATACAGCTGCTAGACTGCTCAGCAGCAGGGTGGGGCTCCCTTTGCCTGGGACTATCAGGAAATACCAGCAGACAGCTCTGAAATCCTGGCTGAAGACTCAGCAATGTGGCATAGTAACAGAGTGCTTTGCCCACCTGCCCCCGCAGCTATGGACGCGGAGGTCTTATGGCGGATGCAGCAAGTGCTGACTGACCTTGACAAACCTGTTACTGCACAAAGCGAGGTTGGATGGAGGAATATGCCTGTCCAGCAGCATGCAAGAGAATCGGCAGTGGAAACTCTGGAGATTGCCGTCCCCAAACCTGAAGTGCTGACAACAGGGCAGGGCTCTGCTAACTTCTGCCCAGCATCTACAGCAGTATCTGGGGAGTTACAAGGAACTAACCCAGCTGAAGCGCTGGTCACCGGACAGAGGGTCCAAGACCTCTGCCCCACACCTGTGTCAGTTTTGGAGGCTCAGGATGAGAAGGTGGCGATCACTTCCCAGCAGCAGATACAGGGGGAGAAGGGAGAGGTGGTGTTTGTTGTCCCTCCTCAACAGTCGGCCAGGGGGGAGAAAGCGCTCTTTCCTCCCCAGCAAAGATCCGTGCACCTGGGAGACAATACCACAGACATGTCATCCCAGCAGCCAGATGAGGGAATGGAAAAGGAAGCAGCCGGCTCCCCTTCCCAATGGCAGCTACACAATTTGGGAGTGGAGGAAGCCAGCCTCCTGCCCCAACGGTTAACCAGAGCGGAGGATGTGGAGTCCCCAGCAGAAGTGCTGACAACAGGGCAGAGTGCTGCCCACCCCTGTCCAGCACCAGCAACAGCTGCGGAGTTCCAGGGAGCTGGGGCAGTCGGCCTCTCTCCCCAACAGTTAGCTGGAGGAGATGATGTAGGGAAGCTCCTACACCCAGCTGAACTGCTGGCAACGGAACAAAGTGCTGCTGGCCTCTGCCCACAACTAAAAGAGGGCAGATTTCCTGTAAAGGGGGATGGGACTGCAGTCCCCACCTGTATACCCCAGGGATGCTGGGCTGTCGGCCCAGATCCCCAACAGCATGATGGAGTGAGCCCAGTCACCCTGTCTTCTCTCCAGCGGCTGAAAAGACTCCAGGGAGAAGGGCCAGTCCAGGCCTCTCCCCAGCGGCGGATATGTTCTATGAGAGAGGCAGAAGTTGGCTGGGTGAGTCGTGCTCTGTTTGGAACAATTTGTTTGGGGTACTGTGTGGGTACAGGCATTAGAGGACTGGAACCACTGACTAACTTCGGAGTCAACCCGTCTGGGGTCTCCTCCTGTGTTAGTCTCCTGCCGAAAGGGGAGAAATGTGACAGACCTGGCTGGGACACAGGCTGTTGGAGGGGACTGAACGCGAGCCTATTACCTTGCGATTATGGGCCCTGGCATTTGGGGGAACAGTGCTCTTTGAGCTGCAAGCCTGGGACCCCTGAGCTGGTGGTACTTGGATTCAGGTCCATGCTGGCCCCCCAATACACATAGAATATGTATGTGTATTTGGCATATTAGCAAGAGACGCTAATGTCATGACTCATGAACTCCAGCCACCTGTCTGTTGTGTTAATGAATATTGTCTGGCTTGTAAGAGTATTTCACCTATTGTGTGTGCTAATTAACCCTGCAATTGAATGATGGAGCCCAGTGTTGATTAAGATAATTAGCTCATGCTAATTAGGTTAGGCTTGAGTCATCTGTCAACTGTATATAAGTGTGACATGTCAAATAAAGATTCATTCCTGATGTACCCTACACTGGTGTTGTCTGGTGACTGGGTGGGCTAAAGGGTCTTGGATTGTGTGGTACCGGACGGAGGAAGCATTTACGGCGGACATATTGAGTACGAGGTCCGTCACACTACTCACATGGTTTTACTATCTTTATTTTTTTCAATTGACATGCTTCATTTAAAGTCCCATTGGCCCCTCTCTCCCTATATATAAAAACAGCATGAACCCGGAAGAAGCCAGACAGCTGGAAGAAATTTTGAGAAGAACATACCTGGATAGGAGAACGCAAAATAAACAGATTTCGCGCATAGATTTTATGGAAATGGGAACAAATGTGGCAAATTATTAGCCAATCAACTTAAAAAACAGGACATTTCCCATGTTCATAGTATCCAATCCAGTGATAAACTAATACACTAAAACCATAGCAAAGGAATTTTAAAACTTTTTTATAAAAACCTATATAATATCAAGACGAAAGTCGAAGGAGAAAATGGGTAACTAACAAGTTAAAAAAATAAGGGAATATATTCGAGAATCTTCACTGCCGTCTGTTACCTGAAGCCGCAGAGAAGATGAAAGAGCAGATAACGGTGGATGAGATAAAAAGTGCAATAAAAAAAACCTTCCGAGCGGGAAGAGCCCAGATCCTGATAAACGAGCGCATACTATAAAAAATATATAAATATACTGGCCACACCGTTATGCAAATACTTTAATCTGATAACAACCAAAAACACGTTACCCCCAGAAGCTCTGATGGCCTTCTTGACAGTAATCCCCAAACAAGGGAAAGACCCGAAATATTGCTCTAGTTATAGACCCATATCCCTCTTAAACAGAGACAAAAAATTATTAGCAAAGATTCTAGCCAACAGATAAGAAGACAAAATAACACGGGTAGTGAACTCTGATCAGACAGGCTAAAGACAACACCATAAGAGCTCTACACTTGCTACATTGGATGCAGAATGGCCCTAAAAAGACCCCAAGAGTCATGCTATCGATGGACGCCAAAAAGGCCTTCGATGGAGTGAATTAGGTCTTTATGATGGAGGTACTAAGGGAAATGGAACTGGGTGAACGGATGTTGGGATGGGTGACAGCACTTTATGCAGGACCAAAGGCACGGGTAAAAGTAAATGGAGCACTATCAGATGGATTTGAAATAAAGAATGGAACAAGACAGGGTTGCCCACTGTCCCCCATACTATTCTCATTAGTACTAGAACCTTTCTTGTGTGAAATAAGGGAAAACGGGAAGATAAGGGGAGAAATGGGAGTTGGAGAATACAAAGTCTCAGCATATGCTGATGATCTACTGTTTTTCTTATCAAATCCACAAGAATCATTGAGAGAAGTGATGGGGAGGTGAGGAGATAACGGAACCTATCAAATTTTAAGATCAATATTGAGAAATCGATAGTACTACCCATTCATATACCACTAGAATTACCAACAGAAATGCAAAATAACCACTCATTTGAGTGGAACGAAAAGTCTGTTTTATTTAGGAGTACATATATCAGCTGATGTAAAAGCACTGTTTGAACAAAATTACAGCCCCTTACTAGTAAAGATAGAAGAGGACCTGCAAAGATGGAAAGGGCAGACACTAACATTATTCGGGAGAATAAATACGTTAAATGAATATAATACCTAGGCTGTTATATGTACTATATACATTACCAATCCCACTCCCCCAGAAATTTTTCAAAAAAATCTGTAAAATATTTACTGCCTTCATATGGGAAAAGAGCAAGAATAGCACATAAAATACTGTGCAGAAGCAAGGGAGAAGGAGGGGTAGGGCTATCAGATGTTTAAAATATTAGAGCAATGACATTGGTCCGAATACTGAACTGGTGTCATGACTCGGATAATAAAGCATGGGTGACATTGGAAAAAAATCTTGCTGGCAGAGACCTGGCGGGGGCACCATGGATACCAGCCAAAGAAAGGGGACTGTCCGAATGGACATCTCCATTGGCGAACACATTGATGGTAGTGGACAGAATGAATAAAATAGGCAAGTATGCCCCAAAAATATAACCACTAGCCCCACTAAGCGGGTATCCATGGTTCCCCCCAGGTGAGCAGATAGGAGCTTTGGGACCATGGGAATCAGGAGGGAACACTGTGTTTAAGATATGCCCCGACAGGGGTCCTTATGCCACAGAGGGAGTTGGAACTAAAATATGGAGGTATGAAAATGGCAGGATGGAGATATAACCAAATTAAACAGTTTTTTAAGAAAATAGAACTGCAAGTTAGACCCCAGGATACTCTAATGGTATTTAAGAAAATGTGCAGAAAGATATCAAAACCCAATCATCTATCTCAGATGTACAAAATTGTACTTGGTGAGGATGAAAACACAACCCCATATTGTATAAGGGAATGGGAAAGGGAACTAGAGTGTAATTTTACAGCACTACAAATTAAAAAAAGGTAATGGAAGCAACCCATTTATCCTCAAGCTCATCTACACAGGAAATGTCATATAAATGTCTAACAAGATGGTGTAGAACCCCCGGTCCGACTAGCACAAATATACCCAACTGCAGAGAGTCTATGTTGGAGAGGATGTGGAGAGAGGGGAACTTGCCTCCATATTTGGTGGACCTGCCTGGTGATGAAGACATTCTGGTGTGAAATAGCCCCATGGATCAGGAGGATGGCAAAAGAGAAAATTGAGATGGAGCCGGAACATTACCTGTTCCATGGGGCGATGGACACCAGGGTGGCATATAAAGAGTATATAAGTCCGCACTTATTAAATGCGGCTAAGAGATTAGTACCAAGACACTGGAAGCGGGTCACGGGACCAACACTGGAGGAATGAAAAACAGAGGTAGACAAAACGAGGGAGGCAGAAAGATGGGTATACAAGATGAGAAATAAATTTGATGCAATCTGGGAAGAATGGGAAAATACGCCCAGGAAATAAACAGAAATATGTGCCAGAAAATAGGGAGTTGAAGGAAGGAAGTGAGAAGGGAAGAAGAGGGGGGGAGACCACAACCTGCATACCCTATTAAGTGATTTTAAAATGAAAGTGTATAAAGATCTGCTGAACATAGAGGGGATTGATGTATTCTGTAAAAGGAGAGGGGCACAGACTCTAAAAAAAAATGTATTTATTTTATTTTTCACATAAACACAGGAACAAGGGGAGGAAAGGAATGGACAAACCACATTAGATAAGATGATCACACATGATGGAGTATTCCAAAATTAATAAATATACACTTAATTTGTAAAACGCATAAAGGAGAAGGGAAGAGGAAAGAAAAGAGGGGGGGGGGCGAGTAAAGAAAGAGGCGAAGGTAAAGTAATACGGGCTAGAGGACACAATTAGAAGGGCCAATAAGACGCATATGATCACGCGAGGAATCACAATGAATTGTAGTTAATAAATGAACTAGAATTAATACATGAAGAAAACACAGGAGGTGAAATTTCACACAAAGGACACGGAGAAACTTTAGAATCTCCAATGATACCCACTTTTTTTTTTTTTTTGGGGGGTTGAAGGCCACGGGGGAGCCAATCTCAAGATTATAAATGTATAGGAAAGTAATTGATTTGAATATATCAAAATAAAGTATGGTTAAATGGTATGTAAATAGCAGATGTAATAAGTAAATGTTAAATTGTTAATTGATAAAGATTTAATTATAAAAAAAAACATAGCAGGCATATATAACATAAATGTAACATACCCAATGACCATGGCATCTAATGCTCAACTTCTTAGTCACTAAAGGGTGGAGTGTAGAACTAATACCATGGTACCCTTGGGCTTCATAAACAATATAGGAGTATATGAAAAATGTCAGTGAAGAACAGGGTATGAACTGGCTGAGGACAAAATAAAGGCTCAAGTATTCCCATGTGGTCATGCAGAGATTAGACTCACCAATTACCACATTCATAGCAGCATTATCTAAGATTGTTGTCATAGCTTAGCTCAGATAACATTGTAAACATGCATTAGTTGCCATTGACAAGGTCCACTAGTCCCGAGCTACAGGGACATTTAGGTCTGGTACTGAGGAAAGACTTGGAAGCCCTAGGACAAATCGGGGGACCGTATTCAAGAAATACCAAGTCAATCCGCAGGTCAAATGCTTTAAGGAAACCCCAGTGAGAATATAAGCATTCCCTTGAGAAGCGACCAAATTGATAGACTCCCAGTGTATCTAAACACATGTAGCAGTCGTGATGTTGTCAGTGTAATCATGATAGTTGGGAATATGATGGGGGTCAGGGCGGTCCAGCGCCAAACGGGTCTACTGTAAAATAATAAGCAACATCAGTAGTATAGTCTTCCATTCCAGAGCACCAGCAAGCACAACTGTACCAGCTGAGGGCAATGGAAGAGTCCCCGAGCCACGCAAGACAGCTAAACCGTCAATAGCATTCAAATGACACAATGATCAGGAGTCAATGGGAGGGGAACATAAGTAAAAAAGGGGGAAAAAACAAAACAGAGGAAACGTAGTTAAGGCAAACCTGGCCTGAGTCGAGGACAAGAACTGTAACCTCCTTGTGGAGAAAAAAAAAAACAGTTCAGGTCTTATTTGCAAGAGTTCAGATTAGTCTTCCAGTGATGTGGCTCGCCGTACTCTGGGACCGGAGGGGTACCGATCTGGATGGTGGGTGTCTCCGACGTTGTAGGGGAGGGCCCGGTAGTCGCTGACGGTCATCTGGAGGATCTAACCAGTTTGGGATGGTGATGTGGTCCTGGTCCATGAAGAGAAAGAAGGCAGGAAGCTGGTCTGGATTTGACAGGACAAATTTGTGGTTATCATCCCGGGTCACTTTGATGCTGAAGGGGTGGCCCCAAGTGTATGTTGCACCTACTTGGTGAATCAATTCCAGCAGTGGGCGGACCACTCGCCGCATGTATAGCGTGTTGCGGGAAATATCTGGGTATAGGTGTATGGAGGATCCGTGAAAGTCCAGTGGGCCCAGGTGCCAGGCCTTGTGCAAGATCTCTTCCTTCAGGGTATAGTAGTGTACCCGGCAATGGACGTCACGTGGTCTCTGCGGTCACCCCCTATGCCCCCAACTCTCTTCACTCTGTCCAATTCGATAGGGGATGTAACTTCCCTGCCCAGGACCTGTTTGAGGATAGCGATGATGGTGGGTTTGAGGTCAGTACCTGAGGTTGCTTCCGGGACACCTTGCAGCCGGTTATTATTCCAGCGGTTCATGTTTTCACTATCCTCTATTCGGAGCTGGTGTTGCCGTAACCGAGAGATGAGCCGTAGATGCAATTTCAAGCGCCGTTTATACAGGCTGTATGGTCTTCTTGGGTGGTGGCCATTGCAGAAACTGCGATCCCCGATGCCGAAACACGTTGTTTGAGGGCATTCAGTTCAATGTGGACATAAGTTTCCATTTTGGAATCCCAGGAATCAGTCAGCCCGGAAGGAAGAAAGTAGGGCAGTGGATGTCGAGCCCGGAGCACCACTCAAGGCTGAGGAAGGCATCTCTTCTGGGACAGCATCTACGTTTGTGGTAGGGGACAATGCAAATCCGGTTAGGGCATCTGGAGGGTCCATCGGAGGAGGTGGGTGTGCACCTGAGTTTCTTTCCCTGTACAGGAGTCTTGTGAGGTTGTACGTAGTAGGTATAGTTGGATAGTGCCTTGTTGTAGTTCAGCAAAGTCAACAGGGTTAGAGCTGGAAGCCGCCATCAGCAGGTCGGGTATGATTAGTTGGGAACACAGCCTGCAGTTGCCGGGAAAGCACAGAGCCCAGCGGTACATGTCATCAGCCAAGAGCACCCATAAGTGAAATGGTAAAGCAGCAGATGCGTCCTGTGCTGTTGGTGGAAATGGGCTCTTAATGCAATGTTAGTGTCCGGGTGGAGCAAGATGGCCGCAGGATTGGAGCTGGGAGCAGTCCTCCTTCCAGGCGTCTGTAAGAGGGGGTGGACTGTGGCTAGGGGTGAGTATCAGCACTGAGTGGCGCAAGATGGCCGCTATAACTTCTATTAGCAAGTGACCGGGTGGAGCAAGATGGCCGCCGCTCCTAGGCCAGGAGTCGTTCTACCTCTTTTCAGGCACTTTGAGGACAGAGGTTTTACTGTGCACACACTTCAGACAGCGGTGTGGCAGCCTGGGCAGCTCCAGCGGTCTAGGGAGGGGTGTGCTGTGGCTATGGGTGAGTCAGCCCTGAGCCCGGGTGTAGCAAGATGGCTGCCATACCTTCTGTTAGCAAGCGTTCGGGTAGAGCAATATGGCTGCCACTCCTAGGCCTGGATCCGTTTCCCATCCTTCCATGCACTTTAGGGACATAGGATTTTCTGTTCACACACTGCAGGCAGTGGTGTGGCAGCCTGGGCAGCACCAGCGGTCGAGGGAGGGGGTGTGCTGTGGCTAGGGGCGAGTGTCAGCCCTGAGCCTGGGTGGAGCAAGATGGCCGCTGTACCTTGTGCTGGAGCTGCGGCCCGTCTGTCTTTTTACAAACATGGGTTACCAACTTCACACAGCTCAAACGTAGCACTAAGCAACAAGACTAGTTTTGTGTCATTTGGGTGTTGTAGGGGGGCTGAGTAACCTTTTTGGTGACCTTTTTAATAAATCATTAACGCAAAAATGATAAGTCAGAAAGAGAAAATTTAAATGGCACAAACGTAGCACTAAAACACACTTGAGTTTTTATTTGTGCTAATTGTATGGGGGGGGGGGGGCAAAGTGAGTGGGGGTTTGAAAAAAAAAAAAAACTGTTATAGCTTAACTACCTGAGATCCGCGCTATAGCCGAATGGCTACAGCTCGGATCTAATGTGCAGGGACGACGTCTATTGACGTCGTCCCGGCCACGAGCTGCCTGCGCGCGGAGCGCTCTGATCAGTGAGTCTGAGACTCGCTGGATCTCGGATCCGAATAAAGGGTCGATCCCGACCCCTTACCACGTGATCAGCTGTCAGCCAATGACCGCTTATCATGTGATAACAGAGCCGGTAATCGGCTTTCCTCCGATCACCGGCGGCAGTGAGAGGGACATTAGTCCCTCTCACTGCAATGTGCCCAGCAATGTGCAATGTGCCCACCTTTGCCCAATTAAAGTGCCGCCTACCAGTGCCCACAGTGCCATCTGTCAGTGCTGCACATCTGTCACCTACCAGTGCCCATCAGTGCCACCCATCCGTGCCATCTTTGCTGTCCCCACCAGTGCAGCCTATCGGTGCCCACCTGTGCTGCCTCATCAGCGCATATCAATGAAGCAGAAAAATTACCTGTTTGCAAAATTTTATAACAAACTATTTTTTTGTTTGTTTAGCAAAAAATAAAAACACCAGCTGTGATTAAATGTCACCAAAAGAAAGCTCTATTTGTGGGAAAAAAAATGATAAAAATGTCATTTGGGTACAGTGTTGTATGACCGCGCAATTGTCATTCAAAGTGCGTCAGCGCCAAAAGCTGAAAATTGGTCTGGTCACGAGGGGGGTTTAAGTGCACAGTAATCAGGTGGTTAAAAACCATAACCACACAAATAAAAATTTTAGCAGCACAAATGTAGCACTAACCAACAAGACCAGTTTCGTGCCATTTGGCTGTTGTAGGGGGGCAAGGTGATGTCATAGTCTGGAAAAAACAATTGCTAATCTTAAAAATAAAAGCGGCACAAAACAGCACAAACGTAGCACTAAACTTGAGTTTTTATTTGTGCTGATTGTAGGGGGGCCAGCTTCGCTGAGCTTGTAGCCCTGCCCTTCGGGCTAGCTACAGCACCCCGGGTGTTCACAAAAGTGCTGGCCCCACCTCTAGCCAGGTTAAGGGCACAGGGCATAACAGTCTTGGCGTACCCAGATGCTCTATTGCTAATAGACCAGTCGGCTCGTTTGGAGCAAAGTGTACGCATTACAACCAGTTACCTAGAAAGTCTAGGCTTGATTGTCAACCTAGAGAAGTCTTCCTTAAAACCACTAAAAAGGCTGGAGTACTTGGGTCTGATCATAGACACAGCCCAAAAAAAGGTGTTTTTGCCTCAGGTAAAGATCAACTCCATAAGAGCTGGTGCGGATGGTCAGGTCAAGGAGATCCTTCCATTCGCCTTTGCATGAGGTTGTTGGGAAAGATGGTGGCTTCATTCAAAGCAGTTCCCTATGCCCAGTTCCATTTGAGACTGTTGCAAAACAGTATCCTGTCTGCTTGGATCCAAACGATTCAAGCTTTAGACTTGCCGATACGGCTGTCCCCAAGGGTGTCCCAAAGCCTCAGTTGGTGGTTACTAACCCAGAATCTGCTGAAAGGAAGGTCCTTCAGACCAGTTATCTGGAAGGTGGGAACGACAGATGCCAGCCTTTCAGGCTGGGGAGCAGTTCTAGAGAAGATAACTGTCCAGGGACAGTGGTCAAGAACCGAAAGAGCCTTGCCCATCAACATCCTAGAGATTCAGGCAGTGCGTCTGGCTCTGAAGGCCTGGACTTTCAGGTTATGGGCTTGTCCTGTCAGGTGGGAGATGGGGGGACTCCGGACGTAGATCTTCTGGTGTCTTGATTTAACATGAAGTTAGTCAACTTTGTGCCCAGGACAAGGGATCTACTCGCATGCGGAACAGATGCATTGGTGACCCCGTGGGATCAGTTCTCACTGATTTATGCATTCCCCCTATTCAGTTGCTGCCACTACTTTGCAGGATCAAGCTTGAAAGATGGAAATTCTGGTAGCCCCAGCGTGGCCCAGAAGGTCCTGGTATGCATAAATCGTAAAGATGGTGGAGGACCAATGGTCCCTTCCGCTATGGCCAGACCTACTCTCATAGGGGCCGATATTCCATCCTACCTTACGAACGCTAAATTTAACGGCTTGGCTATTGAAACCCACATCCTGAAAAAACGTTGGCTTTCAGGGTCAGTTATCTCTACCTTGATTTAATGCAAGGAAGCCAGCTTCCAGAACTATATATTAGTCTGGAGGGATTATTTTTTCCTTTCTACAATTGGGGGTAGAGATGAAATTGGCCTTGAGTACTATTAAGGGCCAAGTCTCGGCTTTATCGATCTTATTTCAAAGATCGCTTGCTTCACATTCTTTAGTCCGGGGTTTTATGCAAGGGGTGATGCGGCTTAATCTGCCAGTTAAATCACCTTTGAGCCCTTGGGACTAGAACTTAGTTTTGTCAGTGTTACAAAAACAGCCAACAGCAAGGAGGGTTTCGGAATTGGCTGCTCTTTCTTGTAAAGAGCCATACTTGATTATTCATGAGGAAGTGGTGTTGCGCCCTCATCCAGGTTTTTTGTCAAAAGTGGTCTCAGGTTTCACCTGAACCAAGATGATATTCTGCGATAATTTTTTCCTAAACCATGTTCCATGGAAGAGAAGTCACTACATTGGATGTGGCGAGAGCGGTCAAAGTCTATTTAAAGACGACTGCTCAGATCTGGAAGACTGATGTCTTATTTGTACTGCCAGAGGGTCCGAAGAAAGGACAGGCAGCACCGAAATCCACTGTCGCCAAGTTGATTCGGCAAGTTATAATTCAGACTTATGATTTAAGGGGTAAGATTCCACCTTTTCAAGTCAAGTCACTTTACCAGGGCAGTTAGTGCTTCTTGGGCAATGCGTCACCAGGCCTCCAAAGCTCAGATCTGTAAGGCGCAACTTGGTCTTCAGTACATACATTCACCAAATTTTATTAGGTGGGTGTAAGAAGGCATGAGGATATCGCCTTTGGGCGCAGTATGCTGCAAGCAGCAGTATAGGTCCTCAAGTCTAGGGATGCCCTACGGGTTCTCTCTCTCCCCTCAAATAGCATTGCTTTTGGACGTCCCACATAGTGATAACTATGGTGCTCTGTGTCCCGTGATGTACGATAAAGAAAATTGGATTTTTATAACAGCTTACCTGTAAAATCCTTTTCTTGGAGTACATCACGAGACACAGAGGTCACGCCCCTCTTTATGG
This sequence comes from Lithobates sylvaticus, assembly GCA_028564925.1. NCBI lineage: Eukaryota > Metazoa > Chordata > Amphibia > Anura > Ranidae > Lithobates > Lithobates sylvaticus. The sequence continues at coordinate 320,908,516 of CM053030.1, forward strand.
GTGTTAAGTATATTGCTTTGCTACACAAACTGAGGTACTCCTGGTAGGAGGAGGGGTTTTATAGGGAGTGAACTTCCTGTATTGGGTATACCAGTGTCAATCACCTTAAAGTGCCTATATACCCACATAGTGATTACTATGGTGCTCTGTGTTCCGTGATGTACTCCAAGAAAAGGATTTTACAGGTAAGCTGTTATAAAAATCCTATTTTTTTCAGTGTGCGAAGACCTGCATTTTCAGGACATTGCAGTGAAACCCATATTACCACACAAAGTATGAACAAGCTTTACAGGTTGCATTTTTTTTTCACTTAAAGTGGAACTCCACTTTGAGCACAAACTGAAAATGCTTTTAAAAATGAATATTCAAAGCAAACGCATCCATCCATGTCCCCATGTGTTTTTTTTATTTTTTTTTTTTTATTATTTTTTTTTTAGTTGGTCTACCTGACTGTGATTTGGTTTCAACAGAACCCCTCATTTTCAACTTCTTAGAGTTTGAACACTGCTGATTGGCATTCTCAATTCCTCGGATATGTTCTTATATCCCTTTTCCTGTGTTATACAGTTCAACTACCTTTTCCCACAGATCCTTTTGACTGTTATTTTGATTTCCCTTTGACTCGGAATCCAGAAACGTCAGTGCAGCACTGGATGAAAGATGTAAGGGTCTGTCAGGAGTCTAGAAACTCAGTGACCTTTTATACACACACATTGCAAGCAAACCGATCACAGATGAGGATGGTTGCCTTTTTAATAGCCATTCAAACCCCTTTGTGTCAACTTGTCTGCATGTTATCAGGCCAAAATCACCAGTGTATGTGAACTTTTTTGATCAGGGTCATTTTGGATCTGTTGTGATTTAAAGTGTAAACACAGTTGCTTGATAAATGGCTTCAGCCAAACACTAACCATTAATGAAAGTTTTTGTTCATGTTCTCTGAAAAATGGCCAAGAAATCATAAATTATGCCAGTGTATGTTAACTTATGAGCATAACTGTATGTATGCTATAGCTCGGGCTTCATATGGTGCATATGCTTATGCATTTAAAGCTCATCTCCATGTTTGTTTGGACCAAGCTGGTCCAAACTATTTACTTCATTAAATGAAGCACAGAATGTAGCTTCAGATAAATATACATTCTTGGTATACAAAGCTGACTGTGAATTGTTGAGCACTGCTCAGACTGTTTTACTTCTGGGTGTAATATAAAGGCTCCCACACCTGAAGCTATATACAGTGCTTAGAACCAGTGCAGCACTTGGTGAAGGAAATGGTGCATTTGGACCAGCTTGGTTCAAACAGACTATTTAAAGAGACAGGAATCCTGGAGATCAGCTTTAATGCCTATAAGTCTGCTTAATTTGTATTTCTTATCTGCTTGCAGCATGAGCCTCATGTAGCCAACATTTGCATTATTACCAGAATCACTAAAATTGCCAATTGCTTTTCTATCCAAGATTACTTAACTTTGAGACTCGGTTGCCAGATCATTTATTTAAACAACAAACTCCCCATAAGGCTCAGTTCACATCTTGTGATATCGGGCGACAATTGCGGTAAAATCGCTCTTGTACTTTTGGGCAACAGGCATCCCGCGATTCTGTTTGCATGATTTTACTGCGATTGTCGCCCGACTAATCGTGCCAAAATTGGGCCGCGGTTGGGATGCTATGAATTGATGGAATGCGTGGGCGTCTCGAGATTTGATGCTATTTCAAAACGCCAAGATGTGAACGTAAGTGTGCATCTAAAATTTTTTAAATGGTTTTATTTTAGTCAGCGTTATGAAGTTTCTCATTAGCCACATTGGACAATTGGAAAACCCTACCCCCCCTGATAAAGGTTTAACCCCTTGATTGCTCCCCAGGTAACCCTTTCACCCCCTTTTTCCAGCGTCACTAAGCGATCGTTATTCTGATCGCTGCATTAGTGTCACTGGTGCCGCTAGGTAGCCAGTTATATTTTTAGGTTAACCGCCAGGTTTATAGGTCAGGTACCCCCCTATACAACCTAAATGGTTTAACCCCCTGATGGCCCCTAGAGTTAACTTTCACCAGTGATCACTGTATAAGTGTTACTGGTGATGCTGGTTAGCCAGTTATTTAGGTTTCCCGTCAGGTTCTTGTATAGCGTCAGGTATCCCCATTTATTACCCAATAAAGGTTTAACCCCCTGATTGCCCGGCGGGGGATATCAATTAGGTTTTAGGGTCAAATAAGGTCTGCGTCGCCCCAGGTTAGTGCCAGTACCGCAAACGCCCATGCGCAAAGCATACACCTCCCTTAGTGGTATAGTATCTGAACAGATCAAGATCTGATCAGATCTATACTAGCGTCCCAGCAGTTTAGGGTTCCAAAAAACGCATTGTTAGCTGGATCAGCCCAGATACCTGCTAGCACCTGCGTTTTGCCCCTCCACCCAGCCCACCCAAGTGCAGTATCGATCGATCACTGTCACTTACAAAACACTAAACGCATAACTGCAGCGTTTGCAGAGTCAGGCCTGATCCCTGCGATCGCTAACAGTTTTTTTTTTTTTTTTTTTCAAATATAAAGTTTTATTAATTTTCCAAGAAGAAACAAAAAAATGAGGCCGAGGCCCCAACAGAACTTACAATCACATATTTTCAATGAAGGTCGCAGCCTCCCGGGTTCAATTCAGTCATCAGCAATACATTGTATCAATCCATTAACCTCCCATTATTGCATAAACTTCCTATATACCGTTGGTATCTGAACTAGAGTAGGGTTATCTGCCGTGATCTCAACCGGTAGGCTATTCTTGTAAGCCGCTGGATTGCAGTATGAGAGAGATAAAAAAGAAAAGGAGAGGGAATAAGCACAGTTGAGAAAAGATCGAGATGGAGGGGGGGGAGGGCAGATGGAGGGGGGGGAGGGCAGAGGGTGGGGGGGGGGTAACCGCACGTTTCCGCGGCTTGCTGTCGGGTCGTGCTCTATGGCACTGGTAGTAGTGGGCAAATATAGGTTCAGGTCCCTAGAAGAGCTTTCCCTTCGTCTGAGAGGATAAAGGTGTTCCATAATGCCCAAGTCTTCCTGTAGGTTTCTTGTTTATCCTGTGAGGTCAGTATGAGGTCTTCCAGTTTATTTATGTCTTCCACCTTCCGCAGCCATAGCGCTGCAGTCGGTGGGCATTGTTGTTTCCACAACAGTGGTATACAGGCTTTAGCTGCGTTCGTCAGATGTCTTGGTATGGATTTCTTGTATCTCTTGGGAGATGGGGAGGATAAATGGAGCAGGAAGAATGCTGGGTCTTCAGGGATCTGGAATTCCGTGAACTTTTGGGACGTGGTACGGACCACGGACCAAAAGGGAGTTAACAACGGACAGGACCAGAACATGTGTAGCATCGTCCTTTTCCCCCCTGACACCTCCAACAAAGCTCTGAGGATTCAGGAAAGATCTTGTGTAGCCGACTAGGCGTGAAGTACCACCTAGTCAGGATCTTGTATTTGTTTCCTGTACTTTAGTGCAAATGGAGGATTTAAGGGCGAGGTCTATCATGATCTGCCTCTGTGCTGTCGTGAAGGTACAATGCAGGTCTGATTCCCACCCTTCAAAGCACGCCAAATTCGGCGGTCCGGAGGGTGTGTTCAGCAGAGTGTACATATTCGAGAGGACCTGCGTCGCAGGTTCTATTGCCGTCAAGAATTCCTCAAATGAAGTCCTCTGTCTAGCATAAAGATGGGGGTCGGGGATACTATGTAGAAAATGATGTAACTGGACCGCGTTCCAAAATGGCAGTTGGTAACTGCCATTCGGGGCCATCAGTTCCTCGATGTTGGGCCATCTATTATTTACCACAAATTTCCCCGCCAGTGTTCGGTCGTTACTTCTCAGCGTCTGGAAGTTCGTAGGGGAGTTCCCTGGGGGGAAGCTAGGATTACCTAGAATCGGAGTCATAGGGGACGTCTTGGTCATCTGTGCGTTTATGAAGGGTCGCCTGTCTGCACTGTCGTAAAGTGTTTCCAATTAGGGGATGTGTCTTTATCTCTGGGGATAGAGAGTCATGGCACCAAATTGCCGTCCCTAGAGGTGTCTCTGTCTGACTTTTCTCTATCTGGGCCCACAGTTTCAGCTCTTGGTGTCATTTCCAGCCTACCACTCTCCCAAGGTGTATAGCTTGATAATACCGTCTCACGTCTGGGAGTGCTAGGCCTCCGTGTTGTTTAGGAGATGTCAACAGGGTGCGTGGTAGCCGTGGTTTCTTATTCGCCCATACAAATCGGGTAAACGCCGCTTCCACTTGTCAGAAGTAACTGGGGGGTATTCTAATTGGTAGGGCCTGAAACGGGTACAAAAATTTGGGTAGGATACTCCTTTTTTATTAGATTGCACCTCCCGAACCAGGAGTGTATCCCTTTGTGCCACTTCTCTAATAGGGTTTTAGTCTGTCAGTAGGGGGGGGAAGTTGGCTTCATATATTCGTGTCAAGTCTGAAGGGACCTTCGTACCCAGATAGGTCAGTGTGGACGAGGTCCAGCGAAATGTAAAACTCGCTTGTATGGTAGTGATGTCTCGTGTCGGTACTGATATTCCCATGGCCTCCGATTTATTATTCATTTTAAGATTAGATAGTTTCCCAAACGTCTCTAGTTCTTTAAGTAAGTTGGGAAGTGATGTCACTGGGGCAGTCAATAAGAATAACATGTCGTCGTCTTAGGCCGATATTTTATGTTGTCGTCGTCCGTCTGATACTCCGTGGATGTCTGTGTTACGTCTGATTGTGGAGAGTAATGGTTCCAGTGAAAGTGCGTATAGTAAAGGGGACAGTGGGCACCCCTGTCGTGTGCTGTTGGTTATTGGAAAGGCTGTCGGGCTGCTGTATATTCCCGCTATGCGGTTAAGCATTTTCTCAAGACAGTAAACATATATGGCCAGTTGACTCTGTCAAACGCCTTTTCGGCGTCCGTGTTCAGGAAAACGCATGGGATTTGTTTGTTTTTTACGATATGTAAGAGATTTAACACTTTGGTAGTGCTGTCCCTGGCTTCTCTAGAAGGAATAAAGCCCACCTGATCTAAATGAGTTGCCGCAGATGTGACGCTAGTCGAGTAGCTAGTATTTTTGTGTATTTGAGATCGACATTAAGCAGCAATATGGGTCTGTAACTCCCACATACCGCCGGGTCCTTCCCTTCCTTCCAGATCACAGAAATGTGCGCACTCAGCGTATCTGGGAAATGTACCACCCTCTCCAATTATATTAAAGACTTTCAAAAGGCGGGGTCCTAGTATTGGGAGCAGTGTTCTGTAATATTGTAACGTGTACCCGTCTGGACCTGGCGCTTTTCCTGGTTTCATTTGCTTCACTGCCTGCTGTAATTCCGGTAAAGTTATGGGGGCGTTTAGTTCGGTCTGGGCTTCTGTGGAGAGGGTTGGGAGTTGGGCAGATGACACGTATTCGTCTAATTCCCGCTGTGGTGCTGTTGCTGGCGATAGGTTGTACAGCGTGGTATAGAAGGACTTAAATTCCTGGGTAATTTGCTTGGGGAGGGTTACCCTACTTCCATCTAATTTGGTAATGTGTGGGACATAGGTGGAGAGTTTGAGGTCTTTAACTGATTGGGCTAACAGTCTTCCGCATTTATCTCCTGATTCATATGTAGTTTTTCGGCAGACCTGAATGGCTGCCTTAGCCCTGTACTGTAATATGTTTATCTGCTTCCTAATCGTGTCTAGTTCCAATGTCAACTGTTGGGTGGGGGCATGTTTGTGTCTGGATTCCGTGACTTTAAGGTCCTGGAGAAGCTGGGCGAGTTTCTGGGTTCCTTCTCTTTTAATCCGGGCCCGTGCTTAATAAGGATACCCCTGATCACCGTTTTGTGGGCCTCCCATAAAGTCCCTGGTTCGCATTTCGGTTGGTCGTTTTCTAAAAAGTAAAAGTTAAGTTCTCTAGTGACCTCAGCTAGGACCTCCGGAGTCTGCAAGAGGCTCTCGTTTAGTCTCCAGAATTTATAGCCGGTGGTGGAGGAGCCCGCAAGCTTGTATGTCAGGAATACGGGAGCGTGATACGACCATGTCCTGTTTCCTATGTCTGTGTGTTCTGCTGACTCTAGTTGGTTGTGGGGGATCATAAAATAGTCTATCCTAGTATAAATCTTGTGTAACGGGGAGTAGTAAGTATAGTCCCGGTCGCCCGAATGCTGCAGGCGCCAGACGTCGATTAGCTGCATCTTATGTAAGGTTTTGGACATGCGTTTAAGTTGGGTGATAGGTACCGCGGTCCTGCCCAGTGAGGTATCAACGGAGGGAGTCAGGGGGGCATTAAAGTCGCCTCCTAGAATCAATTTCCCTTCTGTGAACCTCTGGAGATGTTCCAGTGTTCCTTCCAGGAACGTGGCTTGGCCTTCATTGGGAGCATATATTGCTGCTATGGTCAACAGAGTGGTCCCAATTATGCCCTTAATAAAAACAAAATGGCCCTCGGGGTCTAGTTGGTATCCCTTGCATTGCCAAGGGATTTTACCTGACAACAGTATGGTCACCCCTTTGGATTTCGCGTTTGGGTTAGTGGAGGGGTATGCAACTGGGAAGTATTTGTTCCTGAGATAGGGTAATTTAGTGTCTTTAAAATGGGTCTCCTGCAGTAGGGCAACATCCACTTGTGACCTTCTAAGGTCATTTAGCAACATGCGTCTCTTCTCTGGCGTATTTACGCCTCTCGTGTTGAGTGACATTACTTTTATACTTTGTGACGTCATTGTGTTTGAGGTTATACGTTTATAGTCGAGTTGGCGGTGTGGTTAGGGGGGGGTATAGGGAGGGTTGGGGAGGGTAGTAGAGAGTCAGGACAGAGTAAGTTGAGTGAATAAGTATAGTTAGGAAGGTGAAGGCAGAAAGGATTGGTATTCAATTACCAAATTGGGGTTAGGTCTAGTACCTAGTCCCCGTAGAAACCCTTTATGTGCGCGTATGTCAATCGGGGAGTTATTCGCGTCCCCCAATCGAGGCACGCTATCCTATGTTGAGAAGTGGTAGGACAAGGCTCATCCTAGTGAGCCCACCGTCGTCTCTCTCCCGTAATCTGGCTGATCTGACTAACAATGCACATTCGCACAACAGTAAAGAACATTGTGTAGAACATTCTGTAATCCGCCCAAACTTTTCAGTGTGGCAGTCTAACGGTATGAAGCCTCAACAAAACTGCAGCTTAGACCATGTCCTGGTGTCACTAGCCCCCTTGTCCCCTAGACCCAACTGTAACTGTCAGGTGACCCCATAACGGAGCCTCCGTGCCTTCTCTTCCCCGTTACTCTTATTGGGGCCCCCCCAATCCTACTCCCCCCAACCCAGGGGCGTTAACCCAGCCTCCGCTCTTCAAGCTGTGCCCCGTTTTCCTTAAGGCTATTGGGGTGAGCTAGGCTTCGTCTTGAACCTTCATCTGCCCCTGTGGGCGGTCTAGCAGGTTATAACAGTGCAGTGGCCTATAGTGCATGATGTACAATAAAAAACAATAACACAGTACATTACCAACCATATAATTGTAGATTTGTATGCTGATTTGTACGCTTCATAAACACACTTAGCGTCTCTGACGCAGTCTGTGGGGAGAGAAGTTGTTAGAGAGAGAAGGAACATATCCAAATCATTACGTTACATCGTGTGTCGTCTCTCTCCAATGGGTGTCTCTAGAGTAGTGGTACATCACTATTCTGTTTCTCAAGTGGGGTTCTTTACAATCAGTCCCCTACATATGTCCTCAAAGTGTCTTCCTGTTGGGGTCACCCTTTTTTTGTGCTCCAGGGGAGACACTGCGAGTCAGCGTAGGGGTTCCCGGCCCCTGTGGGCCCTTCTCTCCATCGTGCAATCTCCCCTGGTCCCATTTGTGGTTACCTACCCTCAGGGTAAATGGACAATGTTCTCCATTCTCGGCTCCTTGGTTCCTGCAAGGGTCCCCGGTAGTTCAGTCGTACACCTCCTCCCAAAGACATCCTCCCCCCAGGGCAGAAAAATGAAGAAAGAAAAGAGCAAAGCAAAAACATGGTGGGTGGGAAAAAACGGGTGGTGGGTAGGATAGACAGACCCGGGGCAAATAAGTGTCTCCCTCAGGCTTCTGTGCAACTGATGATCCAAGGCCTGCTCTCCACTGTACATCACAAGGTTGTGCCCTGCATGCTGCATATACACTAGTCCCCAGTGTGCAGGCTCCAGGTATTGCTGCTAGGCTGAGATGTGTATGGGAAGATAGTGGGGAGGGGGGGGGGCATCAGCTCATGAAGGAGAAAGGGCAGGGGGGGGCCTCCATTCTAGCAGGGGTTCAGTTCAGGAGCAGCATCCAGGGGGTTAACTCAAAATACACCCAGTAACATGGTCGCTGGCCTCAGAAATATTAGCGACTGCCACGTTAAAACCACTAAAGCTTGGCGGTATGCAGTAATGGGTACAGTACCTTAGGACTTCCTCGCTGGCTCTTGAGATGCCGCCCATGGCCAGCGGCGGCTTCTCTGCGGCCTCGGTGAGAAGTCTTCCCTCTGTCTGTAGGCTGGTGGTCGTCCCTGCGGTCCTGGAAGGAAGGCTAGCCAGTCGGGCAGGTCGATCGGTTCCGCTCCCAAGAAGGCAAACAGCTCCGGCAGGGCGTCCGGTTTGCGTAGATTAAAGTGCCGCTGGTCTTTCCGGAAGGTTACCGAGAGCGGGTACCCCCATCTGTAGGTAAACTGGCGTCTGCGGGCCATCTCCAACAGGGGTTTCAGCATGGCCCTCCTCTGTAGCGTGGCCCTTGAGAGGTCCGGCAGTATTTTGAGAGCAGCGCCATCAACTCCAGGTCTCCCGCCTCCCATGCCTTACGGAGCACTTGTTCCTTGTGTCCATAATGGTGCAGCCGACATATCACATCACGTGGCATCAGGGGGTCCGTAGGCCTCGGGCCTGGCGCCCTGTGTATTCTATCGATCACCAGTCTGTCAGGGAGATCTATGGCCCGGAATATGGCAGCGGCTGTATCCGAAAGGTCTTCGGGTCCCGTGGCTTCTGGGAGGCCCCGGATCCGCAGGTTGTTCCTGCGGCTCCGGTCCTCCATTTCCTCCATGCGGAGTTGTTGTTCCGTCAGGGCCTCCATGTGTACTGTCTGGGCTCGCTCCACCGCCGTGACCCTCCAGTCCATAGCGGCTAGGGATGTTTCCCCCGTTTCAAGTCTGGCCATCAGGGAGGTGATGTCCGCTCTTACCGCTTTCATCTCCTTGCGGTGCGCCACCTCCACCGTCCCAATGAGCGCAGCGATGTCCGCTTTAGTTGGTAGCGCCTGCAGGAGGGCTCGGAGCTCTGGGCTTACCCCGCATATCTGGTGGGGTGCCTGCGAGTGTTCCCCCTCCTCTTCTGTGTGCAAGTCCAGCGGGAAGTTCCTGTATGCCTCTGAGTTGCAATGCAGAGGTAGGAGACATAGAAGCGTGCGGCAGACCATCCTCCGTCTCCTCTGCACGTGGCGTCGCCATCTTTAGCTTCGGGGAGCCGAGCTGGGATAACAGAAAGTCTCCTTATTTCTCCTGACGACGGGGTATGGACTGCCGGCTTTGTAATCTTGTTGTTCCGCTTAGTATTTCTCTTCTTGGCAGAGTGCATAGTGCTATTAGAGTCGGTATTATGACCGGGATAAGTGAGAGACGGACGGGAGCTCTGAGAAGCGCGTCTCTATCCAGCCATGTCCAGGCCACGCCCCCCTAACAGTTTTTTTGGTAGCGTTTTGATAGTCGCTGACAGCTTAGGAGCTTTTTTACCTGTGAGTCTAACTAGTGTACCACTAAATTTAGAGCCCAAAATGGCAAATCGAAAGTACACTAGTGAAGAGGCCTACACGTTTCTGAGCATGACAGATGGTGAAGAGGAGGTCACTCTGTCAGAATCAGGCTCAGAATACGATCCTGTAGAGGACAGCGGCTCCATGACCGATAGCTCTGACGACAGAGGTGAGGTCCCTGCTAAGGTCAGGAGTTCCCGATCTTCTGCTGTTGAGGTGCAAGAACCGCAGGTCCCTCGTATGGAGCAGAGAAGTACTAGCGCTGCTATATCTTCTGGTGAACTGGCAAGCACCAGCAGCCTAGTGCACCCTGGACGTACATCCAGCACTGTAGTAACACTTGGTGACGTGGCAAGTCCCATAAGTGCAGTTCAAGCTGGCGAGGTGGCAAGCACAAGTAGTGTCCCGCTGCCACCAAGAAGAAGACAAAGGCAGGCCCGTCATGCCCATAGTGTCCTTGCAGAATTCGCCAATCCTGATTGGGTGCCCACCACTTCTGCAGAACCCATACTTCTCCCATTCACTGGCCAACCCGGTATTCAGGTGGAAACAGATGATTTTAAGCCACCCGTTTTTTTTTTTGCTGTTTTTCATGGAAGATCTCTATAGATCTATTGTGGACCAAAGTAATTTATATGGTGATCATCACATCGCCGCTAATCCCCAGTTGCCTTTTCTTGTCAGATTGGAAACCAATTACGGTTTCTAAATTTAAGTCCTTTCTGGGCCTTTCCCTCAACATGGGCCCACATAAATTCCCGACTCTGCGGACTTATTGGTCCACCCACCCAGTCGACCATATGCCCGTGTTCTCTGCCTCCATGTCCAGGAAATGATACAAGCAGATCTTGCGGTTCATGCACTTTAACGACAATGAACTTTGTCGTCCTCGTGGAGACCCTGAATACGATCAGCTCTACAAAAGTCGGCCCCTCATAAACCAGTTCAACCAACGTTTTGCAGCCTTGTTTACTCCCAATCAAGTTGTTGCGTTGATGAGTCCCTGATTAAATTTTCTGCCCGCTTGACTTTCAAACAGTACCTTCCCAGCAAGCGTGCCAGATACGGGGTCAAGCTCTAGAAGTTATGTGACAGGGCAACAGGCTATGTATGGAGCTTTACGGTTTATGAGGGAAAAGATAGTTACGTAGAGCCGGATTACTGCCCAGATTACATAGGGAGCGCTGGCAAGATAGTGTGGAACTTGGTGTCACCCTTATTCAGAAAGGGGTACCACTTGTACGTGGACAATTTATTACACGAGCGTGCCACTGTTTAGTCATTTGTTTGATCAGCAGATTGGAGCATGTGGCACCGTGAGACCTAATCGGGGATTTCCCCAGCGGCTTGTAGATTCCCGTCTTAGGCTGGGGGAGAGAGCCTGCTTGCAGTGTAATAACTTGCTCACTATGAAGTGGAGGGATAATAAGAATGTTTTCGTTCTTACCTCCCTTCATGCAGACACGACAGTCCAAATTCGTACGGCGGCGGGTGTTGTGGAGAAACCCCTCTGTGTCCACAAATATAACCAAAATATGGGAGGGGTGGACCTCAACGACCAGTTGTTGGCGCCGTATCTAGTTGCCCTTAAGGCCAGACGCTGGTACAAAAAAGTGTCTGTTTACTTATTCCAATTGGCTCTGCTGAACGCTCATGTGCTATACAGAGCTTCAGGCGGGACTTTATCCTTCCTTGAATTCCAGGAAGAGATTGTCACAGACCTTCTGTATCCAGACAGTTCTGCACCTCGCTATTCCCAACCAAATGCAGTTAGCCGGCTGCATGAGGCATTTTCCTTATGCCCTCCCGAGTACCCCTACCCAACGGGCCCCCCAAAAAAGATGTGTCTGTAGCAAGCGTGAATTTAGGCATGACACCCGTTATTATTGTCCACGCTGTCCTGACAATCCTGGTCTTTGCATTGGTGAATGTTTTGAATGCTACCACACACTAGTGAAGTATTAGCAAAGGGTACAGAATTGCACAGGCTAGGATACACTTACACAGGGTCTCCCAAGATGCCATCGCATTTTGAGACTCGACCGTTACAGTTGTGAAAATTACAGTTAAAAAAATAAAAACGTACCAAAAAACCCCCCAAAAAAATATAAAATAAAAAAAACAAAAATAGTTGTCGTTTTATTGTTCTCTATTGCTCTTTTCTATTCTGCAATGTTTTATGTTTTATCATGCTTGCTTTTCAGGTATGTAATTTTTTTATACTTTACTGTTTACTGTGTTTTATTAACCATTTTTTTGTTTTCAGGTGCGCCATTCAGCTGCAGCGCAGATTTATCTTGTCAGCAACAGCGTTTGCTCCCACGATACATAAAGCCGTAACTCCAGTGCTGTCGGAGGTGATTTCACCACCACAGTTAAAGAGCATATATGCCGAAGCATGGGGGCAGCAGGGGCGGAGGAGTGATTTGCTCCTAATGCCGTGTACATACGGTCGAAATTCCGACGGAGGCTTGCCCGTGGAAAAGTCCGACCATGTGTACGCAGCTTAACTTTTTTGCGGGAGGATGCCCCCATGCTTCGGCATATATATATTTTTAGGCACAGGTTGCGTTAAAAAATGTTTTTTTTACTATGGTTTTTTTTTTTTGGTATTTGCTTTGCAGGTATGGTAAGATCTTACTGTTATACTGTAATGTTACATTGTTTTAATGTTAACCATAATTTGCTTAGCAGGTATGCCATTCAGTTGCAGCGCGGATGTATTTATCTTGACAGCAACAGCGTTTGCTCCCACAATACATAAAGCCGTGACTCCAACGCATGTATGACCATCATTAGAAGTGGGTGGATGAAGGGAGGTATTCTAATGGTGGGCATACCCACCGATCAATCTTTTTTTTCGTTCAGCCAAGAGGCTGCTTGAAAAAAAAGATTACAATATATGTCCAGTATGTTGCTGGACTTTGGTTATACCAGAATGATGCCTGCAGGTTTAGGTATCATCTTGGTATCAATCTTTTCAGCCAGTGATCGGCTTTCATGTAAAAGCAATTCTAGCGGCTAATTGGCCTCTAGACTGCTTTTACAAGCAGTGGGAGGGAATGTCCCCCCCTCCTGGATATAAACAGCGCCATTGGGAAAGTGTTTTATCACGCCTATCTTGGTGTGGTCAGATGCTTTGAAGGCAGAGGAAAGATCTAGGGCAGGGATCCTCAAACTACGGCCCTCCAGCTGTTGCAGAACTACACATCCCATGAGGCATTGTAAAACTCTAACATTCACAGACATGACTAGGCATGATGGGAATTGTAGTTCCTGAACAACTGGAGGGCCGTAGTTTGAAGACCCCTGATCTAGGGTCTAATAGACCCCAATTTTTTCAAAAAGAGTACCTGTCACTACCTATTGCAATCATATATTTACATTCCCTGAGATAACAATAAAAATGATAACAAAAAAAATGGAAGGAGCAGTTTAAAAATAAAATAAATAAGCTAAATAAATAATAAAGAAAAAAGCACCCCTGTCCCCCCTTTCTCTTGCGCAAAGGCGAACACAAGTGTCGGTCTGGCGTCATATGTAAACAGCAATTACACCATGCATGTGAGGTTACACCGCGAAGGTCAGATCGAGTGCAGTAACTTTAGCAGTAGACCTCCATAAATCTAATGTGGTAACCTGTAAATGCTTTTAAAAATGTATGTAGTTTGTCGCCACTGCGCGTTTGTGCGGAATTTTAAAGCAAGTCGTGTTTTGTATCCATGTACTCGGCCTAAGATCATCTTTTTTTCATAAAAAATTTGGCCAAAATGAGTGTTTTTTCCCAAAAAAAGGGGTTTCAAAAATCGCTGTGGGGAAAAAAAAAATGCAACACCCATCATTTTTAATCTGTAGGGCCTTTGCTTTAACAAAATATATAGTGTTTGGGGGTTCAACGTAATTTCAAAGTGTCAGAAAGGGCTTTGTCTTCAAGTGGTTAGAGTGGGTGATCTGTGACATAAGCTTCTAAATGTTATGCATAAAATGCCAGGACAGTTCAGCCCCCCCCCCCCCCAAATGACCCCATTTTGGAAAGTAGACACCCCAAGCTATTTGCTGTGAGGCATGTTAAGCCCATTGAATTTTTATTTTTTTTGGTCCCAAGAGATTGACAAAAAAAAGTTGTGTTTTTTTTTGTTTTTTTTGTCTTCAATCACTTGGGACAAAAAATAAAAAATATTCAATGGGCACAACAGGCCTCTCAGCAAGTAGCTTGGGGTGTCTACTTTCCAAAATGGGGTCATTTGGGGGGGTTTTATACTACCCTGCCATTTTAGCACCTCAGGAAATGAGATGGGCAGTCATAAATTAAAAGCTGTGTAAATTCCAGAAAATGTACTCTAGTTTGTAGACGCTATAACTTTTGCGCAAACCAATAAATATACGCTTATTGGCATTTTTTTTACTAAAGACATGTGGCTGAATACAGTTTGGCCCAAATGTTTAACTAAAATTGAGTTCGATTTTTCTTATAACAAAAAGTAGAAAATATATATTTTTTCAAAGTTTTCGGTCTTTTTCCATTTATCGCAAAAAAATTTAATCGGAGGCAATCAAATACCATAAAAAGAAAACTCTATTTGTGGGAAGAAAAGGACGCGAATTTCATTTGGGTACAACATTGCATGACTGCACAATTACCAGTTAAAGCAGTGCAGTGCGAAATTGTAAAAAGACCTCTGGTCTTTAGGCTGACAAATGGTCCGGGGGTTAATATAAAAAAAAATTCTAGCCCCAAAAAAAAGATTTTTGGGATATAGAGAGATGGAGATCTCTATCCATTCAAATAATTTTTTAGCCCAAAAAAACCTGATTTTTGGAATATAGAGAGATGGAGATATCTCCATCCATCCAAATACATTTTGGATTTTGGGAAACATTTTGATGGAGTTAATCACTGGGTTTTTACCCCCCTTTTTTGCTTTTTTTGGGAATTGGTTTGAGGGGTTTGTTTTTTCACGTAATCCCCAAAAGGGGAATAGTTTTCCACAAATCTTCTTTTTTTTTTTTTTTTTTTTGTTCAGTCCCCCCCCCTTTTTCCCCTCTTACCACTGATACCCCCATCAATGTACTTTCTGTTGTATTATCGGGTCAAGGTTTTGTTTAAGACGTATAGGGAAATTTAAGCCCACAAATAAAGGGTTAATATGGGCCTCCCAGACGAGGGATAAAATATAACAATATAAAGGAAATTAAGGGAAGGGATGGCAACAAAGGTATTAGGCTTTGCCAGTCTGGATAACTGCCACAGATTGTGTTAATTTTTTATTTATTTGTTTCCTTCTCGTTATATGGTGTATGTTAAGCCTGTTATTTCATTAAACTGATGGATTCTATCTAGAAGCAGCCATGTCTAACTATTTCCCCCTAATAGGCCAGCACTCATAGAACTGCAGGATCAGAAATTGAGTGCTTAAAAGCAGAGTTGCTCTAGGGACTCTTGGGGGGGGGGGGGGGGTACATTTAAGCGACCCGATGTACAACCCTGATTTAGGGGTTGGGGAGGATGGAAACCCTCTCTCTAATGTCTTTTTAATGTAAAGGGATTAAATATTCCTGAAAAGCAACGTATGTTGCTCCAAGATTTAAAGATTACGGATAGATATTGCATTTATCCAAGAAACATATTTTAGAGACAGTAATTTTCCCTCTGCTTAGAAACAGAAGCTATCCATTGGCTTCTGGACCACGTGACGAGGTCCGGATTAGACATTGGTAAGGTTGGAATGAACCACGTGGTTTACGCACCCGCATTTTGCGGGCTTTTCCACACAGTGATGCTGTCAGATCACTTCCGGTTCTATTTTGTGAGTAATCACTGACCCGGATGGAACCGCAGGGTTTATGCGCCCGCATTTTGCTGGCTTTTTCCACATTGTGACGCCGTTTGATCATTTCCGGGTCTATTTTGTGAGTAATCACTGACCCGGATGTGTTCTCAGCATCATAGGCCATTGGCTCTCGAGCTGTGCGGTGGAGCTTGGCCAATCATGTTATGGGTCTTTCTCCAATCAGGCACTCTGGCATTGCAATCGTGCCGGATTGGTTGATTGAGCTTTTAGGGTTTATTTAATCTTTTATAAATATATGTGCAGTATGGGGGAACAGGTTGATGCCCCAGTAGAAGTCTTATTTAGACAAAACACGTCAGGCAAGGTACACCATTCACCATATGAATAAAACCCACTTGTTTTTGACCTGCACCATCGGAGCCCCCTCTTTTCTTTTTCCTTTCATGGTCTATGGACGAAAGTTTTTTGGGCCCTTCTTCTGAGCCTGTCACGCCTGCTGAGGTGATTTTATAATTGCAACATTCAGCTCCATCGGATTCCTTGTGGACTTTTCTGGTCCCTTGTTCCATCCATATGGCCTGATATCCATTTAGTGGTTTGTAATCCATCCACTGGTTGTCTTTGCGGATGCCATCGGGAGAACAGCAGAGTGCATCTACCCGCTTCCAGGACTTCGGTGACGGTCCGGTCCACCTGCCGTTTTGAGCCATCCATGCTTGATTGACCCGTTGTCACGGACAGTCGGGCCCACCGGTTCTGGTAAGCGTGCATAAGCTACATTATCTGTCTGAAAGCCGTTTCCATGTGATGGTCTACAAGATTCAAGACATCTTCACTGGGATATTACTATTTTTTTTGATGGTCATTTCTGTTATGTTTTCCTTATGGGGAGTATTTGGTTTCATTTCCACTATTTCCTTTTTAGGTCATATAAAGACACATTTTTTAGTGATTGTTTACACTAATTCACAAATTTTAGCGCCACTTTTTACCCTCATCCATTGGTGTACCATGTGTCCAATCCTGACTCTAAAACCAGTGGAGTATCTATTATGATTTCAAATAAGTACTGTGGAATTACATAGACTCCTGGATAGACATAAACGAAAGGTATTTATTAAAGGAACAATTGGAGTAACTTTGGCTTCCTATTATGCTCTAAATATCTAACTGGACCCTTTTTTACAAATGGACTATACAAACTCATGGAGTTCACAGGACAGCTGATTATCTTAATGTTCCCTTGATACCCAAGGAGGATACCTCATCTGGGGTATTGTCAGTAACACCAAAAACAAGGAAGGGAATCTCCCAGCCAATGGCAGAAGTGAGAATAGTGGATATATGGCACCTTTTCCACCCAGGGGAGGTCTCTATTGGGTCAATCGCTTTTTTTTTTTCTTTTAAATACATAATCTTGTGGATAGGGGTCGCTTGGGTCCTACGATGTGGAAACTTAATGAAAGCCTCCTACAGGACCCCTCGTGGATAGAGGATGTCCAGAGGGAGGCAACATTTTTATTTTCAGATGAATGATAGCCCAGAATGTGCTCCTGGATTATTCTGGGAAACTCACAAGCAGTAATACGAGGAGTGCTGATTGAGCAAGAATTAAAGGGGTGTTCCGGGAAAAAAAATTGTCAGCAGCTACACATACTGCAGCTGCTGGCTTTTAATAAAGGGATACTTACCTTTCCTGCTGTCTTTCGATGTCGGCACCGCAGCCGATGTTTCAATCAGATGTCGGGTGCTGCCATTGCGCGTAAGGTAACCCGGCAGTGTAGTCTTTCGGCTTCACGCCGGGAACCCTACTGCGCATGCGCGAGGCCCCGCTCCTCTCTCCTATTAGCCCGGCGGCCGAGGGAGGAAAAGGAGGGAGCCCCACGGTGACGTCACAGCGGGATCGCGCTGCGGTGTACTTTCGGAAGTGGGAAAGTGGGAAAGGATACCTGTCAAAGACAGGTATCCTGTCCCCCCTCCCCCGAAAGGTGCCAATTGTGACACCGGAAGCGGGAGGAATCCGATGAGCGGAAGTTCCACTTTAGGGTGGAGCTCCGCTTTAAGAAGGAAAGGGAAGCAAAACTAACATTTATGTCAAACATTCATCGTTTAGAGGCGCGACATAAACATGCCCCGACTATAGAGTTAGAACAAGAACTCTTAAGCACTCGCAGACAAGTGACTGATTTACTCCAGTACAGAGCTAAAATGGCACTACAAGTAGGATGTAAATGTAGTTATGAGTCCGGTAATAAATGCGTTAGACAACTCTTGAGAGCTTTGCGTGAATTTCATTTAAGGACGCATGTTCCTTCAATCTTAAATGTTGAGGGAGATGAAGTTAAAATACCTAAACAAATTGCTCATGTGTTTGGTTATTTCTACTCCTCACTTTATAATCTGGATGTACCGGATAAATTGGCGATGGAGGATTATTTGGCATCATGTGGAATGCCGAGTCTGACAGCTATTACACGATAGGAGTTGAAATCGCCAATTGCATTAGAAGAATTACAAACTGTAATTAAAATGGCAAAGATGGGAAAGGCACCAGGACCAGATGGCTTTACAGTACAGTATTATGAGCTTTTATTACCCATTCTGGGACCTTATCTGGTCAAAATGCTCAATGGATTGGGTGATACAACATCCTTTCATCCAGAGTGTGAAAGCCAATATCTCAGTGATACCTAAAAGGCAAAGACCCGAGCAGACGTGCCTCACATCAGCTCCTACATCCTGACACAAAGAATCCTGCTGTGAGCTCAATCATCCGCAGAAATAGACCGGAATCTTCGCTCCCGGAGTGGGGGTACCCCTGCTGTGACACCCGCTCGCCGAATCCGGACCCCAGGCATGTCCAAATCTAAACCGGAGGCCGCCCAGGCCGACGGACCGGCCCATCATGGCGGACCTCCACTACAGCAAAGACGGACCAAAACCTCCTATGCATCGGCAGCTGCAAAGCTCGGCCAATATGCACACTCACCAAGCAGCCCTAAAACCGCTCAAAAGAGCCACTTACCGGGTACGGATGGAAAGGATGGCGATGGATCCCAGAGACATTCCCCTCAGCCTGTGCAGCATGGTCCTGACAAGATGGCGCCCGCAGCCATGAGGAACGCAGTGAGTACACCTTCATCCCCTCTCCCTGCTCCTGATATTGCTGGCCCATCAGACACAGAGCGCACTGAGCCCACTTTACAGGATATACTGGCTGCAGTACACTCCTATGGCTCCTCTATTACTGAACTATCCACAGAAGTTAAAAGCATTAAAGAGGGCCTAATGCATATTAGACAAGACATGCAGAAAATCAGGGAGAGGGCCACTGCAATAGAGGGCCGAGTCAGCTCCATTGAAGATTTACCCCCCCTTGCTCAGGAAGTACATATCACAGCGGCTAGAACTGTAGAAACAGCAGCTAGAGTCGAAGATATGGAGAATAGACTGAGAAGGTCAAACATTCGCATAGTAGGAATGCCTGAAAAGTCAGAAGGCAAACATCCCACTGAATTTATTGAAAACTGGCTAGCTGACACATTTGGCAAAAATAACCTAACTCCATTCTTTTCTGTGGAGAGAGCACATAGGGTGCCATCTAGACCACCGCCACCAGGGGGCCCCGACAGACCATTCCTTCTGAAATTGTTACACTACAAGGACAGAGATATTATACTACGTTTAGCAAGACAAAAAGCAGATATGATAATCCAAGATATCACTGTATCCAGATTTCTCAGCTGCAGTCCAAAAACAAAGGGCTAAATTTATAGAAGTCAAAAAGAGAATGCGTGCAATCCCACTGGTCTATTCCATGCTCTACCCAGCTAAGTTAAGAGTTGTGGCAGATGGCATGGTTCATTTTTTTTGAAAGCCCCAACATGGCTACTAACTGGCTGGATCGACAGGAGGGTCAACTAAGAAGAGCTGCAAGAGACCACTCTCCAAACTAAACGAAAGGCATCTGCATAGCGATTGCACTACATCCGTCTGCTCACCGTCACAGTATAGGAGCACGTGAAGAGGCTCACCTATTATACTTTACAACCACACACCTCATCTTGGCATATTTTGCACTCTAATTTTTTTTCTCGTTTTTAGAGGAAATCGAGGTTATTGGGCCCCAGCCCTCACTACTACCCCCGAACTAGCCCTGCGGGGCACCTTTGGAAGCCTCCGACGGGAGCGCAAGTGTTTATATGGGCCTTGCCTGGAATTTCTCTAGGCAGGCTGGTTTTTGACATTATTTTTGCTTTTACTTCTACGTTTATGTGTATTTTTGTTACTTCTCAGGCCCAGTTTTACGGGTCGTCTCTCCGCAGGCCTCCGCATAGCACGACTCAAGTTTGATCAGGTGATCTACAACGCACTGAAAATGCACACTGACTGGCGTTACTCTGTAACCTCCAAGTACTCAGGTAACATGGGAATTTGGATAGAATGGATTATCCCCGTAAGAAGCTGTGTTCTAGGGGATATGCTGGCCTCTTTTCAACCCTACCAATATGGCAAGCAATAAGAGGGACATAATTCTCTCCTGGAATGTTCGGGGACTTCATGACCCTGGGAAGAGGACTGCCTTATTTACTTTTTTCTCACAACAGGACCCCACTATTATTTGCATACAAGAATCCCATCTTACTAAAGATCCCACTAATATTGTGCATATGTCTAAGTACCCTCTGCAATATCATTCGGTACACACTAGGTATTCTAGAGGTGTTGGTATAATGTTTTCTAGGAATACTGCATTTATTGAAAAAGATGTACAAATAGATCCTGAGGGGAGATGCATTTTTTTGATGGGGCTATGGGAATCCCAAATGTGTGTTATAGCAAATGTATATGTTCCACCACCCTTCTCAATGACGGTCCTGCAAAACATGGCAAGGTTCCTAGCTAAACACCCGCAAATTCCGGTATATGCCCTTGGCGACTATAATAGCGCCTTGGACAACTCCCTAGACATACGTAGGAGATTCTCCCCCAGGGACCTAGGGCCTTTACACCATTGGCAAGAATTATTGGGGAGATGGGACTGGTAGATCTATGGAGATGTAAATTTCCCACTAAGCCCCAATTCTCCTGTCATTCAGCAACCCACTCCACTCTTTCACGCATAGACTTTGCATTGGGTAATGACCTGGTACAAAACTATGACCCGAAAGTACAATATTTGGCTAGGGGTTTATCCGATCACTCTCCTGTGCAGCTCAGCCTGAACTTGCATAAACCACGGTTGCCATTACACTAAAAGCTGAATCCGTTTTGGATTCAGCTGTTCAGACAAGGATGATATGCTGACACAAATTAAGCATTTTCTGGAAGACAACAGGAATACAGCTGCGCCAGGCATTGTGTGGGACGCCCTGAAGGCCTCTATTAGGGGTTTATGCATAAAAGAAATTAATAAAATCAAGAAGAACAGTAGGCAGTGGGCTATAGACGTGGCTCAGGCGGTGGAGAAGGCAGAGGCGTTGTACCTGCAGACTCCCACGCCTGAACTGGAAAGAAGCTGGTCCGACGCTCAGAAAATGCTTCGGGCAGTACATACACAACAGGCAGAGAATAAAAGGTTCTTCACAGCACAAACATACTTTGAAGAAGGGGAAAAAACTGGACACATGCTGGCCATGATAGCCAGATCGCAACAACCGCCCCATACCATACACAGCATTAAAACCCCAACGTCTTCCATAGTCACCGATACACCTTCTATTTTGCAGGAGTTCCGCTCCTTTTATCAGGATGTATACTCATCCAAGGTATCCTATCCTATGGAAGAGCTAGCACGCTTCCTGGACTCGATTGATTTACCCCGGCTCCAGGAAACAGACAAAAGCCTTCTTAATGCCCCCCTCACGTTAATGGAACTTCAAAACGCACTAGCAACATTCCCAAACTCAAAAGCCCCAGGTAATGATGGTCTACCAACAGAACTATATAAAAACTTTGGTGACATACTCCTACCGGAGTTGCTCCATACACTTATAGAAGCAATAGGCGAAGGCTCCCTCCCCCAATCTATGTATGAGGCGGTGGTAGTGGTTATATTGAAACCAGGGAAAGACCCGGATAAACCAGAATCATATAGACCCATCTCATTATTAAACACCGACCTAAAACTTCTTACTAAAACTATAGCTATGAGACTCTCTACAGTAGTAACTAAATTAGTCCACCCAGACCAATCAGGGTTTATACCCAACAGATCTACAGCAAATAACTTACGCCGACTATACCTTAATATGCAAATCCCCACCGACAACCAAGGTCACAGAGCTATCCTCTCACTAGATGCCGCTAAGGCGTTTGATAGCGTCGAGTGGACATACCTATGGAAGGTACTAGAAAGGTTTAATCTGGGAGAATCTATTATCTCCTGGATTAAACTACTATATAAAGAGCCAAAAGCATGTATTCGTATAAACAACACCCTATCTACCTACTTTGACTTATCCAGAGGGACCAGACAAGGCTGCCCCCTGTCCCCCCTCCTTTTTGTGCTGGCCATTGAACCCCTCGCAGCTGCAATACGGGGGAACACAGATATAGTGGGATTTAAGAGAGGGGACACTGAGGAAAAGATTGCACTATATGCTGATGATGCACTACTGTTTCTGGGCGATACCTCTAACTCCCTGACCAGACTGATGGAACTAATAGTGATCTTTGGATCCTTCTCGGGGTTTACCATAAATTGGGATAAGTCGACGATCCTACCTCTGGACTCATTGACAGATCCCCTTCCAGACTGCCACCCTAATTAAAATAGTTGAGAAATTTAAGTACCTGGGAATAATTATACACCCTGACTTTACCCAATATATAAAACTAAATATAGACCCCATCCTCAAAAACTTCCAAAACAAAACTGCCAGTTGGGTTAAACTTCCATTGTCAGTGGTTGGCCGTTGTAATTTGATAAAAATGATTTGGAACCCACAAATTCTGTACGCGCTCCACAATGCCCCCTTATGGATACCTATTCATGTGTTCAAGAAATGCAACACTCTGTACCGTGCTTTAATCTGGAGGAAACGGGTCCCGAGAATTAAATTGGAAACCTTACAGGAGGCTAAGGACTCGGGAGGACTAGCGGTTCCGAACCCATTTTTCTACTTTATAGCTGCTCAGTTACAGCAATTAACGGGCTGGCTCCAGCCCGAGTCCTCTGACCCAATTAGAAATATCATCAGCACACAGTTGTCCGGGGGTGGTCTTGTGGAGTGCATAGAGGCAGGTGAACTCGGACAACTAACTCAATACCCAACCCTTATCCTTATAGATAAGACATGGAGTAAGGCCAAACAACATATGCAGTACACGGGATACACTAACTGGTCACGTATATGGAATAATTATAACTATGTAGAGCTACAAAAATTAACAAATTTCTCCAACTGGTCAAGGTATGGACTGAATTATATTCCCCAACTGTACTGTGGAGGTATACTTCGAGACTTCCAATCAATACATGAGGAATTTAATATACCAAACACGTCATTTTTTCAATACCTTCAACTCAGACACGCTATAGCAGCACAAGCCACATTATCACACTGGGTACTGACGAGACCCACGATACTTACGCAACTCATCACGTCTTCTTCACGCAAGGGACAGATCTCCTCCATTTACAATGCACTGATTGGACATGTATCTAAAGCAATGTCATTACCCTGCAGGAGCGGGTGGGAAATGGATGTGGGTCAAATTACAGGTGAAGAATGGAATACCATACTTGACAACGTGTTGAAAGTGTCTGTCTGCCCCACAAAAGCTTACCCAATTGTTTATTATCCACCGCACATATCGCACACCCGAAAAATTGCATAAATGGCATAGGCGAGATGACCCCCTCTGTCCCCGATGCTCAGTTAACAATGGAACATTAATACATATGCTATGGAGATGCCCAAAATTACAAAGATATTGGGCAGCAGTGATGAACACCATTAATAACATATGGAATCTCAAACTTAGTACTGAACCTAAACTTTGTTTACTAGGCCTGTTAGACGAAGAAGATTACACTCCCATTACACACGCAGCAATTCTTAGAGCACTATTCTTAGCCAGAAAACTCATTGCCAGAAAATGGATATCCACAACCCCTTCTACACACAAGGAATGGTTACAATCTGTAAATGACTCTCTTATCAGAGAACAGCTCACATATAAGCATAGAGGAAGCCCCCATAAATTCGAACGCATATGGGACCCATGGTTGGTCACACCAGGACTAGCACCACTTAGCTTGGTTCACAACAGAATCCTGGGTGGGAGGAACACCTCAAATAATACATAAAGGTAATTTCTGTGTCACACCCTCGAACATGTCATTATGCACAAAATGAAAAGGAGACGAAACAGAAGTAAGAACTCAAAACAAAACTCACGATCCACTTCCCAATCGCTTTATTATTTTTGAGAGACATTAAAATATTAAAACATAAAAGCACTTTAGGCCTGCGGAGGTCTTTTACAAAATAGGTTGTATATAGTTTTCTTCTCTCTCCCTCTTTTTCTTTTCCTCGTGTTGCGCATAGGTAATGCTCCTCTCCTATTGGGTCAGGAGGGGAAGTCCGACCTCACCACTTCCCGGCCACAGGTTGGATGGGGGAGGCGGGGAAGGCGTATAACTAACATTACACACGTGTGCATAAATACAAAGACCAAATAGGATATGCTCTAGGACATTAAGGACATGATACCTGATAGACAATGCTATATCCTGGATAGGCTGGTAGCATCTACAGCAATGCGAATGACTAAGCTAAATGTCCACACTATTTGATTTTGAATGTATAGTCAACCACAAGTGCCTTAGACTGAAACACATCTCGGAAACATTAGAAACGCAAAGTGGTCAACAGTTGTTTTCACATGTGTGTATACCTTACATATTGTGTAACTATGTGCACAGGAATGTCTGTTTTTCTGTTTTGTTGTATGTTCTTAAAACTTAATAAAAACGATTTGATTTAAAAAAAAAAAGGCAAAGACCCGAAGCAATGTGGAAGCTACAGGCCGATATCTCTATTAAATGTTGACCTGAAATTCTTCAGTAAGATTATAGCTCTAAGGTTACAACTACTGCCCTCCTTGATCCATCAGGATCAAGTAGGATTTGTACCAAGAAAAGCCAGTGATACCATCGGTGCTTTAAATCTAATGCACATAGCCAACTCGACTAAGACCCCATGTGTGTTCCTAGGAACAGACGCAGAGAAGGCTTTTGATCGGGTTGGCTGGGGGTTCATGTTTGCTGTCCTACTACATATAGGATTAGGAGAAAAAAATGTTCAAATGGATCGCTAGCATCTATAAGGGGCCTATGGCCCAAGTCAAGGTAAACTGAGTTATATTCCCTCCCTTGGCAATCACAAATGGGATAAGGCAGGGTTGTCCATTGTCCCCTTTACTGTTAGCTTTGTCAATTGAGCTTCTTTTGTGTAAAGTTCGGCTGAATGTGGATATTTGGGGGATAATGGTGGAAGGAATACAATACAAAGTGTCAGCATATGCAGATGATATACTTTTTTTTCAATGATCAACCCAATAAATTCTCTTCTGAATCTTTTTAGGGAAATGGAGCTTTATAGTGCACTAAAACATTTCTAAATCGGAGGCCTTGGCGGTTGCGGTCGCAAATGAAATGATAAAGTTAATGGACAGACCAGTTCCTGAGGTACTTGGGGACCTGCATTTTCGCAGACTCCTCACGTATATTTGAGCTTAATTTCTTGCCATTGCTATGCAGGGTTCGAGATCTGTTGGAGAGATGGCATAAGGGACTACATTCCTGGTTCGGAAGGAGTAATATAATAAAAATGAACATCTTACCAAAGTTCCTATTCCTTTTTCAGGCTACACCCATTGCTATCCCCAGGATATTTTTTAGGAATATCCACACATTATTCACAAAATGTAACTGGGCACATAGTCACCCAAGGTACAGAAGGACACTCTTGATGCTGCCAAAACAATACAGGGGCTAGCGATCCCTGATATGTATAAATATTATCGGACAGCTCATGTAGGCCGAATGATACACTGGTGCCGACATGGTGATCTAAAGATCTGGCCAAGATTGGAGCAAGCAGAGTAGGGAGCTACTGCACAGGGCACCATGGTGCTTTAGGGACCTCCCATCTATGAGCAAGTCGCCCAACTATAGGACAACCGCTACGCATATGCTATAATCTTTTTTTCAAGGGTAAGTTATCCTCGAGGGATTCACCTCTAGTCCCTATTTTGGGGAACCCACAATTCATATTAGGTCTACAGAAGGGATCCTTTGACATATTGCATAAGCAGGGATTGTATCAGGCCTCGCACTTATTGAGCTCAGGTTGTTGGACAATGTTGCAGGAATTGACAGATTAGAAATGGCCCTTTTCAGTTAGATTTCTGGCGGGCGGCACAATTGAGACACTTTACAAGCTATGGTGCCCCCTGAGTCCTTGGATCGCAGCTTGCTACCATTTAAGAAATGTACGAAAATGGACCACTTTCACATACGATCTCAAATATGTATACACTATTGATCAAACCATCAGAGAACTACCAGTTGCCCTTTTTGCGAAAATGGGAACTGGATCTGGGTAGGACCTTTTTGGAAGGCCAAAGTACTAATATAATACAATCCATATTTAAAACAGTGACCTGTATGAAAATGCAGGAAACTAATTAGATCATTTCACAATGGTACAGAACCCCAGTTATACTCCTGGTATGTTCTGAAAATATCATTGATGGTTGCTGGTGCTATTTTTTGGTCTTGCCCTAGAATTAGGACATTTTGGAGAGCGGTCCGGGAGATCATCCAAAAATTCAGTGATACTGAAATCTGTGAAGACCCCCCACCCCCCCCCCCCCCACCCCCCCCCCCCCCCCCCCCCCCCCCCCCCCCCCCCCCCCCCCCCCCCCCCCCCCCCCCCCCCCCCCCCCCCCCCCCCCCCCGCCCCCCCCCCCCCCCCCCCCCCCCCCCCCCCCCCCCCCCCCCCCCCCCCCCCCCCCCCCCCCCTCCCACCCCCTCCCCCCACCCCACCCCCCCCCCCCCCCCCCCCGCCCCCCCCCCCCCCCCCCCCCCCCCCCCCCCCCCCCCCCCCCACCCCCCACCCCCCCCCCCCGCCCCCCCACCACCCCCCCACCCCCCAACCCCCCCCCCCCCCCCCCCCCACCCCCCCCCCCCCCCCCCCCCCCCGCCCGCAACACCCCCCCCCCCCACCCCCCCCCCCCCCCCCCCCCCCCCCCCCCCCCCCCCCCCCCCCCCCCCCCCCCCCCCCCCCCCCCCCCCCCCCCCCCCCACCCCCCCCACCCCGCCCCCCCCCCCCCCCCCCCCCCCCGCCCCCCACCCCCCCCCCCCCCCCCCCCCCCCCCCCCGGCCTTCTTCCTATTGCATCTATCGGAAATCCTGGCTAAAACCTACAGGAAGTCCATTTTGTGCCTTTTATTGAATGCAGCTAAAGCCTGTATTCCCCACATGTGGAAACAGACACAGCCTACTACAATGGGAATGTGGTTTAGAAAGGTAGAGTAAGCAAATCTAATGGAAGACTTGGTCTGGACATTCCGACAAAAATGAGGGTCTTCTATGAAAACATGGTCGTCATGGAATCTTTTTGTCGTTTCAAAGGAAGTAAGAAAACGTATTGCTGTGACCCCCCCCCCCCCCTCCAGGAGATGAGGTCCTTTTTCAAGCCGTGAGAGGGGGTAATAGGATTTTTTTTTTTGGGGGGTGTTGAGATGGGATGGTGGGCTTTTTCCCTTTAGATTTTTGGAGGGGGAGGGTTTTTTTTCTTAGGTAGGGGGAGGGGAATAGTCTAATATTAGTGCCATGGTTGGAATATTAGGAGGGGTAGTTGTTGTGCCAGATCCTGAACCAGGAGTAGTGTCGCCCCCTGGGTTTAGGGTAGCAGTTTAGAAAGTAGAATTTATATGGAGATACTTTTCACTTGATATCCCCCTAGAGACAACGGCAAGGTTAAATGTTATTGAATTTTAACGATATGTTTTTGATTGCATGTATGCATATGCTGTATGTTGATCATGGATGAGGCTGTTCATTTTCCTTTGTTAAAATAACGAAAAAAAAAAAGTCAAGGGGTGGTTATCTGGTTTGTATGAGATGAACAAAATAGGATCCAAATGTGTGTGTGTGTGTGTGTTTTTATTTTTTTATTTATTTATCTATAGTTGTGCTTATAAGTTTACATACCCTGGTAGAATTTGATTTCTTGGCCATTTTTCTGAGAATATTAATGACAAACATTTAACTCACGATTAGTGTTTGACTGAGTTATCAACTAACTGTTTTAAAAAAATTTTTTTATATATCCTGGTGATTTTTGGCCTGATAACATGCACACAAGGGGTTTGAATGGCTATTAAAGTTAACCATCCATAACTTGTGATCTGTTTGCTTGTAATTGGAGTGTGTGTATAAAAGGTCAATGAGTTTCTGGACTCCTGGCAGACCCTTTCATCTTTTCATCTAGTGCTACACTGAGGTTTCTGGATTCTGAGTCATAGGGAAAGCAAAAGAATTCTCAAAGTATCTGCAGGAATAGGTAGTTGAACTGTATAAAACAGAAGAGGGATATAAAAAGATATCCAGGGAATGCAGAATGCCAATCGGCAGTGTTCAAACTCTCTAATTAAGAAGTGGAAAATGAGGGGCTCTGTTGAAACCAAACCACGGTCAGGTAGACCAACTAAAATCTCAGCCCCAACTGCCAGGAAAAACCCACAAATAACTTCAGGTAAAATAC